>CM040125.1:78352556-78782556 GCA_022559845.1 Amorphophallus konjac
TTCTGCTTGCTGGAATTATTGGTCGATCGAACCAACTCTGTTGGTCGACCGAACTCTGCTTCTTCTACAAAACAAGCTTGTTAGCCTAGTTAAGATATCCATATTAGCAAGCCTTGGATTTAACATATGTTTACATCCATTTGAAGTCCATTTGAGCTTTTTTATGCATTTTAGAGCTTTAAACATTGTGAGCATTTGTCATGACGGAAATTGGCCTTAATCGCGTTCAATGCTCACTCTTGAGCAATTATGCACATCACGAGATGGAAACCAAGTCTAAGTTTTTGTTATCATCAAAATCACCTATAGAGACTCAACAACCATTTGTCACCTTTGAAACCCATTCATCACCTTCTATCAAAGCTTTTATTCTTCTTTGCAAAACAGCTCGTGGAGTCGACTCTACTTCCTGTTGGAGTCGACTCTCCTTCTAGCTGTTCTTCTTCTCAACTCTGTATCTCTCGTCCAAGCTATTTGACTTCTCTACGGGTCTATTTGTCATCCTTAAGGCCTATTTGTCACCTGTATGAGGCTATTTGTCACCCTTATTCACTTTAGCTGGCGGGTGTCTTAAGGTTGACTGAAGTCGACTTGAAGGCCGTTTGGAGTCGACTCTTCTTCTTCAATCTTCATGCATTTAGCTTTGTTGGAATCTTGTGTTTTGATGATTACAAACACTATGACTGATATGTATGATGTCATAAGTGTTTGTATTGCTGCATATATGAGTTACATGGAGTAACTGCTGCACACATGTGTATTGTGTCATATGTGTTTGTCTATGCATGATTAATGCATCATTAATATCATTACATATGCTGCATGCATAGGTCTGCATATACTCTCGTACAACTGTTCATGTAAGTCAACGCATCATAGGTCAACATAAAGTCAACACTATGCACATAAAGTCAATACATCTGCATAAAGTCTGTGTGCATGTCATTGAACAGCCTGTGTGCACATCATTTGGTCGAACAGTTGGTGTACAACTGCACAGAGCACAGGTCGATGCACGTTCCTGTAGCTTGCTCATAAAGGTCGATGCATGGTTAGAATATTGCATTAAGGTCGGTGCACGTCTTGTATTACTCTATACAAGATCGGTGCATGCTTTTGTAGAAGTGCGCATAAGGTCAGTGCATACCACTATTCACTCATGTAGAAGTCAGTGCAAGTTTTGTCATTCGCACACAAGGTCGGCGTACACATCTGCCTTAGTCATTTAAAGTCGGTGCACACACTGTTCAAGTCTGTGCACATCATGCCTGCGCAGAATGCAAGGTTGGTGCATGTCTGTGTCACCAACATATAGGTCGGTGCATGTCTGTGTTTAACTGTCTAAGGTCGATGTATGCTTTCCAGACTGCATATGAGGTCGGTGCACCTTCTTGTTTCGTCGTCAGAAGGTCGGTGCACATTTTGTTGTTCAACATAGAACGTCAATGCACATCTTCTTGGCAGAAACTAGGTCGGTGCATCTTTTGCTTCATGCCATATGAAGTCGGTGCACATATCGGTTCAATGCACATAAGGTCGGTGCATCTTCTGCTGCATGCATATAAAGCCCAAGCACATTTGCTTGCCAGGTCGGCGCACATCCCATTTGTGCAAGACCAAGGTCGGTGCATCATCTGCATTATACTTGCATATAGTCAGTGCACATCTCATAACATGTTAAGATAAGGTCGGTGCACATATAGAACATATGTATAATGAGGTCTGTGCATATACCCTTACATGGTCGAAGCACCTGTTTCATGGAAGTCCTAGCATATAGCACTATTAAGTCTGAGCACATATACAAGTCAATGCATATCATCAAACAGCTAACACTTATGACGGTGTAATTGCCAGGTCAGTCATATGGTCGAGCATCTACTGAGCAACCTGCGAACTTACCTCATGTGGAATTAAAGTACTAGGTTAAAGTGCACGTGATTCAAGAAGGAAAGTAGCCTGGAGCATCTGCCACGTAGAAAGTGAACATCCTCCATCTAACACGTGGTCTTCCAATCATTGGCGGGAAGATTCCCTCCATTATTCCTCAGCAAACCTGCGGAGCTCATGTTTGGTCTTTAAATAGGGATCCTGCACATTCGAAGAGCAAGAAGAAGGGAGAAGAGACCAGAGGCGGCCAGAGAATATCCTGAGAGAGGCTAGAGACGGAGAAAAGAAAAGGAAAGAGCAGTGGAGTAGTGTGAAGAGAGAGCCAACTCGGTCGAAGTAAGAAATAGGGATCTGAGAGAGAAAAGAAGACAAACAGAGTATCGTGAGAGGATTGAGAGTTAGAGAAGAGAAGGTGCAACGTCAAGAGAAAAGAAGGAAGAAAAAGAAGAGGGATCCTGATCGAAGGATACCCGACAAGAATTATCTGTGGTCTTTTGATGAGATTCATGCCACATTGCTCCTGAGTGAGCTACATTGTTGAGTTTAATTTCCAGCTTTTCGGTGCTGTAGTTTTCATTTCTTATTTTTCTTTAAACTCTTGTTCTAAGTTGTGTATCAGCGGAGGCTAAGCTGTAAGGTCCAGCGGATCAAGCTGTTATGCAGCGGTGGCTAAGCTGTAAAGCCCAGCGGTGTCGAAGCTGTATTGCCCAGCAGTCAAGCTGTTATTCAATGGTTGTTGGCAAGCTGTGAGGCCTAGCCGTTCAAGCTGTTTGGTAGCAGAATCCACACTCTGGTTGGAGTGTAGGGTGGATGTAGGTCTGGAGGACCGAACCACCTAAAAATTCTCTATCTATTGTGGTTTGATGCTTATCTGATTTACGTTAGATGAATGCCTAGGTGCGCTTCCAAATTGACTATTCTGCAGAGTGTCTTTAGAGCTCATTGTGTGGTCAGTTTGTTTCTGCAAACAGCTTAGAAGCTGTTGTGTAGTTTGCTGCTTACGCTGACCATCTGTTTGATACTGTGTCTCATCATAGCTAGTTTATATTCAATTAAGCTAGTTGGTCTTTAATTCCGCAAGATTTTATAAGTGCAGTTTTTTAATTGGCCAAACTTTAAAAGGGGATTCATTTACCCCCCCTCTGAATCTTGTTTGCACCATCTCATCGATTCAACAATTGGTATCAGAGCGGGTCTCTGACTGTCCAGATCCAACGATCTGCAGAGGATCCTGCTATCTTGTTTTGGTGCATTACTTATCGATTGCCTATTGCTTTGATCTGGTTGCTAATTGTCATTCTGGATCTTCCTCTAGTCGTTGACGGTTCTAACTTTAGTAGTTGACTAGGCGGCCTATGTGTCTACATGAACTCCATTAATCCTAATTTATGGAGTCTTGTATCTAATGGCCCACATGAACTGCCTCTTGATCAGACCAAGTGGTCTAATGAGGATAGACTAAAGAACCGTGATAATCTCACAGTTCTTAATATTCTGAAAGCTGCAGTAAATACTGACTTATTTCTGTTTGCTTTCAGGTGCACATATGGAAAAGAAATACTGGACAAAGTGATTGCCAGTCATGAAAAGAAGGAAGAAGAATGCCTCCTGGCTAAAAGAAGGGATCATAGCAATGATCAACAGAAGGATACGGCATCTCAAGTAAGTTCTGGATCCGAAGAACTTTCATTTGATGAATTAGTAAACATGTATGAAGAACTACTTGAGAAATATCAGAAAATGAAATCTGAGAAAAAAATGCTGAAGAAAAAGATTGATCAGAATAATTCTGAATTTTCTTGTGAAAATTGTCCAAAGCTGAGACAGTCATATGATCTATGCTTAGCAAATGTTCATAATCATAAAGAACAAAATTATCTGCTAAAAATGAAAATGATGCGGGACGGACAGTGAACCTAGGACTCTAGCTCACGGACATCCCTAAGCGAGGGAAACGTGGGACCTGCGCGGTTGAGAAACTGGCAATGAATCAAGGGTACTCGGCTCTTCCGTGTGCTCGGATCGAGTCACGGGACGGGTCACACTCGCTCATTCTCGCAACGGTGATTAAATTGAATCGAGCTAATTTCCTATCACTTGCAGCGGCATATTCAAATAAATACGAAATAAGTAAAAATGCCAAGTGAAGGGAGCGGACACGATACCTCCACGCTTCCAGGCGTGGGGAAGACGACCCCGGCCAAGTTCTGTACTCCCGGTACAAACAATTTCAATAATTTACAGAACTGAATTCACTGCCCACTCCACGCAGGGAGGTAAAGGGCTACAATGTGGGACCCGGGAGTATCGCACTTGGGTTGACGGGCAGTAATTTGGGCCGGAGACGGGATGCTGGTCTGACTCGATTCTGACTAGATTTCGACTTGGTACTGTTCCAACTCGGTACAACAAGTGAACTCAGCAACTAGGACGACAACTTCCGGTCAATTCCTTGCTGCGGCGACTGGCTGGGACGCTTCTGATGGGTGGCCGATCGATCTCCAGGAGCGGCAGTGACCGAGTGTGCGCCGACGTATTTTCTGAGGAATTAGTTCTCGGACTGAGTTGCTTGCCTGTCCATAGATCTGCTCTGCGCCTTCAGGAAAAGATTTCTTGCAGCCAGATCCAGTGTCGGATCGACGCAAAATTGGTACCGATTGATAGTGGACTCAGAGGGCTAAAACATATATTTTTTTCAGATCCATCAAGTGAATGGATTGAAAATGAAAACGACTGTTCCACAAAGATTTTTGCTAGCTCGGACTGACAGACACACAGGATAGACTGAGTTTTCCATGAAAATGAATTTTGACCGATGGGAAAACAATAGATCTAGACTCCAGAAACATTATGGTGGAAGTGGGGGTATGTGAGGGACACGTATGATTTTTCTTGGGGATTTTAGAAGATGTATAAGGGGGCGAGAAAAATAGAAGAACAGACTCCTAATTAACTGCTCTGAAGGATCTAATTTGGCCACAGTTGAGCCACTAATCCCTGAGGCTTCCAAACATATTACAATTGATCAATCTATCCCCCATTCAAGTATACACCAGGCCTTGGAAGAAAATCAGGCTTCAATTGATGATTCAATTCCACATGAGGACAAGCAGATTTTATGTTCTTGTGATAAATTAGTACACTCAGAACATCCTCCATAGTGATCATTGCAACAAGTTGTTAATGGTAGTTTAGATCCCATTGATTCTACAATAATTCATGCTCCAGGTTATCTAAGAAATATGCAGACTATAATGTCAGATGTGATTCTTGATCAAACAATGAAGACTGATTTTGCTAATTCTTTGAAGGAATCTGCTGAGGACATTTCCAAGCTCCCTTCAAACCAAAATGATTCCAACAGTGTGGTAATAAAGGAAGGATCAGTTCAATTCAGTGTGGGTGAACCTCCAACCTTGCAGCAGGAAGGACTACAGCAAAAATGTAAAGACATTGCTCTTCAGGCAGAGATCAGCAATATCACCTCTTTATACAAGGAACGGCTAGGTGTAATTACCAGAGGCATGAAAAGGATTAGCTCCATAGGAAATCTTCATTTAGCATCAAAATACTAATGACATTCATTATTTGGAACATTAGAGGTATTGGGAATGATTTGTCTCTTGGTTGGGCAAAATTCTTAATCAAAGAATACAATGTGGACTGCATTGTCATATTAGAACCCAAAGTTAAAACCTCTCTGTTAAGAAATACTTGCAAGAAGCTTGGAATGCATAACTGTCTGGCTAATCAAGAGGAAAATGCGCATATTTGGGTTTTGTGGAAAGAGCCCTTTGACTTTGTTATAATTCATCAAGATGAGCAACATATTTCACTGCAGCAAAATAATTCTGCTTTACCTCTCTTTTATGCATCATTCATTTATGCCAAATGTAGTAGTCTTGAGAGATTACCTCTGTGGGCCTCCCTTCTCCATGTTCATTCGCTGATCAAAGGTCCCTAGATTGTGGCTGGTGATTTCAATTGTATTCTAAATATGGATGAAAAAGTTGGAGGCAATGCTCCTTGTTTGAAATCTATGTCTGAATTAATGACTGTGGTCTTATTGACGGAGGATATATGGGATCCAAATATACCTGGTATAACAACCAACATGGTGCAAATGGAATCTGGTGCAGACTAGACAGAGCCTTCATTAATATATGTTGGTTAATAAGTTTCCAATAACTATAGAGCATCTCTCGAGAGAGGCATCAGATCATTCTCCTCTTCTCATCAGATTGGCCATCACAAATAAAGTCAAGAGCAGGTTTTATTTTCAACAATTGTGGACCACACATGATGCATTCTCACAAGCTATTACTGAGTGTTGGAAGACTAGTCCCATTGCCACTTCTGCCATTACCACCTTATGTATCAAACTTAGGGCTGTAAGGAATATGTTACGGATTTGGAATAAGCATGTTTTTGGAAATGTTCACAACAACCTCTCAATTGCTGAAGATGAGGTACTGCAGGCAGAACACTCTTTTGATTCTATTCCAAGTACTACTAACTTGGAATTGTTAGATAAGGAAAAATAAAAACTCACTGACTGCATTGTACAGCAAGAGATTTTTTGGAAGCAAAAGTCCAGAATTCGGTGGTTAAAAGAAGGTGATAGAAATACCAGATTCTTCCATATGACAACTATGGCTAATAGAAGACGGAACTCAATCACTCATCTTCGGACAGAATTGGGCACTACAACATCAGACAGTCAAGAAATTAAAGACATTGATGTGGACCACTTTCACAAATCCTTCACCTCTCAACAGCATCTTATTAACAGGGACGTACTTAATTGCATCCCTCATCTGATGTCGGCTGATGACAACCAATTTTTGTGTGATGTTCCTGATTACAAGGAAATAAAGGAGGCCGTCTTCTCTATATCCCCTGATAGTGCCCCTGGTCCGGATGGATTCACAGGGTATTTTTTTCAAAAAGCTTGGTCTACTATTGATATGGAAGTAGTCAATGCTGTTCAAGAATTCTTTGTTAAAAGAAGGCCCCTTCCTAGAGAGGTTACAGCAACTCTAATTGCCCTCATTCCTAAGACCAATAATGCCTATGCAATTTCTAAGTACAGACCAATCAGCTTGTGCAATTTTTCCTACAAAATTATATCCAAGGCGTTATGCAACAGACTGAGTAGTCTCCTGCCCACTATTATTTCCAAGGAGCAGTCTACCTTTGTTAAAGGCAGATACATCATTGATAATATTGCTTTGGCACAAGAGATGACCCAAGAACTTGGGAGAAAAGTCAGAGGGAGTAATGTTAATTTAAAACTAGATATGGCTAAGGCATATGACATGGTCGAGTGGGACTTTCTGCTAGCAGTGTTGAAGTAATTTGGATTCAATAGCATATTCATTGACATGATTAATCTCATGATTAGCAATTGCTGGTTTTCAATTTCTTTAAATGGAGAATCTGTTGGATTTTTTAAGTCTACAAGGGGTCTTAGGCAAGGTGATCCCATTGCACCATTTCTCTTTATAATTGCTCAAGATTCTCTCAGCAGATTCCTTCAAAATGCCTTTATGAATGGTTCTATTAGGTGGTTTTCTGGCCCCAGGAGATGTCCTGTCATCTCCTATATTTTATTTGCAGATGATACCTTAATTTTTGCTAATGCTACTGCTAGCTCCATCAATAATCTGATGGACATTCTAAGGTCATATGAACAAGCCTCGGGTTAGCTCATTAATGTTGAAAAAAGTGGTTACTTTCTTCACTCAAAACAAGGCCAATCAATCTCCCACAGAATTGAACAAATCACAGGGTATGCAAGACAGAACTTCCCCCATAAATACTTGGGTTACCCTTTGGCTCTGGGTAGAATTAAAAAAGTTCATTATCGAGGTATTATTACTGCTGTTCAAAAGAAGATTGAAGGATGGCAAACTAAATTCCTCTCCCAACGAGCGCGCTTGATTCTTATCAAACATGTGCTCTCTTCAATTCCAATTTAAATTCTCACTTCCTCTCCTCTTCACGAGGGAATTCATCACATTTTGTATCAGTCACTTGCCAATTTCTTTTGGGGCTCATCCCCATATGGTAACCGTAAACATTGGAGGGCTTGGCAGAAGATATGCAAACCAATATCCCAGGGGGGGGTTTGGGAATCATGTCCCTAAGGCACATGGAGACTGCTCTTCGGGTTAAAATGCTCTGGCATGTATTGCATTCTGACTCCTTATGGGCTGGTTTTTTCAGAACCAAATATATCAGAGGCAACCACATCAGCACTATTGGTTTCAAAGAGATGAAGGGGTTTGCAAGGAATAGTTGGTTGCGTACCAAAAACATTCTCATCCAACATCAGAGATTCATTATCGGCAATGGTCAAAACATCAACTTCTGGAAAGATACCTGGATAGGGGATTGTAACTTAGAATCTATGGTTTCTTCTCACCTCATTTAGAATCACAAAGCTTCAGTCAAAGAAATCATTACTCAGCCAACTCAGGATATGGTTAACCTTGTTGATACTGCCCTCCCTAATGATATAAAAAGATCTCTGCACTATATTGAGCTTACTGATATCCCTGACAAGGCTATATAGAGTCTATCTTCAAGTGGGAACTGCACTGTATCCTCCATTTACCATAGTTTTTTTAACATCCAACAACTGTCTGAATCTCAATCCTGCTGGAAACAAATTTGGTCTAAATGGATTCCCATCAGAATATCTAATTTTACTTTGAAGGTTATGCATAATTGTCTGCCATCAGACTGTAATATAAAATGCAGGGGTGTGCCACTTTGCTTTAAATGTAGATGTTGTAAGCAAAGTCAGGAGGAGGACACAAACCATTTGTTTGTTAAGAGTAATCTGGCATCCAATATATGGTCATTCTTCAGAGCAAAATGTCTTCCAATCTCAGGTGATACTGCAAGGAATCTTATAACCCATTCTGTTCACATAGTTAATAGTAACACTGCTTTTGGACTATTTACTGTTGGGATTATTGCTCATGGATTATGGGAGATTTGGTCTGCCAGGAATGTTGTAATCAATGAAGATAGATTTCCTCAACCGACTGCTCTGATTTCTAAAATCATAACCCAGGTTAAACAAGAAATGAGGCTGTCAAACTTGCAGGAACCAGATCTTAAACAGAAGCAGATCTTGGCTGCCTTTGATATCACAACTCAACACACAAGGGAATTTCCATTTAAGCTGGTTAAGTGGCTATGCCCCCCATGGCCTTATCTCAAACTCAACACTGATGGAGCGTCAAAACAGGCAGGTATCTCGGGTGGTGGTGGCATTATTAGAGATGCTTCGGGTAATCCTATTATTGCCTTTTCTCACTACTATGCACATAGTAATTGTATCATAGCTGAAGCCAGAGCTTTCATGGATGGAGTTAATTTCTTAAAAGCAGTCTCAACTCAGCCAGCTCTTATAGAATGTGACTCTCAAGCCCTTGTGCAAGTGGTCACCAGGACAATTCCTTTTCCTTGGAAGATCACAAGCTATGTGAGAGAAATTTGGAGGCTATTATCTACTTTTGACTCAATCAGCCACATTTATCGAGAAGAAAATAATGTAGCTGATTCTTTGGCCAATTATGCTTGTGATTTGAAAGGTAATTTCTGTTTCTTCTCACTTCAACAACTCCCTAAGCATATAAAGGGAATTGTTCAAATGGACAAGCTAGGATTCCCTAGCATCCGGATGTTGTAAATTTTCTCCCCTTGATCATTAATAAAAACTAACCTCCTAGTGTTGTGATGGTGGAGTGGCTTTCTCTCTATCCTAGATAGAGGGTGCACTCTCCTATTGCACCTAGGTAGGATTTCATAAAAAAAAAAGAACAAACTCCTATCCTGTAGATCTGCAAACTGGCAGACTATGGGGGGTGGAACTAAAAATCGGGGAAACATACCAAATGACCTGTGATTGACACGAAATCTAAAATGGAGATTGGGGATAACAAGAAGAACAAACACTCAAAATTGCACTCGATCAGATCTCCTGATGTGGAGATAAAAATCGGGCTTCAACCTTCTATCCTGATGTGGATAGAATTTCGACGCGGTGGCGGTACGATGGCGGCTCAATGGCGGCTCGATGGTGGCGGCGGCGGAAGTGCTGAGCTTCTCACTCAGAGAGGGGGAGGGGAGGAGACTTTACACCTCAAGAAATTCACAGAACTCCATCTGCAAGGGGGGTGGGAGAGAGAAAGGGGTGAGCTTGGGCTTACTCTTGGCAAAAACGCTTAATTCTTCATTAAAATCTCTAATGACACTATACATAGGCTTATATAGAAAATGGCAAGGGGTGGGGGGCTAGGAATTTTATGGGAGAGAGGGGGGGGGGGGTAAACTAGGGATCGCATTTTCTTCCCCCATGTGGTCAAATGACTAAAGTAAATAAAAATACAACATGGAATAAACTATATTATAAGGGGGAAGCATCTTGGACTTTGCTTGGTCCAAGTTTGAATTTTCTTCCACCTTGTCCCCCCTTAGTCCAAGTCCAATCTTGGACTTTGAACCAGTCTCACATGGGCCCTAGAACCTCGGTGGACCAATGGGAAAGAGGGTGGGGGACCCTGCTGGACCCATTGACAATTTACATAGAAACCCAAAGACTTTAAAGACTAACCCCTTGGCTTATAATGCCTTACAATTGTAAACCTAATTAGTCAAGGGTATAAATATAAACAAAAGGACACAAATGTAAAATAAAAATGTTAGTGCCCGGTGTTGATTCCCATCAATTCTCCCCGGGTGGGAAGAACTCGACCCCATCGAGTAAGGGGTGCGGCTGCTCGTGTGCCTCCAGCGGATCCGTCACCGAACTTGGAAGTGCGGGCGTTCCAGAGGGGCATTTGTAGATGCCTAATTTTGGACATCCCGCGGACCTTGTCTAGCCATCATAGAAGTGACACCTTTTCCTTGGTTGATTGGTTGTGTGGGGTCTTATCCTTGTTTTAGGTAGGCTCCACCCTGTCCCTTCGTGAATTTTTTTGAGGCATCATATATGATTCTACACATGGCATGCCCTGATCCCTGGGCAGCCAAGGTGCTGGCCGCCCACAACCCAGGGCGGCCAGACACCTTGCCACCCAGCCCATTCTGGGGCGGCCAGAGAGCTGGCCGCCCACATCCTTAGGTGGCCAGATACCTGGCCGCCGAGCATCCAAGGTGGCCAGACTGCTGGCCGTCCAGCTCCTTAAGGAGGCCATCGATTTGGCTGCCCAGCTCCTTGGGCGACCAGAACATTGGCCACCTCCTACCAACCGTCAGTCAACCTCATGCTCTGCCCACTCCCGGCACGTTCTCCAGAACTACTCCCACTCCGAGAGGTTCGAGACCCACGTAGCCTCAGACGCACTCTATTTTTGAATGTTTTGGAGAGAGATTGTTCACAACATACAAAAACCTCTGTTCGAAACCATTTTCGGAGGGGGGGGGAACATTTTCGGAGGGGTTGGACACTTCCGGAGTTGGACATTTTCTCACGAGCTGTGGGACTTTTTTGAAGGAGGCTAGTAGTTCGGAGCCCATGGAGAAAGCTGTGAGCACGAGAGCACCTTCCCCTAGCAGCAGAACACGAAGTTGGAGAGCTCCGCCGTGGACGAGCCCAAGTTGCAGGGGGGGCCATCGACATGGCCGCCTACCCCCTCTGAGCGGCCACACATGTGGCCGCCCTCTATTGGTTGGCGAGCAACCCGTCTTTCCTCTCCCTTGTCCTCCATTTTGTTGCTTCTAGTTCATTTTACTACATCCATGCATGATAGATCTTCCTAGATCCCATTTCAAAGAGATTTTTCAACCGAAAACATAGGGAAGGCAGATGATCGAAAGTCTCGACCACCCCCCTTCTCGCCCCCCTCCCCGGTACGATCACCCCATTTGCACGTTTCTTCCTTTAGTTTGATCATATACTACATAATCATAGTCTAATTGGTTTGTTCGCTTTGTTTGCTGTTAATTTGCAGGAACTTCATCATCGACGCATAAGGCTCCTTATTCTTGGCCGGCCGAGAGCGAGGACAGAAGAACCCACCATCTCCCGTTCCTAAGGCATTCGTGATCTTCTTACTCCTGTAAGGCCCAAGTATAGGTCTCTGGTGATCACGTTATTTCCTTATTTCTAACCTTTTCATTGTAGGCCATAGTAGTAGTTCGGAAGAGAGAGGATACGTACCCACGCCATCGTGCGGGCTCACCTTTCTACCCTTTCTTTCTACCTACTAGCCCGGTACCTACAACCTGGTGATCACGGTGGGACACTGATTGCTCACTGTGAGTTTTTGGATTGAAGTTCATTACATTTAGTTTCTAGCAAATAGCTTTTTCCCATCTTCATTTTTCATTTTTAGTTGCTCATTTGGCCTGTTTTACATTTGGTTCATCTGCTGGGCTGAAGTAGGTGGCGGCCAGGCTTCTGGCCGCCCAGGTCCCAAGGTGGCCATGTACCTGGCCGCCCAAGTCCTTTGAGCGGCCATTGTCTCGGCCACCTTCAATTCGTGTTTTTGCTTCCATCTGAGTCCTGTCTGCGTAGTTTAGCTTCTGTTTTTCATATCTTAGCTTCTATTTTGTGTAGTTTTGCTTCTGTGTGTTCTAACCTTGCAAGTTTGAGTCCGGGGTGGGCTTAGGAAGAGCCGACATCACACTTATTAGGAACACCCTCCCATTGATTTGGACTCTTCACCTGGGGATTCTCACTCGGGTGTAACTAGTCCTTCTCAATTAAGAACCTCCATGAGTCCCCGCGAACCGTGGGTTCCCACACTGTCGTCGGGCAAGTTGTATCTTTGAAGTCCTATTGGTTCTCCTAAAGGGTTTAAGTGAGCACTATCTTAGGATTATCCCGGAGTTTTGGCCTTAATTTCCCTAGAAAATTCTATTCTCATCTATGAGGGAACAAGGTTAAATTGGACTAATCTCGGGATCAACCTGAGCTAAAAATTGTGGGGTGCATTTGTTTGAATACATGCTTGCATGCTTGTTTTGAGATACCATTCAATTCAATCCTAATTGGCCTTAACATTCCACTTGAAATTCTAAGACTAATTAGGTTGAGTTACAATGGATCAATGTTATTCTAACATGCATGTTGTTGATGAGGATGATTTGGAGTTTTATCACACACAAACTCGGCTTGATGCCGAGGAAGATGCACCCAATGCTTTCATTGGGATGTGTCAAGATTCACAAATTGATGTACATGAAAGCACAAGTAGTGAAAAATCATCCTCCGAAAGTCAAGAATCCATTAATGTTAAAACTCCATCAATTTCCCCAAAGGAAGACCAAGAGTTAGCTAGGGTGCTATCTCGATATTCCCCTAACTATTTCATCACCTTAGCTTCCAAAAGAAGATCTCATCTCACTCCTCAATCCATTCCTAGGAGATCCACCACTCCAATTCCAACATCAAGCTCATTCAATAGGACTCCCCCCCGTGTTCCTAATCAAGTTAACAATCCTCTTCACCCTCAAGGGGTTGCATCCTCTCCAACATCTCATGTTACTAAAAATGTCAACGCACCCCTTAGGTAATCCAATTTCATATCCCGACAATAGGTGGTTAGGTATGCTCGGCAAGTGGTTGTCGAAAGCCTCCCCAAACCTCAACCTCATTCCTTCACTAGCTATTGTAAACTTTCGAATGTTCATTTTCCTCCGGGTTTCGAAGCCCCCAAATATCGGAAGTATGATGGTTCCACGGATCCACATGAACACCTCTCTTGCTTTCTTATGGATTCTCATCAATGGCTTTACGATCGGGTCCTCCTAGTTCGAGAGGCCTTTAGGTGGTTCTCTTCACTCCCGGCCATTGATCTCATCCACTTTGATGTTGTGTCCGAGCGTTTCGTCGCTCATTTCGGCCACATGGCTAGTGTAGCTCCCACTCTCACGTACCTTCTCATGGAGAAGATGAAGCTCAACAAGGACTTCACTCATTTGCTAATAGGTGGAGAGCTATGGCTTCTAGGTCCGGGATTGCCATCCCGGAATCTCAATCCATCACTGTTCTAGTCAACAACACAACTCCTCAGCTCCGCGCTATCTTGATGCTTAACGAATTTCACACATTCGCTCAACTCTACAACCGAGCTCATGTTGTCCAAGCTCAACTCAAGAATTCCTCTTTTCCATTCTGCCTTGATGATTGCAATGTCTCAACCTCGGAAGGGGCAAGTTCCAATGATCATATCAATACCTTCCATCAGCTCCCCAATTCTACCTATCCCATAGTTGCTACTGCATGCCACAGGGCATCGGTGAAGGGGCAAGGGAATGCCCCTAATTCCTTTCCTTTCTACCAATCACCTCATGTTCCATCCTACACTCAGGAAAGGCTAGCCATGGTTAGGGGCAATCAAGAATCTAGGTTAATGGAAAGAGGACAACATTGGCAATATGATGAGGAAGATGTGGTGAATGATCAACCCATAGTGAGCTTGGACACAGGGAACATGATTGGCCACGCACAAGGGGCAAGACCTTTGCTCTTGATCCGACCCAAGGGTGAACCACCATAACAAAGCCAGGACATCCCTCCTTCTACTCCAATTCCACCTATAGGGGCAAGACCTTTGGTTTTCATTCTGCCTAAGGGCACATCATCTACTCGGAAGCAACATCAAGGTGTCTCTCCTCCGCTCATGGTGGAGGTTCACTCAACTTCATCCACTTTTCACCAAGACACATCGCGGGAAGAGCTACTCTCATCTATTGATCTAATCAAACCAGCTCCTACCCCAACCATGCTGCCAACTCAGTTTGAACCAACCCCTTTTGTTGATGAGTCTTTTGGGACACCTACCCCAATTGATTCAGCTCTAATTCAGCTTCCTCAACATGAATCCATTCCTTTTTATGAATCAGATGTTGAACTTGCTCTCCCAAATCAAGATGTCATTCCAATTATCTAATCAAGCTCTCCACATATCCCCAACCCTCAGATTGCTCCTCCTTTAGAAATTTTGGCTGACATCTCCACGGTGTTGGACTCAGCCACGATCATGTCATCAAAAGGCAAGGATCCTATCATCTCCACCTTAGATGTCCACCAATCTACTTCATCCTTTGAATCCTTAGAGTCATCCGAACCTAGGGAGAAACCTCAGGATGTAGGGTGGCACATAATGTCGAAGATGGGTTATTCATCTGGTGCAGGGTTGGGAAAGGAAGAACATGGAATCAAAGAGCCTATTGAAGAAAATGGAACATTTGAGAGATTTCGATTAGGGTGTGAACCAACTAAGGTTAGAAAAGATGAATCAACAAGGTGGAATTTACACAATCATTTTGTGAAGGAATCATGTCCATTGGAAGAGAGAATTGCTAATGTGGAAATGTTGCATGAAGGTGAACATGTTAATCCAAAGGAAAAGCTAGATGATGTAGATATACAAGATTTGGGTTTATCAAAGCTATTCTCCGAAGAATCCTTGTCCCACTCGATAGCCCAAGAAGAAATCCATGAAGCAAAAGGAGAACTGACTTTGTTAGTCCTCCTCTCTTTTCTATTCCTCTTGTTCACGTCATTCAAAAGTGGTTCCATCTCCAAAAATGATCAATTCCAAAGAGAAAAGCCTGAAGCTATCATGGAGAAGCCCACTCTAGGGGCAAAACTCTCAGATCATGATTTTCCAGCTCAGGAACCTTCATCCATCCTTAATCACACACTTCCAATCCACAGCCCTGCCAGGGGCATTTGCCTTGTACATAATAGGTCAGATTTAGAAGAGTCCAAACCTTTGGTTACGTCATACGAGAAGGATAGGGGCACCCAAATTTATAATCCATCTTGTTCCTCTTGTTCCTCCATCTAGCAGTCCCCAGAGTGCCCGGACGATATCGTCTACTCTGTAGGAACCCTTGTACATAGTTTATAATCCAAAATCGAAAACAAAATAGAAAATCCAAAACCAAATCACAAAAAATTAGAAATCAAAGAAAACCAACTGTTTGGCAGCTGCCATGTGTTCCACTCTCCATTCCTTCATGTATGTTAAGGTTAGGTTGCATTAAAGCCTCGGTGGATTGGGACTTTGATCTACTGGAACCGAGAGAATTCCATCTAGCTAAGCTAATGCTCCAAGGGGCAAGCAATATGCACACACTCACTTGCTTTCAAAATATGGCAACAGCCTAAAACGGGTGACTATCCCGAGGATTTCTGGAAGACTCCAAAATCCTCCTTTTCCTCTCTGCTCGACTGATCAAGACAGTCGGCGCTCTTAAGGCCTTGAGCTCAGCAGCTGAAACATGATGCCCTCAAGTGAGAGTAGGACTCACCTTCTCTTCAAAAGTGAGACCAGAGCACGTGAAGAGGGCAGTGTCCCCGCAGGCAAATAGGCAAAATTTCAAAACTCAAAAAGGGTGCAAAACCCAAAATCTCAAAATCCCAAGCAATGAAAGAAAGAAAAATCTCAAAAGGGAACAAATGGAAAAAGCCTGGTCGTGACCGTGCCTGGTCAAGATAAAAGCCCGACTAGTCAAGTCCAATTCAAGGGGCAATACAAAAGCAACAAATTTCGAAGGTGGTCTGAAATCACCGAAAGGGTGGAGTGAACAAAGCACGCTCATAGCTCATTGTTTTAACGGATTTGCCGATCCTCTTGTGAAGTTTATCCTACACATTCTTTTTTCTTTTGAGGACTCAAAATCCGATGGAAACTCCGAAGGATATAAATCTGTTAACGGCATGTAGCCATTTTTTCCAAAACACACTATATGATTGTCTACCCTGAAAGAACAAAAGCCTCTGCTATAAGAAATCTCCATGTTTTTGGTATGTCAATGTTCTTATCACCATTAGTGTTCTTCTTTCATCAACCTCAGGCTTAGGTCAATGCATGCGCGTCACCTGTCGGTGCGATGGCGTCTGATTTCGGGTCAACGTCGCGCGGTTGGCCATTAGGGTTCCAAGGTGTTCTATCATATATCATATATGGTTGTGAGAAAATAGACCCGGGTCGGGCAAATCATTTACCTCATACACTTTCTGGGTGTATCTTTGCGGTCGGAAGCAACTAGGAGCCTAAGCTTGTCACGCCGGCATTGTCATCAGAATAAGTCTTAACCGACGAGACCATCATTCGAGGAGTCTAGAGGCCCAAATCAACCTAGATGTGCGCTCAGGATACCTGGGAGGTTGTAGAAAGAGCCCATCCTTTCTTTATTGTTGTGATCTCTCATGAGCAGTTGCCAGATGTTGAACAAAAAAATCTGAATATGTCAAAAATTCCTACAAAAATTGAAGTACTTAAAATAAAAAAAATTAAAATTTCAAAATCCAAAAAAATCAAAATATGAAAAAAATCCCAAAAAATATAAATATTAAAAAATCTAAAAAAATGGAGGGGCATCTCCCCGCATCACATACCTCACTACACCATCTCTTTTTCCCTTCATCAGTTCCCCACAACTGCGAACCCAAAGGCTACTCCCCTTTCTTCATTCCATCCCACCAGGGGATTTATACCTGCACTGCTACCAACACCCCAAACTAGGGGCAAATTGCACTCCCATATGCCCATCCAAGCTAGTCAAACCCCTGACTACCTTGTCGAGAAGAAGAGCATTCCTCTCCCCTTTGCTTTCCATAAATCTTAATGGCATTCGAACTCCGCCAGCTTGGCACACCAACTTGCGTCCTAAGCAAATGAAACCCTCACATCACTTGATTTTCAGCAGATGCCTGGTTGCATTGCAAATACCCTTTTCTTAACTTTCTGTACTCCATGTCCCCCCTAATCGGACAAACGTCCTACCCATGTCAGCAGGTCCAGAACGGACTTCGCCTATGGAGCTTGAATCATCTTTTGGTATGTCTTCTCCAACCAGACACCTTGCTGGAGTCAATTGATGTGCTAGGTGAAGTTAGCATAGGCTCCCCTATCATCGGGAAGGGTCACCTCCGGGGACGTGCTTACGCCCTGGCGACCATCCCCGCGGAATTCAATTTTGTCCATTAGGCCCACTGTAAAGTTGAAGGATGATGTTTGCTTTCCTTACTTACTTATTTTAGTGAATGCTTCCTATTTAAATGCTTATTTATTTGTGAACTTCACTAATGTGTGTTTATGCAGCGGCAGGTCACATAGCATCGGGGTTCAATCTTCATCACCTTCTCCTACAATTATACATACTATATTATATAGAGCCCAGAGGCTAATAACTTCAGGCACATAAACTCCGAGTTCCTCTCTAACAAAAACAATGAGGGGTTCATGTTCTCTAAGTTATTCGATGGCCGTTTGGTTTCATGATTGACCTTGAGATGATGGACTCGTCAGACTCTTGACCGACGTCTTTCCCAGAGATAGACAATAATACCTCTGGATATGCATTAGATATATTTTTTTCATTTTGAACCCAACATGCATCACATAGGTCCATTTTTAGTCCCACCATGAAAACAAAACGAAACAAAAATGCATTTAGAAGCATGCATTCATGCAGCAAGAAGGAGACAAGGGCCGAGAGAAGGATTTTCCAATCAGTCTGCCCTGGACTCTATCCCTCTTTTGTCAATCATCCAAGTTCCTCAATTCCATCACTTTTTTGTTGACTCCATTATTCCACTCCGATTCGACAAGTCGAGAGTGTGTTTTACATGCGATCGTCATGAGTATATTGAGATCTGAAGGTCATATTCCCCTATCTTGATTTTGTTACCTACTCCTATTTCAAGTGTCTTGTATCTCCTTGAGTACTGGATTGCGTTTTCGTCCCCTCAAGTCCCGAAGCACTGCTGGGGGGTCCCATGCGATCGCAGATACAAGCCCTCTTAGATTACTGTTCCTTCCTTCCTCTTTGAATGACCTCTCTGGTCCAATTATGCTTGTCCGTTCATATGCGAAGCTTAATCTCAGCTCAAGAATCCCCTTGAGCAGGATGTCCTATTAGGCTTGTTTCTTCGCCGAAACACCCATTTATCAGTCTGTCGGGCTCCCTTGCAAAACGGGCATTCCGGAGGGGCATTTGTAGATGCCTAATTTTGGACATCCCGCAGACCTTGTCTAGCCATCATAGAAGTGACACCTTTTCCTTGGTTGATTGGTTGTGTGGGGTCTCATCCTTGTTTTAGGTAGGCTCCACCCTGTCCCTTCGTGAATTTTTTTGAGGCATCATATATGATTCTACACATTGCATGCCCTGATCCCTGGGCGGCCAAGGTGCTGGCCGCCCACAACCCAGGGCTGCTAGACACCTGGCCGCCCAGCCCATTCTAGGGCGGCCAGAGAGCTGGCCGCCCACATCCCTAGGTGGCAAGATACCTGGCCACCCAGCATCAAAGGTGGCTAGATTGCTGGCCGCCCAGCTCCTCAAGGAGGCCATCAATTTGACCGCCCAACTCCTTGGGCGACCAGAACCTTGGCCAACTCCTGCCAACCGTTAGTCAACCCCATGTTCTGCCCACTCCTAGCACATTCTCCGGAACTACACCCACTCTGAGAGGTTCGAGACCCACGTAGCCTCACACGCACTCTATTTTCAAATGTTTTGGAGAGAGATTGTCCCTGACATACAAAAACCTCCGTTCGAAACCATTTTCGGAGGGGGGGGGACATTTTCGGAGGGGTTGGACACTTCCGGAGTTGGACATTTTCTCACGAGGTGTGGGACTTTTTTGAAGGAGGCTAGTAGTTCGGAGCCCAGAGAGAAAGCTGTGAGCACGAGAGCGCCTTCCCCTACCTTCCCCTAGCAGCAGAACATGAAGTTGGAGAGCTCCGCCATGGATGAGCCCTAGTTGCAGGGGGCGGCCATCGACATGGCCTCCCACCCCGTCTGAGCGGCCACACATGTGGCCGCCCTCTGTTGGTTGATGGGCAACCCGTCTTTCCTCTCCCTTGTCCTCGATTTTGTTGCTTTCTAGTTCATTTTACTACATCCATGCATGATAGATCTTCCTAGATCCCATTTTAAAGCGGTTATTCAACCCAAAACATAGGGAAGGCGGATGGTAGAAAGTCTCGGCCATCCCCCTTCTCGCCCCCCTCCCCGGTATGATCACCCCCATTTGCATGTTTCTTCGTTTAGTTTGAACATATACTACATAATCACAGTCTAATGGGTTTGTTCGCTTTGTTTGATGGTTAATTTGTAAGAACTTCATCATCGACGCACATGGCTCCTTGTTCTTGGCCGGCCGAGAGTGAGGACAGAAGAACCCACCATCTCCCGTTCCTAAGGCGTTCATGATCTTCTTACTCTTGTGAGGCCCAAGTATAGGTCTCTGGTGATCACATTATTTCCTTATTTCTAACATTTTCATTGTAGGCCATAGCAGTAGTTCGGAAGAGGGAGGATACACACCCACGCCATCGTGCGGGCTCACCTTTCTACCCTTTCATTCTACCTACTAGCCCGGAACCTACAGTGACATGACCCACGGTGTACGCGGAGGTAATGGACCCCAAAGCGGGATGGGTGAAGCTACGACCTGTGGGTCAGTCGAAGCTTGGGGCCAATAAGTGTGTGAACTTCAACTGTCGGTCTAATCCCTTAAGAAGGTCATCCAATGTATCAACATGGTGACTAGACAACAATGTGATATGGAATGAGTTGACCGGCACTAATGGTAGTGTGGGGTCCATGGATGGATAGCATAATGCTCTATCGACCAAGCCTATCTTGAGCCAACTAAGTAGTGGCTCGGCGATGAAAAGCTTTCCCGTTGGAAACATGGGTGGCTCCGACTGAGGTGGCTCCGAATAAAGATCGGAAGGTAAGGGTGGTGGCAATGGAGCTCTCATGGGTGGGGAAGGAATGTCCTCCCTTAGGGGAAGAGGTCCTTGGGGTGGCACTGGGTTCTGAGGCTCGGGCAAGAATCCGCCAATTTGAGTAGACATCCTATCCAACCGATTCGAAATGGTTTTGAAAAGTTCGGCAATGGTCGGGTTTGGAGTAGGGGTATCGTGATGGACTCGCCCATAATCACTCTGCCTAGGATTGGGCTTAGGCTAATCTACATGTGGGGCTCTTTGGCTCCGACTATGACCCACTTGGTTGGACGGGATTGGGTGGGGTCGGTTAGAGGTGACTGGGCCGGGTAGGTAGACCCTCCTAAGCTCACCCTTCATCTCTCGCCACGACTCTATAGGTCATTGCCTCCTAATTTCCCTCAAATATTCTATGTCCCTCCATGTTTCGGTGGCTTCGTAAACAAGTCACCTTGTGGCGAAGTCGACTTGCACGGCATCAAACATAATGTAACATTCAAAGTATGTGTCCATAGCGGCTTCCCACTCTAGGTAGTCGCTCGGGACTTTGAAGCCATAGAAGTCTTGGGCTTCGGGCCTACGGAGGTGGTGGGGTTGGATTTCCCATCTTTGGGCGTATCGCCACCATGCATAAGATGTGGGCTTTTGGGGATCCATGGGACACGTGGAGCTATAAGATGGCCATGCCGACAGTTGGGGACAAGACACTAGACACGGCCTTAAAATTATAATGCAAGTTGGAATGCCGACTCTACTACGAACCTAGACTTAACCAATAGACGGTACTTGGCGGAGTTACAGCATCCAAAGATCCTCTCTCGCAAATGTGCGACCTTCCCGATAGGCGTAACCTAATGTTCAGACAACACCTTTTCATATACCAAATAAAGGAATACAAATGCAACCTTGGACCGACTTAGACTTAAACTCTTTTTTTTTAAAACAAAGACTACCCTAGACTCAACCTTTCGCTCTGATACCAATTTGATGTGGGACGGATAGTGAACCTGAAACTCTAGCACACGGACGTCCCTAAGCGAGGGAAACGTGGGACCTGCGTGGTTGAGAAACCGACAATGAGTCAAGGCTACTCGGCTCTTCCGCGTGCTCGGATCGAGTCACGGGACGGGTCACACTCGCTCACTCTCGCAGCGGTGATTAAATTGAATCGAGCTAATTTTCTATCACTTGTAGCGGCATATACAAATAAATACGAAATAAGCAAAAATGCCAAGTGATGGGAGCAGACACGATACCTCCATTCTTCCAGGCGTGGGGAAGATGACCCCTGCCAAGTTCTGTACTCCCGGTGCAAACATTTTCAATAATTTATAGAACTGAATTCACTGCCCACTCTACGCAGGGAGTTAAAGGGCTACAATGTGGGACCCGGGAGTATCGCAATTGGGTTGACGAGCAGCAATTTGGGCCGGAGACGGGCTGTTGGTCCGACTCGGTTCCGACTCGGTACTGTTCCAACTCGGTATAGCAAGGGAACCCAGCAACTGGGATGGCGACTTCCGGTCGACTCCTTGCTGCGGAAATTGGCTGGGGCGCTTCTGATGGGTTGTCGATCGATCTCCAGGAGCGGCGGTGACTGAGTGTGCGCCGGCGTATTTTCAGAGGAATTAATTCCCATACTGAGTTGCTGGCCTGTCCACGGATCTGCTCTACGTGCCTTCATGAAAAGATTTCTTGCGGCCAGATCCGGTGTCGGATCGACTCAAAATTAGTACGTTGTGGAAACTGGCTGGGACGCTTCTGATGGGTGGTCGATCGATCTCCAGGAGCAGCGGTGACCGAGTGTGCGCCGGCGTATTTTCAGAGGAATTAATTCCCAAACTGAGTTGCTGGCCTGTCGATGGATCTGCTCTGCGTGCCTTCATGAAAAGATGTCTTGCGGCCAGATCCGGTGTCGGATCGACTCAAAATTAGTACCGATGGATAGAGGACTCAGAGG
The DNA here is from genome assembly GCA_022559845.1 of Amorphophallus konjac. NCBI lineage: Eukaryota > Viridiplantae > Streptophyta > Magnoliopsida > Alismatales > Araceae > Amorphophallus > Amorphophallus konjac. Next base: position 78,375,123 of record CM040125.1, read on the forward strand.
GTTACACTAGATAATATTTTCAGATCCATCAAGTTAACGGATTGAAAATGAAAATGGCTGTTCCACAATGATTTTTGCTGGCTCGGACTGACAGACACACAGGATAGATTGAGTTTTCCATGAAAATGAATTTTGACTGACAGGAAAACAATAGATTTAGACTCCAGAAAAAGTGTGGTGGAAGTGGGGGTATGTGAGGGACACGTATAATTTTTTTGGAGATTTGATAAGATAAATAAGGGGGCGGGAAAAATAGAAGAACATACTTCTATCCTGCAGATCTGTAAACTGGCAAACTGTCAGGGGTGGAACTAAAAATCAGGAAAAAATACCAAATGACCTCTGATTGACACAAAATTTAAAATGGAGACTGGGGATAACAAGAAGAAGAAACACGCAAAATTGCAGCTCGATCAGATTTCCGGATGTGGAGATAAAAATCGGGTGTCAACCTTCTGTCATGATGTGGATAGAATTTCGACGCGGTGGCGGTGGCGGTGCGACGGCGGCTCGATGGCGGTGGTGGCGGCGGTGCTGAGCTTCTCACTCAGAGAGGGGGAGGGGAGGAGGCTTCACACCTCCAGAAATTCGTAGAACTCCATCTGCAAGGGGGGTGTGAGAGAGAAAGGGGTGCCCTTGGGCTTACTCTTGGCAAAAACGCTTAATTCTTCATTAAAATCTCTAATGACACTATATATAGGCTTATATAGAGAATGGCAAGGGATGGGTGGTTGGGAATTTCGTGGGAGAGAAGGGAGGGGTAAACTAGGGATCACATTTCTTTCCCCCATGTGGTCAAATGACCAAATTAAATAAAAATACAACATAGAATAAACTATATTATAAGGGGGAAGCATCTTGGACTTTGCTTGGTCCAAGTTTGAATTTTCTTCCACCTTGTCCCCCCTTGGTCCAAGTCCAATCTTGGACTTTGAACCAACCCCACATGGGCCCTAGAACCTAGGTGGACCAATGAGAAAGAGGGTGGGGGACCCTGCTGGACCCACTGTCAATTTACATAGAAACCCAAAGACTTTAAAGAATAACCCCTTGGCTTATAATGCCTTACAATTGCAAACCCAATTAGCCAAGGGTATAAATATAAATAAAAGGACACAAATTTAAAATAAAAATGTTAGTGCCCGGTGTTGATTCCCATCAGAAAATGATAAACTGTATTGAAAAAATTTTGAACTAGAAGAAATATTGAGCTTATTTAATGATAATCAGATTAGTTCTAATATTTCTTGTGAAAATTGTCTGAAACTGAAACAGTCATTTGATGAATGTTCATCTAATGTTCATGCATACAAGAAACAAGTGTGTTCATTAAAAGATGAGAATGAAGAACTTAATCTAAAACTTTCTGAACTGTAAAAGAATCTGGATGAGGCAAAAATTGATCTGAAAAAAGGGATTAACTTAAATGATCAGGTTCTAATAAATGAACTTGTCTAAAATGAGAAGCTAATGAAGGAAATGGAGAAATTGAAGGAGCTTAATAGTATCATGTCTGAAAGACTTCTTGAAAAAGGAAAAACTGTCTGTAATGAAGAATCTGAAAAATTGAGCAATTTGGAACAAGAAATTGTGAAATATAAAACTGCAAACAAAGTGCTAAGTGAATGTGTTAATTAGAGTGAACAAGAGATTGTCAGTTATGAGATCCATCTTCCTTCTCTAGAAAATGAAATTTGTGACCTGAAAGACTTTCTGTCAAAAACTCTCAAAGGAAAAGAGAAGTTAAAAGCTCCCTTGAATGATGAAGTAACGAAACAAAGAGAAGGGATAGGATGTGATTCTAGGATTAAAAGGGTTATGAGGAATCAACTGTATACAACCTTTGTGCGAAGTTCAGAAGGAGCTAGCACTACTAATGATTTCTTGAAAAAATTGGCACCTCAGAAAATTCAAATAGAAAACAAAAACCTAGCAACCAAGAATCCATCTATTTTTGAATTCACGGCTAAAAAGAATCCCAAGCAAGCTACCGTTAAGACAAATCAGAAACAAACTAAAAAGGGCAGAAAGAATGGTAGTTTGCAGAAAAAGCTGATTCACCCTCATGTTGAGAATGAGCATACTGTAAATAAAATGAACACACACATGCATGCACGTAAAAAGGAGAATCAGAACTTTGGAAAAATGCATGCTAAAAACTCATCTGATAGAAACCATGCTACAAGGAAATCTAATTGTTCTTGTCATTACTGTGGTAAGCATGGTCACTACATGGATGATTGTTCTGTGCTGAAAAAGGATTATCTGAATACTAATAGAATGCATGCTAGGGACTTTCATGTCAAGAAATTTCTTGCCACTAAGAAAAGGAGTATTACATGCCTTAATTATGGTAAGGTAGGACATGTTGCTGCACGGTGCTGGTTTGCAAATGATAAGAAAAACTCACAGTCATATCATGCTAAATTCCTTGCAAACCATCGTGATGTTAATAAGAACAAATCTATTTCAATAAATCAGCATATCACATGTTTCAATTGTAACAAGCCTGGTCACAAGGCTACTGAATGCTGGTTAGTTTTTTATAGAAGAAATTCTTCCTCTTGCTCTCACTGTGGAAAGCACGGCCATACAGTCAAGAACTGTTGGCATGCTCAGGGAAAGAATTTTAAATCTGAATGTGTTAAATTCCCAGTAAATCAAAGTATTTTTGATTGGAATAAATCACTTTTTAAAGAAAAATCCATTACATGTTTTAATTGTGGAAAGGCAGGCCACATGGCTGCTGACTGTTGGCGGGCTAATCATAAAAGATTAAACTTGCATGTGAAAAATAGAAGCAATCATGATCATGCACATAAATGCAATTCTCATATGAACATGAAAAATAGTCAGAACTCTTGTTATTCCTGTGATCAGTTTGAAAATTCTATGTCTAACTGTTTTATGATGAAATTTGATGATTCTTATGCTCAAAAATTGCGAAAAGCACCATTCAGAGATGCTGCTGACCATGGAGGACCCAAGAATTCTTGGGTACCTCAATATATAAAATGAGGTTTTATATTTTGTAAGAGTGCCTTGGAAGCTGATGAATAAAGGGGTAAATAGACCAAGGCACCGAAGCTGGTAAAACCCCATTCTTGTACTTTTCAGGTAATATCTGCATTCTTCACATTTGTTCAGTTGAATTCCTTAGGAATCTGTTTTAAATTGCATATCATGTTAAATCTGATTAATCAAAATCTTCATGCATACACATTCTTATTTGCTTTGACAATTGCATTGAGCAACATGAGTCTATACATTCATATTTTGAGCTATGTGTGCACATATTCATTGAAGATATGTTGAAATCATTTCTCATCTGCATGTATTAATGTTTTGACATTTGATTGTGCACATAGAGAAGGTTAGAAATTGTCACGCCCCGAACCGATAGCAGCGGAACGTGTCGTTTGCTCGGAACGTGGCAGTTAAACAGTCGTGAATGATCAAGAGCAATGGCATGAGGCCAAATAATTTGGAGCAACAATAAAAAATCTTATTTCAAATATAAGTCTCTTACAATTTCAAAATTCAAAACTGGCAGACTTGACTACTGTGGACACCAAAAAATTGCACACCCAGATATCCCGTTCGACCCAGCATCAACAACGGAGCTAAGGGAAGAAGCCCCGGAGATGCTGGTCGTCCAGATTCCCCGAACATGCACACACTGCCGTGAGGCTGTCTCCAGAGTCACGACAGTGAAGAGAAATCAACCACCAAGGGCCGCACAAACCACGGGCCACGGAGAAAATTAAACGGGCCACGACTCGTGCTCAGAACGGGCTCAGAACGGGCTCAGAAATACGCCCGTTTGGGCCTTCAACGGCACACCCCCCAGGGGGGGGGCCTTCAACGGCACACCCCCCCCCATGGGCCTTCAACGGCACACCCCAGGGGGGGGCCTTCAACGGCACACCCCCCCCCAGGGGGGCCTTCAACGGCACACCCCCCAGGGGGGGGGGGGGGGCCTTCAACGGCACACCCCCAGGGGGGGCCTTCAACGGCACAGCCCCCAGGGGCCTTCAACGGCACACTCCAAGGGGGGCTTCAACGGCACACCCCCCATGGGCCTTCAACGGCACACCCCAGGGGGGGCCTTCAACGGCACACCCCCCAGGGGGGGGGGGCTTCAACGGCACACCCCCCAGGGGCCTTCAACGGCACACCCCCCAGGGGCCTTCAACTGCACACCCCAGGGGGGGCTTCAACGGCACACCCCCCCATGGGCCTTCAACGGCACGCTGTTTGCCCCCTTTAACGGCACGCTTGGGCAACCTTCAACGGCACGCTGTTTACCCCCTTCAACGGCACGCTTGGGCAACCTTCAGCGGCACGCCTTTTGCCCCCTTCAGCGGCACGCTTGGGCAACCTTCAGCGGGACGCTTACAGTGTCTTACAGCAACACACTTCTTAAGCCCGCCAGCGGCACAGCGTGAAGGCTTTTCAACGGCCGAACGATGTGAAGCCCATGCCCTACATATCCTTGGCGCGCAGTGAGCTGTCCGAGGTGTCAACCAACGGTTGGCCACGCAGGCTACTCACCTGACAGCCAGGACGGGGGAAGTCAAACCCCATCATGACCAACGGCTTCCCACCTCCGACTGCCGTGCTCGTAGACTCCCGCTGCTGGGAGTATAAAACCCCTCCCATTCCGGAGGGGGAAGAAGAAGGAGGACACAGAGAGAAGAGACCCAGAGGCAGAGACAAATAGAGAGTTGCAGACGAGAAGAAGAAGTGATGTGACACGAAAACCCGGGGTGTATAATTTTCTTCCATTTTCACCTCGTCGTCTATTTCCCCTTTTTTTTTCTTTTTACAAAATATTTTCCCTCTCATTTTTTTACTACAGTATCACACAAAATATTTCCCCCACTTTTTTTTTCTATCTATACTTTTTTTTCTTCCCACAAAATATAACCACGAGAAGAGAGATAAGAGAGAGGTTACGTGAGAGAGAACTTAAGAGAGAGGGAGAGAGTAACGAAGTGAGAGAGATGAGGGAGGCGTTCTATTTTTTTATCTATTTTTTTTCTACTGTTCAGCTACAGTATCATGCAACAGGAAGAAACGGCGAGAGAGCGAGGAGGGGAGGCGGTCGACGAGGATGGGGTGGGGATGGAACGAGCACTATGCTCGGTGGTGGGGAGGGTCGTCGTGCTCGCCAACGTGCTTGGCCTGGGGTGCTCGAGGGCCGGCGACGTGCTCGGAGGGGAAGGCTGCAGCTCGGACCATTGGTGTGCTCGAAGCGTTGCGTCGTCGGCGGGATGGGCACTGCACGAGAGTTGCCTGGCGGGATGCCATGCTCACCGTGAGGTCCATGTGTTCACCGCATTGTGATCGTGTCCGAAGGGAGGCAGAGCTGCAGGCCTTTGCATGCATAGGATTGGCTGGCAGCTTCTTGCTGGTGGGGCAACGGTGGTGTGCTACCGGCAGGCGCTTTGCATACAACGTGGAGGGGCTCTCGTGCATGGCGATGGACCAATGGCTGGTGGCACATGGGCAAAGGAAGGGGGAGGACGTGAAGGAGGCCAGCAGGGGAGAGGTTGATGAGAGGAGGGGAAGATGAGGTTAAGAGAGAGAGAGAGAGGGAGGGGTGGAGATGTGGGGGGAAAGGGGGTGTAGGAGGCACCTGCGGTGCCCCTGTTTCAAACAGGGGATCGCATGCGGGTTAGAGAGGGGAACAGGGAGAAGGCCAGCGCATGGGGGGAGGTTTTATGGTGCCATGGGGGGGTGGAGATGACGTGCGTGTGGGGGTAGAGAGAGAAGGAGTGAGGCCATGGTGGGAGGAAGGGGGGATGCACCGCGGTGTGTGTGCGTGTGTGAAGAGGAGAGGGCGAGAGTTTGGCTAGGGGAGGGCTGATGCGTGTGTGGGAAGGGAGAAAGGGAGAGGGAGAGAGGGGTGTGAGAGTTAGAGGGAGTTAGGGAGGGTCGGAGAGAGGGAGGCCCGGTGCCGCGGTAGTCGGTGGTGGGAGCTCAGGAGAAGACCAACGCTGTAGCGGTGGCAACCGGTTGAGGGGAGGGGACTAGCTGTGGTGCGCTGAAGAGAGGGAGTAAAAGGGAAGGATGGGGATGCTGCCAGGGTGAAGGGGGGATAGAAGAGAAACAGTGGGAAACCGAAGGGTGTGCCGCGGCAAGGGAAGGGGAGCAGGAGATTGGCCGTGCAGAAGAAGTTAGAGGGAGAGGGGAGGAAGAGGAGTGACTGCAACTGCAGAGAGAGAGAGGGGGATGAGGGCCGGAGGAAGGGGGGTTGGGTACCTTGGCCAAACTTGTGGAGGTGAGGGCGGGGAAATGGAGAATGAAAGGGAAGGGGAAGTGGAGTAGGTGGTCGGCGGCCTAAGGGAGTTTGCAGGGAGGCTGAGAGGGAGAACATAAGGCAGATAGGGGAAGTGGGAGAGATAAGAGAGGGCTAGAGAGAGGCCGCCTGCGAAGTGGGAAGTTTGGTGGGAGAGAGAGGAGGTAACGTGGGAGAGAAAGAAGGGAGAAGAGAGAAGAGATGGGGGGAGGGGGTATGGGTCCCTTGAGGAGGCTTCATGATGCAGGACGAGACCACGGACACGACAAGCTCGTGATTGCCCCTTAACGAGGGAAGCGTCGGATGTGCGCGGTTGAGAAACCGGCAATGAGCTAGGGTGATCGGCTCTCTTTTGTGCCCGGATCGGGTCACGGGACGGTCACGTACTCTCTCGCAGCAGCGGTAATGAACATATAAAGTGAGCTAGATATCCCTACACATGCTCTCTAGCAGCGGCATAAACAAATATATATGAAGTAAGCAAAATGGCGAGAAGGGAGCGAAAACGATACCTCCACGCGCCCGGCGTGGGGAAGACGGACCCGGTCGAAACTCGTACTCCCGGGACAATTAATACACCATATTACAGCAAATAAATTACTGTCCACTCCACGCAGGGAGGTAAAGGGCTACACAAACGGGCCCGAGAGGACCGAATTCGGGTTGACGGGCGGCTTCTGGCGTTGATTCGGCAGCACCCGAACTTGTGACGGTGGGGCCCACGTGCTGTCCGGAGGGGCCGTGTGGGACCCGATGGCACCGCTGTAGTGGGGACACTTAGGGAAGCACTCCCCGGGCTGGCGGCACGCTGGTTCGCCGGTCGGAGGCCGGGCGGCTCTGATCGGCACCGGTCGGAATGACCGGCCACGGACCTGCCGGTTCTGTTTTTCGGCGCGCGCTCCGGTGAGAATGGACACTGCGATCAGCCCCGACGTCGGAATGCGACGAAACTAGCGCCGTTGGAAAGATGCTTCGAAGGGCTTCAACCCAAGGTTATTACAGATAAATAATCAAGCTTGTACTTCTAATTGGCGAATTTTGAAGGTTGCTATTGTACAGTTCCTGAAATCTCAGGTCAGCAGAGAACTTTCCAGTGGATTGCCTTTGAATGTGAGGTATACGTCCGAATCTGGGATTGTGTTCTTCATAAAAGTTGTGGGAAATCAAGTTACGAAACCAAGGCTATTTTTGGATCTGGATTTGGAGGTGGTGGTGATTTGTTCGGATTTTGGAAGTGGAGGGTGGTTGGATCTAGGATCTGACTGACAACACTATAGCTGAGGAAGAACACAAATTTCTAAAAATAGATAGAAGGCTGATAAAAAATTATGAAAATTTTTGGATGTAGGGGGTGATGTACAGAACTCCCAGTAAAATTGGGAGGGTTTGGACAAATCAAAAAGATGGCCGGAGGTGGGACACACAGGGCTGCTGTCACTGTAGACAGAGACAAAACAGAACTAGGAATGAAAGATGCACGAAAATGGGAAAATAGTAAACGATGGAATTTGGGCGTCAAAATGTAGGTGGAGCTTGGGGTACAAGGGAAGAACACACCATAAAAATTGCAGCTTAAGATCGTCACGTGGTAGAGAGCATATATTCTGACAAGAAGCCTCTATCCAGGATGGACATAACACCGAAGGCGGCTCCGCGGCGGCGTGATGGCGGCACGAACGGCGGCGGCGGCGGCACCGATGATCACCGGAGGTGGGGGAAATGAGATATCACTCTAGAATGGGGGTTGGGGATGAAGAAATCAGGGGGAGAGAGAGGGGGGTCGAAATTCTCCAAGAGAGGGGTTCTTGCACAATGATTTTTTCACTTTCATTAATATTCAAATGGAAAATACAAGTATTTATATGCCTCCAATCTAATCCAATCTCTACCATTGGATCTAGGGATGGGGAATGAATGGCCTAGATTAAATTTGACCAACACACACATAAAAAATAAAATAACCTAAGTGGGAGACAAGCTTAACATGGTAGGTAGCCTACCTTAGACTTTTTACTCCCTTTGTCTACCCATGTGGCATTTGACATTCAACCCTTCTAGATGGCCACCTAGGATGGTTGACCAGCCCCACATAGGTGACATGGACCAATGGGAAAGGGCTGAGGGCCCCCTTGCTGGTCCTACTGTATAATTGCATAAAAACCCACACAATCCATGGGAATGACGCATTGACTTATAAAGCCATACAATTGCGCATATACTTTCCCAAGGATATAACACAAACTAAAAGGACATAAATGCAAAAGTAAATGTACATGCTCGGCGTCGATTCCCATCAACTCTCCCCGGGTGGGAGGAACTTGACCCCGTCGAGTAGGGGTATGGATGCTCGAGTACTCCGACGGATCCGTCACCGTGCCAAGTAACGCGGGTACGCTCCACTCCAAATGATCGTCACCTGCTCATTCCATATATACTCGATATACGCGACTGCTATGGGCTAAAGGTGGACACTCCGAGTGGGGCACTCTCAAAAGGGAAGGAAGCAGCTCGAAGACTCACTAGGAATCACCGCTGAGTCCCTTTAGGTGACTGATCCGGGTATAGATGTAGAGCCGATCCCATACTCATCGAGTGAGTCCACTCGCCTCTTACTCATAAGAGAACGACAACGAGCTTGCACAAGACATATGCAGATAAACAAACGACACACAAACCAAACAAACCACTCAAATATGAAACCAACTCATGCATGACTCTAGACACACCTATTGTTAGCCCGACCCGTACATAGGTGACGGCAGACCTGGACACCCGAATGTGTGCCATGCACGCATGTTATGTAACCGGAGATGGGTGGTATGGAGAACACCTAAACATCCAAGTATGACCCAGTCATGCATGGACATCCCTTTAGATTTAGGAGACTTGAGTGGGCTAGGAAAGCCAGGTGTGGAAGAGCCGGGTGTAGGTGTCTCGTGGACGGGCTTGGTGGGTATGGAGGACTCGACCCGTAGGAAAGGGGTATGAAGGTGGACTTCCCCGAAGAAGTGAAAGGAATATGAAGGGTCTTGGGATCCACTAGGGAAGGGGTCAAAGGGATCAAAGAAGGTATGACCCCTTATGGTGGGTTCCAACATGACATGGTCCCAATCGTGAAATTCTTGAAGGTGCGGGTGGTCACCTTCCTCCGTCATGGTAGATGGGACCATGTATAGGAAATATGACTCCTCCCTCGGAAGTAAAGTCATGAAGTCGGGCTCATCCGGTAGCGGGAGAAGTAGAAGAACCTCCGTGGTGACACAACCCACGGTGCACTCGGAGGTAATGGACCTGAAGGCCGGATGGGTGAAGCTACGACTCGTGGGTTGGTCGAAACCTCGGGCCAACATATGTGTGAACTGCCATTGCCAACCTAAACCAAGGATAAGGTCACCCAATGTGTCAACATGGTGACGAGATCGGAACGTAGTGTGGTAGGAGTTGGCGGGCACTAAAGGTAGGGTAGTGTCCATAGACGGGTAAGGGAGTGGGACCAAGCCATCCTTGAGCCAACTAAGAAGCGGTTCGACTATGTATAATGTACCCGTTAGAAATACGGGTGACTCGGGATGAGGTGGCTCCAAGCACGAATCCGAAGGTGGAGTGGGCCGCTGGGGCTGGGTGGCTGGACATACGGGGTCCCTAAGGGTGATCTTACCGGGTAGGTAAGGTGGGCATAAGGTGCAAGTCCTCTTGTCCCAGTCAAGATTGGCCCTTCTTTCTCCTAACCACTTTTGCCCTAAAATGATGCATAAACCAGCAAGTGTGCCGATCCTGCACCATGCACCATCGGTGGAGAGAACAGACCCGATCCTCTTATAGAACTCAACAAAAGCAAAATCACCATCGTGGACAATCTCGCCTGTCTTGGAGAGAGACTCCACGATGTCAAGAGAAACCCCATTACCCGACTCCCTATCAGTGAAATGGAGTTCCGTTGTGGACCCGTTGGGTAGAGCGACTTTCATAGTGAGAGGGGTGAAACCAAGGGCTCGGTCCATGAGGACATTGACTTTGGCCACAAAGGTTGACCACTCGGATGTATGGTCTTGGGGAACGGCCATGGGTAGCGGATATGGACATGCATACACACGGTGACAAGACAGTAGACCGACTATGCAAGTTTGGAATGCATGCACACCAAGGACCCTAGACGTAAACCAAGACTCGATACGGGGCGGAGTTAATCGATCCGAAGATCACTCGCGCAAGTGTGCGGCCTTCCCGATAGGCGTAGCCTAACGTTCGGACAACACCTTTTTATATACCGACTAATGGTATGCAAATGTGACCCAAAAGACACTTTTTTGTTTTAAAACAATGATGACCCTAAACATGACTTAGACAATGACTAATGGCTAGATGAAAATGACACCCTTTTTTTTGACACCCTAGACTCAAACTCGCTCTGATACCAAATTGATGCGCGATGAGACCACGGACACGACAAGCTCGTGATTGCCCCTTAACGAGGGAAGCATCGGATGTGCGCGGTTGAGAAGCCGGCAATGAGCTAGGGTGATCGGCTCTCTTTTGTGCCCGGATCGGGTCACGGGACGGTCACGTACTCTCTCGCAGCAGTGGTAATGAACATATAAAGCTAGCTAGATATCCCTACACATGCTCTCTAGCAGCGGCATAAACAAATATATATGAAGTAAGCAAAATGCCAAGAAGGGAGCGAAAATGATACCTCCACGAGCCCGACGTGGGGAAGACGGACCCGGTCGAAACTCGTACTCCCGGGACAATTAATACACCATATTACAGCAAATGAATTACTGCCCACTCCATGCAGGGAGATAAAGCGCTACACAAACGGGCCTGGGAGGACCGAATTCGGGTTGACGGGCGGCTTCTGGCGTTGATTCGGCAGCACTCGAACTTGTGACGGTGGGGCCCACGTGCTGTCCGGAGGGGCCGTGTGGGACCCGATGGCACCGCTATAGTGGGGACACTTAGGGAAGCGCTCCCCGGGCTGGCGGCACGCTGGTTTGCCGGCCGGAGGCCGGTCGGCTCCGTTCGGCACCAGTCGGAATGACCGGCCACGGACCTGCCGGTTCTATTTTCCGGTGCGAGCTCCGGTGAGAACAGACGCTGCGATCAGCCCCGACATCGGAATGTAACGAAACTGGCGCCGTTGGAAAGATGCTTCGAAGGGCTTCAACCCAAGGTGATTACAGAAAAATAATCAAGCCTGTACTTCTAATTGGAGAATTTTGAAGGTTGCTGTTGTACAGTTCCTGAAATCTCAGGTCAGCAGAGAACTTTCCTGTGATTGCCTTTGACCGCGAGATATACGTCCAAATCTGGGGTTGTGTTCTTCAGAAAAGTTGTGGGAAATTAAGTTACAAAACCAGGACTAGTTTTGGATCTGGATTTGGAGGTGATGGTGATTTGTTCTGATTTTAGAAGTGGAGGGTGGTCGGAGCTAGGATATGACTGACAACACTGTAGTTGAGGATGAACATGAATTTATAAAAATAGATAGAAGGCTGATAAAAATTATGAAAATTTGTGGATGTAGGGGGTGATGGACAGAACTCTCAGTAAAATTGGGATGGTTTGGACAAATCAAAAAGATGGCTGGAGGTGGGAGACACAGGGCTGCTGTCACTGTAGACAGAGACAAAACAGAACTAGGAATGAAAGATGCATGAAAATGAGAAAATAATAAACGATGGAATGTGGGCGTGAAAATTTAGGTGGAGCTTGGGGTACAAGGTAAGAACACACCATAAAAATTGCAGCTTGAGATCGTCACGTGGTAGAGAGCAGATATTCGGACAAGAAGCCTCTATCCAGGATGGACAGAACATCGAAGGCGGCTCTGCGGCGGCGTGATGGCGGTACGAACGGCGGCGGCGGCGGCACCAATGATCACCGGAGGTGGGGGAAATGAGATATCACTCTAGAATGGGGGTTGGGGATGATGAAACCAGGGGGAGAGAGAGGGGGGGTCGAAATTCTCCAAGAGAGGGGTTCTTGCACAATGACTTTTTCACTTTCATTAATATTCAAATAGAAAATACAAGTATTTATATGCCTTCAATCTAATCCAATCTCTACCATTGGATCTAGGGATGGGGAATGAATGGCCTAGATTAAATTTTACCAACACACACAAAAAAAATAAAATAACCCAAGTGAGAGACAAGCTTGACATGGTAGGTAGCCTACCTTAGACTTTTTACTCCCTTTGTCTACCCATGTGGCATTTGACATTCAACCCTTCTAGATGGCCACCTAGGATGGTTGACCAGCCCCACATAGGTGACATGGACCAATGGAAAAGGGCTGAGGGCCCCCTTGCTGGTCCTACTGTATAATTGCATAAAAACCCACATAATCCATGGGAATGACGCATTGGCTTATAAAGCCGTACAATTGCGCATATACTTTCCCAAGGATATAACACAAACTAAAAGGACATAAATGCAAAAGTAAATGTACATGCTCGGCGTCGATTCCCATCACTTCACATTGTTTTTCAAAAAATTTCGATTCCATTCCCCATCGTGGGTTTACATGGGTATAAATAGAAAAATGGGGAGGGGAAAAGACACCTGGGAATCCCATGGGACATGGTTTCCACGAGGAGTCCCTCATAAGTGGTCATTAGTGCCTAGTTATATATATAGGTTATATTAATCTATTTACTCCTAATAACAACATAAAGCTCACATATTAGGCCCATTTATCATTTCATGTGACCCATGAACATAAAACTCTTAAACGTAGTTTAATATATTTTGATAGTTGCCAGTGCCGTCTCAGCGATCGTCTGCAGCCGCTTTGTCGATCCCGTCAGACTCCTCGACTCGGAGAAGGTTCGGCCTCAATCCTTGAATCTTGAACCGACGATCCCATCAAAAAGAAGATAGAAGAAAAGGGAGAGGGCTCCGGCGTGGAGTCTTCCGACAGCCACCCAAGCAACGAGAAGAGAGAGTAAGAGAGAGAGAGGGCCCGATGTAGCAGGGGAAGGTGGGGGAAAGAGCAGTGGACGATCGTCCTTGCTTAGATCTCCAACACCTCCTCCTCTTTTGTTCTTTGTTTTCCCCACTCCGTAGTCGCGTTCTCTGGTTTTCTTCCTTGCCTATAGCCTTAGCTCGGGCATGTTCCGTAATGTTTACGGCCGGTTACGGCACTTTCCTCGTCATGAATGAAAACTACCCCTCTTTGGGTTTCCTTTTTTGTCTCTGTTGGTTTGAATCACTATGTGCGTTTGATCATCTCCTTCTTCCCCATTGGCGGTTACAATTTCTTACACCGATCTTCTCCTCCTGTTGTGGTTCCCCCCCTAGAGTCTCCAGCCCTAATATTTGCTCATATGCCCAAAGGGAGATGCCCCTCTTCTCTCCTCTGTGTACCCATGCCTCTGCCTTAAAGTCCCTTGTTGAACTTTCCCCGTCCTGCCAAGCCTCCTTTGAGGCCTGCCAAACCCAATACCCCAGCCCGGTGCACCCATGGCTCCTTGACTAGCACACCCTTTGACCCTCCTAGCCGGCATGCACATAACCCCTCCATATGCCCAAAGCAGCACACCCTTCCGGCCCTTGGCCGGCACACCCATGGCAGCCCCTAGCGGCACACCCTTCTAGCCCTTGGCCGGCACACCCATGGCAGCCCCCAACGGCACACCCTTCCGGCACCTTGGCCGACACACCCATATAGTAGCCCCCCCAGCGGTACACCTCCCCTTTAGTGCCTCAGCGGCACGCCTGGCCCCGCCCTAGCCAGGTACGCACTGGCTGACCCCCAGTCCATCCTGTCTGGCCCGAGTGGTCTTCGGCTCGTCATTTTCCCGTGTTTTCTGAGATTTTATCAAGGTGTTGCCGCCCTCGGGCGCCCACCTCCAGTTGTCGGGTTCCGCCACTCCACGTGGGCGCGTTCCCTTTATCTCCCTTACGCTCGGGTCAAGGGGAGATGTTGCCGAATTTTTGTCAGAAAATAACAAGACGTTAAAAGGTAAAAGGAAGCAACAAACGAACAGAACAATCAATGATAAAATTTTCCAACTAAGCAACCTACTACCGATGGCATGATGAGGACTGAACCGATTAACAACACGGCAGACCGAACGTCCGACCCGCGAGAAAAGGCTAAACAGAATAAAGGAAAGGAGAAATTTATATAAGACTACATGAAAATTGAGAAAAGAAGAAAAGAAAAGCCTTAAAAACAACAAATAACGGAGGAGTGGGCCTTCATCACGCCTATTTTTAACCCTCACCGGCACGCTCCATTGACCCTCCAGTGGCACACTCCCACACCCATACTCCTCCATCGGTACACCTCCTTTGGGCCTTCACCGGTACGCCTTCACACCCCTCTTCAGCGACACATGCACACACTCACCACCTTCAGCGGTACGCCCTTCCCAACCTCCAACGGCACAGCCCAAAGAACCTTTAGTGGTACGCCCACCGCTCACCCTTAGCGGCACACTCTAACATCCCCTCAACGGCACACCCTCCTAGTCAGCCCTCCAGCGGCACACTCCCTCCCATTGTCTCTCTCTCCTTTTGCCGGTACACCCTCATCCACCGTCTCAGTGGAACTCAATGTATAGACTTGGCAGATTGACGTACAATCACAGCAACGAGCAGTGTACAGGCTTCGAGCCGCAGCCAAGGGACAACATATAGACTTTGAGCTGAATAAGCTGAAGAACGTATATACTTCGAGCTGCAGTCGATGAACAATGTATAGACTTTGAGTTGGCCAACGTACAGACTTTGGACTGGCCAATGTATAGACTTTCAGAGACAACGTATAGACTTTGAGTTGCAATGTATAGACTTCGAGCTGCAGTTAATGAACAATGTATAGACTTCTAGTTGGCCAACGTACAGACTTTGGATTGGCCAATGTATAGACTTTTGAGCTCCAATGTATGGACTTTGAGCTGCAGCCAATGAACAATGTATAGACTTTGAGTTGGCCAACGTACAGACTTTGGGCTGGCCAACGTATAGACTTTGAGCTGCAACGTATAGACTTTGAGCTGCAGCCAATGAAGAATGTATAGACTTCGAGTCGGCCAACATACAGACTTTGGATTGGCCAATGTATAGACTTTGAGCTGCAATGTATAGACTTTGAGCTACAGCCAATGAACAATGTATAGACTTTGAGTTGGCCAACGTACAGACTTTGGGCTGGCCAATGTGTAGACTTTGAGCTACAACGTATAGACTTTGAGCTGCAGCCAATGAATAATGTATAGACTTTGAGTTGGCCAACGTACAGACTTGGGCTGGCCAATCTATAGACTTTGAGTTGCAACGTATAGACTTTGAGCTGCAATGTATAGACTTTGAGCTGCAGCCAATGAATAATGTATAGACTTTGAGTTGGCCAACGTACAGACTTTGGGCTGGCCAATATATAGACTTTGTGCTGCAATGTACAAACTTCGAGTTGGCTAATGTATAAACTCTAATAGGGGATATATAGACTTTGAGCTAGCCAATGTGTAGACTTCAATGGGCGATGCACAGACTTTGAGCTGGGTAATGTATAGACTCTAATAAATGATGTATAGACTTTGAACTGTAGCCAATAGCCAACGTATAGACTCTGAGCTGCAGCCAATGGCCAATGTACAGATTTCTGAGCTGGCCAATGTGTAGACTTCAATAGATGATGTATAGACTCTGGGCTAAGGAATATAGCCCATGTACAGACTTTGAACAGCGATGTATAGACTTCGTGTCGCAATAACCCGTCAACGTATAGACTTTGAGTCTTCCCCGACACACCCTCTTCTACCTTTG
This sequence comes from Amorphophallus konjac, assembly GCA_022559845.1. NCBI lineage: Eukaryota > Viridiplantae > Streptophyta > Magnoliopsida > Alismatales > Araceae > Amorphophallus > Amorphophallus konjac. Next base: position 78,391,206 of record CM040125.1, read on the forward strand.
CCGGCACACTCTCCTTGGTGCCTTCCCCGGCGCACCCTCTTCTCCCTTCACCGGTACACTCTCCAACCATCCCCCAGCGGTACACCTCCTTCAGCCCTTCAGTGGCACCCTCCTTAAGCCCTTCAACGGCACACATCTCCAGCCCTTCGCCGGCACACTTTCTGCCCACCTTTCTTCAGCGGTACACCCCCCTTTTAGCCCTTTTTTAACCCGCCAAGGGCTAACTCTCCCCCCAAAACAAAAAAGTACATGTATACATGTACATACTGGTATATAAAGGTAGCACTAACAAGCTAATAAAAATCATCGTGAATAAATAAATCTTAACAGATTCATAAAAGAAAAAAGATGATGAATGAAATAAGTGACAATAATAATAATGATAATAAAAAGGGTAACAATGACAATGAGAAAGATGAGCGAAATCACCCGGAACAAATACGGAACGGGGAATAAGCAATGTAGTAACAAAAACAACAATGATAAAACAATATAAGGTATTAATAATTCTACATTGTAGCCCCGTGTCCCCCGTGACCCGATGCTGAAGGAACAATAATGCCGCCCTCTCAGGCCGGGCTCGGGTCTTGGGAATTATCCTGACTTGGCCAGGCCCCGACCTAGTCTTGGGCCGACATTCCAATCAAACCGGATTCGTTTCTCGCCCCGGATCCCTTTCGAGCCATTACTAAAAGTTGCCGTGCATTTGGCAGACATTTGAACGGGTCCACCCCGGTTTCCGTCGCGTTTCTATTACGGACCCGTGTCCGAATATGAAAAGGGTCCACGAGTGACCGACATGGCTAATGGCTCGTATCCTGATGCAGACTTTAGTGTGATTTATTCCTACCCCTTTCTCGCGTAGTTAGTATTATTTCCTTCGGCCGCAGGGCCCCTAACTTCGGCAATTAATCAAGGGTGTTCCCTCGTATGGGGGATGTAAATGACGTCGTGACCTTTATGGCATGACGGGATCTGGTCCCGACACGAACCACACAATCGTCTGACGAAGTCAGATCGAGCACACCATGGGCTCTTCGGAGCCCGAATAAATTGTCACTCCGGTGACTGGCACGCCCACGCACTTAATAGATGAATCAACCATTCCCGAATAGACAAGCATAATAGACGAACCAAAAGTGCATCCACAAGTCCGGCACGCCCGGTGGGACTTGATCCACCCTTCATCTCTTTGCCGGAATTAGGGGTCCCATGGCCCCCTTCTTGTAACACTAATTGCGCTACTTTCTTAAATGCAGAGAGAATTACATCATGGTGCCGACGATGGGTATCACTTGCGGCCCTCAAGTCATTGAGAACCATGTCCGAGGCGGCTACCTGGCGGTCCCCCTCAACTTCGGGAGCTTCCCTCCCACTGTGGGCTTCCCCAACTTCTTGGGGGTGGCCTTTGCCAACATTCTCAACGTGAAGGCACCCGAGGAGCCCCAGACCAACGCTCTCGCTCCGGGGGCCACTGAAGCTGTTATTGGCCAAGCTGTGGCCAAGAACAACGACGGCGTCCCGACAATGATGCTAAGCTGCAATGTGCACCACGTGCATCAGACTGCTGGCCCATCCCACCAAGGGTCGACGTCTCACCGGAGAAGGCTCCGGAGGAACAATATCGGCGCCGTCTCGGTGCGCCGCATGTCTAACTCTGGGAAATCTATGGCCGTCGGGACGCTCCTAGTCCGCCTGGACGGGCAGAGGTCCCAGGTGACACCAGACCGCGTCGTCCCGACTGTCCCGGTCCGCAACTCTTTTCAAGGACTGGAGAAGCTGAAGGAGAAGGTGATGCCCGCCGTTGTGGCCGCATCACCAAAGAATGCGCCAGCTCGCAGGCCGGCCAAACTGAAACAAGTTTGGGTCGCCAAGGAGACCCAGCCCACTACACCCGCCCAGGCGGGACCTAGCACTTTCCGCCCGAGGAGGGCCAGAAGAAATGAAAGGGTCGGACTGACGACCCCAACCCGCCAACCAGCACCCGTCATGCCGGTGCTGTCTGAGAATGCCTACCGCCGTCGCCGTGGGCGCCGACACAATGCTACCCGCCCGACACCCAGGGCCTACTCTCCTCCTGCCGCTGTCATCGACATGCAACCACAGGCTGTTCTCCCGGACCAAGAGTGAGAAGGGATCGAGTAGGCCATGAGAAACTTCCTCTGGGGCCTAGGTAGCACTCCCTTGGGTCGCCAGAGACTGCTGGGGGCAGTAGCCTCCACTTTCCAGGAAGAAGGAGCCCGATCCGCACCCAGTGCAGAGTCGAGGAATCGCTCGGAGGAGCCCTGCCAGTCCCCTGTCCAGGAGGAAGCACCGTTCTAACGATCGGTCTTCGACAGGCTGGTGTTCCTAGGGAGATCATCCAGGAGGGCGACGGAGAGAAACAAGAACTGGAGAACCTTCACATGCAATATAGCAGGAGTTCGCGGTCAGTATGGGGACTTGCCTACCGATCCTGAGGAAACGGCCAGACTCGCCGCCAGGCTGGGCCCTCTCACCAGAAGGGGAAGAGCGGCAGGCAACGCGACACCGACAGGCGCTGAAGGGATCCTCCCTGAAGAGCCCCTTGCGGCCCTCACGGCCAACATGGTCACCACAGGCGACACGAGCGGCGGACCCTCCACATCCTCCGAGGATGCCCCGGCCGAAGAGATAGGGGGCATGCCAAGTCTCCCCATAGCTGACCCGGCAATGCTGCTCATGATGCAGTGGTTCCAGCAAGAAATTGAGTCACTTAAAAAGCAACTGAATGAGCGGAACACACCGCCCTCGATGTCTTGGCAGACCGAGGTTTTACCCGAAGCACCCAGGGACAGGGGGCAATCTTCAGAAGCAGCTCTTCCAGCAGCCCTCAACCCTCTCGGGGGCACGTCCCTGCATCAGGCGCATTGCACCGCACCGGCCCCGCCACAGGCCTCACTTTCCCAAGGGTCCCTCATGGCCCCCCAGGCGACCGTGTTGGCCACCCCGAGCACGCAGCCATCTCATTTCTATCCGAGCCCGGTCGACCCGGCAACAGTTAGCCGGTTGATGCTGGAACAGATGATAGACATGAAACTGGCCGAGAGAGGTGACGGGGATCAGACGCCGTTTGACATCTACCGGGTGCCCTACCTGGCTCACCATGCTGCGATGAAGTTGCCGGTTGGCGTCACCAAGCCACCCAAGTTCGAAAAGTTCAATGGGCAAGGGTCTCCAAGGGAGCACATTGCTTATTATGTGAACGTCATGGGAGATCTGGCTGCTGATGAAGCCTACCTCCTGAAGTTCTTCAGCTCAACACTTACTAGGCTTGCCTTTGAGTAGTATTCCAGCCTGTCACCAGGGTCAGTTGCTGACTAGCCCGATATGCAGAAGAAGTTCAAAGAAAGATTCTATGTCGCATAACGGGAAGTCACCGTGGCAGAGCTTTATGCCACAAGGCAGAAGAATGATGAGTCGGCCCTCGACTACATCAAAAGATGGAGGGTGCAGGCGTCCCCCGCACCAGGAGGATGCGGTGCAGATCTGCAAGCAGAACTTGAAGAAAGAAATCCTGGAAAGGATGATCGGCACTGATGTCAAGACATTTGACCGCCTGAACAATGTGGTAGCAGAGATCGAGGCATTCTTGGCCCGATACTCCTCCACCTCGGCCATGTCAAGCCAAAGAGCCAGGCAGGCCGAGAAAAAGCCAGCTTCCCCTGAGGTGCACACACTAGATTTCTAGGCCTTTGAGAAACATAAGGAGAAACCCAAGGGGGCTGCCAACCTCCCTCCGCCCAGAACCACATAATGGCGGGAGGGCCCCTCACTAAGGGAGAAGATGAGAAACAAGCTATATTCCTTCTCCCGAGACAAGTCCAAGCTCCTGTTTGAGTGGGCAACCAGCTATAATAAAATCACACTGCTAGACCCGAAGAGGCCTGGTGACCTAAAGAAGAAAGACGACCCGTGCTTCTGCCTGTACCACCGGATGCTCGGGCATACCATTGAGGACTGCTATGTCTTCAAGGATGTCATTGAATCCTTAATCAAGAACGGGGAACTAGACATGGGGGAGCATAAGGTAGACCCCCCGCAACCGCATGAGTTGCCTAGCATAACCTCCACCGTCAACATGGTCTCGTTATACTAGGAGCTGCCCGAGGAGTGGGCGGAGGCCTGCGCCCGCGCCACTTACGAGACTTTTATCATGGCCCCGGCTCAAGACCAAGGAGGTTGGCAGACCGTACCCAAAAAGAAGAATAGAAGAGCACGCATCCCTCGGCCCACCCCAGGAGTTCATCTGAGGGATGTGATGCCCCTGCCTGCACCACCCCCGGCGAGCCCTGTTTGCCACGACACGGCCCTTCGGCTGGTCATGAGGCGGCCCACTCACAATAAAAAGAGTTGCGTCTCGATGCGGATGCATAAGAAGACCAGCCCGGCAGTTGAAAGGCTCCAAGCTATTATTGATGGGCTCGAAGATTATGAACAGCCCGAAATCCAGCCCGTGGAGCTGAAAGAGTATGTCCCCTAGGAGGCGTTCAAATCACTCGAACTGGCTCCAGGAACAGAAGCTGAAGCAGAGAAAGAGCCTCCCCTACGGAGTGAGCTTACCCAAGAGCAGCCCCTGGCTGCAGTAGGAAAGAAGAAGAAGAAGAGGAGACCCAGGAGCAAGAAGAAAAAGGAGGTCGTCATCTCCTGCAACACCCTCTCGGCGCTATTCGACACTGCCCTCTCCCTGGAAGAAAAAGAAGAAGAGCCACCCCATGAGCCGACGGAGGTGAACCAAGCTGAAGTGTCCACTTCCCAACACGCCACCAGGTCGGGAAGGAAGTGGGGGCACGCTCCTCAGGATAACCTCAACATCATGCTCAGGGGAGAACAACCATACTAGGTTCCCGACCCTGAGGTCCGAGGCACCGAGATCCCTCCTTCGTCGGGTCTCTATCCCGGAGGGGCCAGGAACCGAGGCACCCCTTCATTCGCCGAATTCCTGTTAGCCCGAACAGCAGGGCGGGCGCGTCCCCAAGGGTCTCCTTCGACCAAAGAAGCGAGCAGTTCCCAAGCTCCACCGGCGGCGGCTCCCCCTCAGCCGGAAGAAGAATTTAACGGCATACCAAATCTCGCCGAATTCATGAAAGAAAAGGAGAAGGCCCCGCCGGCCCCACAGGCTGTGACAGGACCCACAGAGGAGGCATCCCCTGATCTGACACCCCAGCTCCAAGGTGGGGGCAGGCGCGGCAAGCATGAAGAGATGAAATTACTCAAGGTGCGGGCTGCCGACCGAATAGTCAGACACCTCAAAAAGATCCCGACCTGGTTTACCATATGGGAGATGGTGTCTTTGGATGAAGAAACACGGCAAGCCATCATTGCCGCGCTCCAGACGCCAGCACATCTTGAAGCTTGCCTAACAGAGATATCACCTGAGGTGGCCGTGGCTTTCACAGAAGATGACATGCTCCTGCCCACCTGCAGCCATAACAGACCCCTCTAGATGAAAGGGCAGTTGAACGGCCAGCCTATCAACAGGGTCCTGATCGACCCAGGGGCAGCAGTGAATATACTTCCTTACCGGGTGTACCGAAAGCACTACTTTGACGTGCACCTGGTTGAGGTCAAAAATGTCATGATTGCCGATTTTAACCAGAAATGCGAGGTGCCCATGGGGGTTGCAGAGTTCAACTTGACCTTTGATGACTTTACCACCAAGGTCCAGTTCCATGTCATCAACTCCAACACCTCCTATAAGGCGTTGCTTGGCCGGCCCTGGCTACACCAGAACAGAGTGGTGCCCTCCACCCTACATCAGTGCATCAAGTACCCTTGTGAGGGGAAGGAAGTCAGAATCTTCACCGATCTCCACCCGTTCGAGGTGTTTGAGTGTCATCTGTCAGATGCCAACCTATATCTAGAGAAGGCGAAGCAAGCTCCCCAAGCTGCCCAAGACAAGGGAAAGAAGAAAGTGGAGTCAGGAGGCTGGTTTCCTCCGCCACCCCTGGGCTATGTGGCTCCCCCACATGTACCATTCATTGCACAAGAGGGGGGGGGGTATTTAAGGCAGCCCCTCTCGCCATCTACTCTACACCGGGGACGCCTTGCCTCGAAGACCTGCTGGAGGATGTCAGAGTCCCGCCAGGGATCATCAAGCCCATTACAGAAATTGACTGTCAAGTAGCGGAGTAGCTGAGAACTTTTGAAGTGCCTAACCCGGAGGGGCCATCCACTATCTTTTATGTTGCCGGGGAAAAGCCTGTCAGGGAAGATGATGATTGCCGGTTTCCAGACGAGTTGCATGACCCGCACGTCCCCATTGCGGGATTGCCCCACATGACTGATCAGGCGGCCAGAATGGTCAGAAAGCAGAAGATTCCTCCCTACAAGCCCTCCAGCCGGAAGGAAATGTTTGAAAGAATGTGGAGCCCACCAAACCTGGATCGGCGGTTGCTGCAAATCACCAAGCACCCCGGTCTGGGCTTTTCACTATAAGATTATTACGAAGCTGATGTGATATCAGTTTCGGCCTTGTCCGGCGACGACCCCGCGGAAACTGTAGATTTGCGGGAAGCCCACCAAGATGTATATTTCAGGTCTCCAGCTAAGGAGGCGCAAGACGAAGAAGTGTTCCTTTGGAACCCCCTCTGCCACCGCTGCACGGGGGAGACCTCCTCCTTCCCTGAGGTACCAACCTCGAAGGGTCACCCTACCGAGACGTCCTCACATCGGCCTGCTGGCGAAGCAAGGAGCAATAGCATGGGCCATGCTCCGAATTCCTCCCGATACGACCCCGTCATGTACCCCGTGTACCATAGGCAGCAACGGGAAATCGGGATGTTAAAGGCACGGCTGGCTGAGTTGACCTCGCTAGTGACTGACCTGATCCAAAGTTCTCTCCGCCCGTGGGGTGGCCACATGTCTCGGCCCCGAGATACCAGTCCCGATGTCCCCGTATGGTCAAGAAGGGAGACAAGAGACACGGCAAGCCCATTAACCGGGCGGCCAACCAGGCGAGGCCTAACACTCCAAGAGAAGCTGCAGAAGCCCTACTCTTTCCCAAGAGAGAAGACTCGGGGTATTTTTGACAGGGCCTGCCCTTACGGCAAGGTCTCCCTCCCACAGTCCAAGAGGCCGCAGGACACCCGAAGGAATGGGGACCCACTATTTTGTCCCTACCACCAGATGCTGGGCCACGCCATCAAAGACTGCTATGTCTTCAAAGACAATGCTCAATACCTCATTAATAGGGATGAGCTCAGAATGGGAGATTATGTGGTAGCCCCGCCACGCCCCCACGTGGCGGATAGCCCCAGAACGGGAGCCTATACCGTATCCATCCAGTACCAAGCGCCTGAAGATGCGGCTACCCCAACCCCCGCCGGAGCTGTCTATGATGAGTACACAGAAGACCCCGAGGTGGCCCTGTGCCTTTCTGCACTAGCGGACCCCACGGACCCGGCGGCTACGGTCCAGGAGGAGTGCGCGGCAAATGCAGCCTCCGCGCCCCTTCATGAGGAACAAGAAGAGGGGGATGGCGTCCTCGAGCCTGAAGACAATGAAGATCAAGACTTCGTCGATTTGTCGTCAGCCCCGCCGGAAATTGAAAATGGTGGCCAGACCATAGTCGACGAATTGATTGAGATCAACCTTGGCACCGAAAGTGACCCCAGGCCGACCTTTCTGAGTGCTCTTATGCCCCTACATGAGAGAGAGCAATACACAAAGCTACTGCCAAAATTTTGGGATTACTTTGTCTGGAACTACAAAGAAATGCCCGGGCTCAGCCCCGAAGTGACTCAACACATTTTGGCCATTAATCCCAAGGTGGAACCAGTGAAGTAGTCTCTCCGGCATATGAGGCCGAAATTGATCAGCCAGATCTGCAAGGAGGTCGACAAGCTCATAGACATTGGCTTCGTGGCGGAAAACCAGTACACTACTTGGTTGGCCAACATCGTACCGGTGAAGAAAAAGAATGGACAGATCAGGATTTGCGTGGATTTCAGCGACCTGAACAAAGCCTGCCCAAAAGATGACATCCCGGTGCCTATCACCGAAGTGATGATTGATGCAACCACTGGCCACGAGGCCCTGTCTTTTATGGACGGATCGTCCGGCTATAACCAAATTTGGATAGCCGACCACGATCGGATTCACACGGCTTTCAGATCGCCCAAGGGGATATTCCACTACAAGAGGATGCCCTTCGGCCTCAATAATGCCGGTGCTACATATCAGCGGGCGATGACCAAGATCTTCGACGAGCTGCTGTACAGTAAGGTCGAATGCTACATTGATGATCTAGTTGTCAAGACTAAGAAGAGAGCTGAACATCTGAGCGACCTCAGGGTCGTCTTCCAAAGGCTTCGGCTGTATGGGCTAAAGATGAACCCTATGAAGTGCGCCTTCGGCGTGTCCAGCGGGAAGTTCCTCAGCTTTATTGTCCGACACAGAGGAATCGAGATTGACCCCTTCAAGATAAAAGCCATTCAGGAGCTCCCCCCTCCGAAGAATCTGGGAGAGCTGAGGTCCCTACATGGCCGTCTAGCTTACATCTGCAGGTTCATTTCCAACCTGTCGGGGCGCTGCCAACCTTTTCACAGATTGATGATGAAGAATGCACCCTTCGGCTGGGGTCACGAATGCCAGCACGCGTTCGACCATCTAAAGGAGTACCTGAAGACCTTGCCAGTCCTGGGGGCACCTGTCAAAGGCAGGCCGCTTATTCTCTACATAGCAGCCACCGAATATTCACTGGGGGCAATGCTCGTCTAGAATAATGATGAGGGAAAGGAGCAGGCTCTCTACTACCTTAGCCGGAGATTGGTGGGAGCGGAAGCCAAGTACACCCCGATTGAGAAAGTCTGCCTTGCCTTGGTCTTCGCAGTCAAGAAGTTGAGGCACTACATGCTGTCCCATGAAGTAAGTTTAATATCCAGAGCTGACCCCATCAAGCACATTCTGTCCCAGCCTGTCCCGAAGGGGCGCCTTGGCAAGTGGGCCGTGCTGCTCATGGAGTTTAACATCACCTACGTGCCGCAGAAGGCCATTAAGGGACAAGCTGTCGCGGATTTCTTCGCAGCACAGCCTGTGCCCGAAGACTCCCCATTGGCCACAGAGCTACCCGAGGATGAGACACTGGAGGTGGATCATGTCCAACAAGCTATGTGGCAGCTATACTTTGACGGGGCCTCGAGAACCGAAGCGACCCCGTCCGGACGCGCCAAAGTATGGGCCGGAGCCAGCATCGTCCTCAAATCGCCAAACGGAGAAGTGATGCACACTTGCTGCTGCATTAGCAAGCCCTGCACAAATAATGAAGCAGAGTATGAAGCTCTGATCATCGGCCTCCAGGTGGCCCTCCAAATGGAGATCAAAATTCTCCAAGTATTCGGCGACTCGCTACTGGTCGTCAAGCAGGTCCAGGGGCAGTTCGACGTCCGAAAACCTGAGTTGCTCCCTTATCACACTAAGGCAAAGGGGCTCATGGAGCGGTTCTACCTCCTCGAGATAGGCCATGTCACCAGAGGGGAGAATGCACAAGCCGACGCCCTGACAAAATTGGCAAGCTCACTGGTAGTGCCTCAAGATGGATCTCTCAATATCCAAGTAATAAACCAGCGCCAGATGCCCAGCATGATAGAGAAAAAACCAGAAGAAGAAGAGCTAGAAGTCACCACAGCAGAAGCTGTCGGCCTACCTGATTGGAGAGACCCCCTGATGCAGTGGTTTAAGTACCAGCAACTACCCAAGTAGAGAGAAAAGAAGATCAAGCTAATCAGAATTAAGGACTCTTATGAGCTCCGAAATGGAATATTGTGCCGAGTGGTGGCCGACACCAAGCAGAAATTACTTCTCCGATGCTTGTCCATTGAGGAAGCTTGGAGGGTCATGAAGGAGGTCCATGCCGGGACAGCTGGTGCACACCAGGCGGGACCGAAAATGAAGATTGAAATAAAAAAGCTCGGCTACTATTGGCCTGCAATGTTCGACGACTGCTGCAAATATGCTAAGTCGTGTCAGAAATGCCAAGGGCATGCCATCATACCCAGAAGGCCCCCCGTGCAGTTACACCCAACCGCGCCCAGTTGGCCGTTTGCCCAGTGGGGAACAGACGTCGTGGGTCCCTTACCTGCATCTTCCACAGGCTGCAAGTACATTTTGGTGGCAACCGACTACTTCTCCCGCTGGGCAGAGGCTGTCACCTTACGGGAGGTCACCGGAGAGATCGTGGTCAGGTTTGTCCGCCGTAACATTATATTCCGGTTTGGCGTGCCCGACCGGATTGTGTCAGACAACGGTAGCCACTTCCGCAACCAGAAGGTCTACCGGCTGGCAGAAAAATATATAATTGATTGGAGGACATCGACTCCTTACAATCCACAGGCTAATGGGCTAGCCGAAGCTTTTAATAAGACACTCTGCACTCTCCTGGCCAAGACTGTTAGCTCTAACAAGAGGGACTGGGAAGAAAGGATGTACGAAGCGCTATGGGCGTATCGGACCGTATACAAGACCCTAACAGGCTGCTCGCCCTTCTCTCTCGTATATGGATCGGAGGCAATCGTCCCCATTGAACTGGAGATACCTGTTGACACCTTGAAAATGAGCAAGGGTGGAAGCAGAATTGAAAAGAAGATCAGACCAACAGTGAAAGATCAATGACGAAGCTCGTCAACCATCTACCCGGCCGAAGCCTTTTCCCGGCCAAGCTGAGGTCCGGTGCCATTGCCAGTCAGACGGCGGCGCTGATGAAATAGCAGTCACCTGACTGATGAAACCCCCTAGCACACTTTAACAAGAGCTACACTACGGCCTCGTCTGAAGGTCTACAGATGACAGGTCATATCAAGTCAGATATTGATTTGATGATAGATGAGATGTGAGCAAAGATAAAGATAAAGCCAGAACGAGCAAATGAAGATTGTGAAGATTCTGGCAAGGTCGGAGACACGGAAGAATTACCACTGAAACTATTACCCGGCTAAAGCCTCCTCGGGTTAAAGCTGATGTCCGGTGTTATCGTCATTCAAACGACAGCACTGATGAAATCCCAATCTGCTGACTGATGAAATCTCAAGATGATCTCAACAAAGTTACGTCACTAATACTGGACCTTCTCCAGTTACGATGAATATCAGTTTAAAGAATTAAGAGAAGCCAAGGCACATGTGAGGCCAAAAAGCCCTAAATGGGCCGGCCAGATGGGCTTCCGGGAGCGGCACCGAAAACCTCAACAGGAGGCCACTCGGCGTGTCGGGAGCTGCTGCGAACAGAGGAGGCACGCCGACTTCGACATGCCGAGATGCAAGAAAAGGGTGAGGTGTATATAAACTCACTCACTCGAACATAAAAAAGAAGAGGACGATAGCAGAAGAAAAGAGACCACCAAGAGACTAACAGAGTGGGAGAGAGCTCCCCCCCCCCCCCCCCCGCTGAGAAAAGAGAGAAGAGACCAAAGGAGAAAGCAGAGAGAAAGATTCGAAGCTGATTGAAGGTGGGCATCAAGGAGGGAGAGGAGTCAATGCTCCGCCCCCCCCCCCCATTTCTGTATTTCATCTTCTTGTAATTTCGATTGATGCTACTTCTTCTTCTTCTGATGTATTCTGCGACATCGTAATCGGTTTTCATGCCGCTAGAATAGGACTTAGTCTTTGTTTGCAATTTTCCTCTATGTACTCCGTCCCTCTGATGCATGGATGTAATAGTCATGTCTGAATGAATACACGAATGGAACAGGCCTCGATTGTCGCCTGCTATTGTCTTTGTGGAGGTTTGCCCCCTATTCCCCTCCCCAGTCTGATTATTCGTCTGCGTTTTCTTTCTCGAAGATGCTTTCGTGCGCTTGTTCCAGAGCCAGGGACAGGCTATCCCTTGGCCTTCGGAACAAAGCCAAGCCACATGATGATTCACATCTGTGAGATTCTGGAGTTTCTGACGCCCGGTTTGCTTATCGACATCATCAGAGTCGTTTCTGGACCAGAGACAAATATCTCTTGGTTCCCAGGACGACGAATGATAACATCAAGCCATCCTCCTAGAATTCTGCACAAGTAATGGTGACAGAGGCTCCTTATGTTCGGTTCTTCTTTCCCATTTCCCTCTGTCCTTGTATTTCCTTCAAAACCCATTCCAAAGCTGGTCGATACCCAATAAATACATCCATCTTTGACCCCTCAGGGCTCGTCAATCTCGGCCTTAATCACCAGGAAAACCCCCTTAATCATCCATAAACCCCAAGACAGGGTGTCGTAAAATCCCGAAATACATCTCAGCACCCTCATCTATCTCGGCTCCACGAACAGTAGAACCGATGAATAGCCCTCGGCGTGAGCTTTCCCGCGCTAAGAACCCTGTTGTTTTACCTCACACCGAAAAGCCCCCCCCGCCTCACTATTTCTCCTCGCGCCGAGAAGCCCACGCCGGGAGCCTCCCTGGCCTTCTCTTCCTCGCGCCGGGAAGCCCACGCCGGGAGCCTCCCTGGCCTTCTCTTCCTCACGTCGGGAAGCCCGCGCCGGGAGCCTCCCTGGCTTGCTCTTCATCGCGCCGGGAAGCCCGCGCCGGGAACCCCCTTGCCTTCTCCCCTGCGCGCCGGGAACCTATCCCATGGCATCTTCCCCTTGGCGCCGAGAACCCCTCCTTGGCTTCCTTGTCTCGGCGCCAAGAACTTATACATATGTTTGAGGTGCGCCGAAAACCTGCTCTGCTGCCTAAAGAGCCTCCGATTCCCCTGTCAAACTCACTCAGGGATGTCCACGAGTCACCAGAACCCCCCTCCGAGAATAAAATTAAATGGAGTCAAACTCCCTTATGCTCCACCGTCCCGTGTCGGGTTATGAGTAATCCCTTTAGCTCTGAGGGCTCCGCCACTACGTGAGTCTCGCCGGCTTCCGTAGGGAAGAGTAAAATGTTGTCCCGTGGCAGCTACGTGATCCGGGAGGTTTGACCTCTCTTTCTTTCGGCTTTCATCCCGGCACTCCGTGGGTGATAGTCTATTCTCCCCTGGGCATAATCCAGATTATGGGGAGATACTGCCGAAATGTCGATCCGACGTTCTAACCCCGATGAGTCCCGGGAAGTGCACGTCATACACCTCCCATTTGGCACAATCTTTTGGGGAATACTAGTTCCACGAGGCCCTTGGCCGGATGAGAAATCTGATAGGGGACCTGTCCCCAATGATTGTTCAGGCTCCGCCCCGCCGCTGCGTGGACGGTGTCCTATATCTTATCTGGCATGCCCCCCCCTATAAGAGGGGGTTATGTCGATTTAATAAGCCTGTTACCTACTTAATTACATTCTTAGAATAACAATATCTTCAATATCGCGCACTGTTATTTTTCTTTTATTACCGTCCCGAGCGGCCTCCTATTTTGGCGTTTAATCAAGGGTTGTCCTTCTTAGGAAGGGCGTAATTAACGTCATAGACTTTATGGTATGACGGACTTTTGGTCTTGACTCGGACTTCACAATCGACTGACCAAGTCAGATCGAGCGCATAATAAAAATCGTCACACATGTGACTGGCACGCCAATTAACCAAACCAATAAATCAATAAATCAATAAATATTTAACATAAATAAATCCCGCATCCACAAGTCTGGCACGCCCGGTGGGACCGAGTCTCCCTTCATCTCTACGCCGAAATAGGAGGCCCAGTGGGCCCCCCCTCAAACTTCTGATTCCGTGCTTTCTTTTATTTCCAGGAAACTACAATGACGGCTGGAATCATCTCTGTACACTTTGATCAACAAGTGGTCGATGTACATGTTCGAGAGGGCTACCTGGCGGTACCTCTTGCGTTCGGATCGATGCCGCCTGCTGTCGGGATGCCCAACTGCTTGGGCCTCATCTTCACTGACTTGCTCAAGATCGACAACCAGGAACAGAAGACTGTTGTTGAGACATTGCCACAAGCTACCATCCCCAAAATGAGCCGGGGGATGCAGGATACTCCTGAGGTCGTGGCCTGCTTCGTCCATCACGAGGCGAAAAGGGGCGCACTCTCTGCTGCTGGAAGAAGGAGGAGATCCGACAGGAGAGCCCGATCTACTGCTGCGGGTCGTCGGATATCCAACTCAGGAAAGACAATGCTGATCGGGGGGATCCGGACGAACCTCAACGGCCGCCCGAGGGAGGTCAACCCAGATGTGGTCGTCCCGAGAGTACCCACCACCAACAGATTCCAAACTCTGGCTACTAGGAGGGCCGACGTCGAGAAAGAGCACCGAAGGCCGTTGGCACCAAAGCCGCCCAAGTTCAGGCAGATCTGGCGGCAGAAGAAGACCCAGAGCTGGGCCCCAGCTCAAGATGAAGAAAACATTGCTGACACCACTGTTGCCCGCTTCAGGGCAGGAAGAAGAAGAGGAAAAGGAAGAGACATAAGAAACGCTGCTGCTGTTCACCCCGGGGCTCGGGGTAGTAGAGATGAGGAAGAGAATGAAGGAAGGAATCTGACTACTATTCGCCCCAGGATAAGGGGCAGAAGATATGAGCAGAAGGAAGACCTAACGGTCACCCACCCCATGGCTGGGGACAAAAGATGGGAAAGAAAGAATTATGCTGATGCTGCCAACTGCTGCCAGGATGGGAGTAGAAGGTTCAGGGAGGAAGAGGAAATGAGAATAAGCGAACTAGTCGCTGCTGTCACTCTAAGAAGACCAAGAGCCTGCGCCAGACAGGCCGATATACTCAAATACTGCAAAGCCGAGCACCTGACTGCTCAGGTGGGGAGACTGGCTTATCAGCAGAAGAGCCAGGAAAGATTGATGCTCCAACCAAAGCCACGAAGGCACAATCAAGAGGAGACGAAACAAGTGGCTCAAGACTACTTTCACTACCTGGGGAACTCCACCCTCGGGCAGCAAAGATTATCCCGTGCCTTGGGCACCATGGATGAAGAAGAAGAAGAAACCCTTCAAGAAGTGATGCTCGGAGTCTCCTCCTCCGATTCCAATGATTATGAAGAAGGCCACAGAGTCGGGTATGGAAAAGAAGACCTGCATAGAGAAGAAGCTAGAGAAAGAATATCAGTCTTTGACCGGCTCAAATACCCCGATCAGATGAGAAGGAAAGTCTTCAGGCAGAGGGAAAAGATGCAAATCTTTGCCTGCAATATGGCCGGGCTTGTCAAAGGGCAGGATATGTTACCGACACAGCCAGATGAACTGCTCAGACTAGTAACCAGACCAGGCCCCGTCACAAGGAGAGGCCAGGTGGCAAAAGATAAGATGAAGACTAATGAAGAAGCCTGCAAGATCACCACTATGACAGTTAATGTGGTGACAACAGAAGAGGAAGATAATCCCTTCGTTGATGATGCTGAAGGGACTTCAAAAGATCTACAGATCCCGTCAACCCTGGATCCCATGATCCAGATGATGTTTAGAAGATATCAACAAGAGATCAATGCTCTCAGAAGACAGTTAAATGAGAGGCATGAAGCTACACCGGTCTCCAAGCAAGCCGAGCCTGTAGGGTAGACTGCCAGTTAAACAGAAATGGCTATTCTAGTTAATCCTCTTCTGGCTGATAAGGGCAAAGCACCGAGCCACCCCGTTCTGCAGCAGACGGTAGCTCAGCCCTCTGCATCTCAGACGCAGCTTGCCGCGCCAGCCTTGTGCGCAACTGTGATGACAACTCCTTATGGTCAGCAACAAGCTCACTTCTTCCCGATGCATAGATCCAGCCATAGCCCAAAAGCTGATGATTGAAAAGATTATGGAGATGAAGTTGTCTGAAAAGACTGGTGATGATGCTAGTACCTACGATGTGTACAAGGTACCATATCCTCCCCAGTATGCTGCTAAGAGACTACCTCCAGGCGTCAGTAAGCCGCCGAAGTTTGAAAAGTTTAATGGCCAGGGCTCTCCCAGGGAGCACATAGCTTACTACACCACAGTCATGGGTAACTTGGCAGCTGATGAAGCTTATCTGCTTAAGTTCTTCGGCTCATCCCTCACCGGGATAGCCTTTGAATGGTATTCAAGCCTGCCGGCTAGGTCAGTGACCGATTGGCCTGACATGCAAAGAAAGTTCCGCGACAGATTTCACGTCACGGAAAGAGAAATTACAATAGCAGAACTATATGCAACCAGGCAAAAGCAAGATGAAACAGCACTGGACTACATCAAAAGGTGGAGGAACTTAGCTATGAGATGCAGAAGACCTCCTCATCAAGAAGATGCAGTGCAAATATGTAAGCAGAGCCTCAGGAGAGAGGTACTGGAAAAGATGATTGGTGCAGATGTCAGAACATTTGACCGATTGAACAATATAGTGGCGGAGGTCGAGACGTTCCTGTCTAAGTGTCCGACGGTCAATGCTCCCACTGTGCCGAAAGGGAAATCTAATGATCGACGACCATCGCACTCTGAGGCCAACACCGTCGATTTCAGAACCTTCGAGCAACAGAAAGGGAAGAAGGGGGCAGATGAAGCTCCCCCACCAGCAGACAAAGCAGAAAGAAAAGATAAGGTCTCTCTGAGAAACAAAATGAGAAAGCCATACTCTTTCCCGAAAGATAAGACAGCCGCACTATTCAACTGGGCATACAAGTTCAACAAGGTGACATTGCCTGAACCAAAGAGACCCGATGACGCGGCGAAGAAAGGTGATCCACTGTTCTGTCCATATCACCGTGCACTGGGGCACGCAATTGAAGATTGCTACGTCTTCAAAGATATTATGGAAGGCATGGTCAAAAAGGGCGAGCTACAGCTGGGAGATTACCAGGTAGAGCCACCTCGTCCACATGAGCCTCCGGCATTAAAAATGGCCGCCAATATGATTTCAATCTACCAGCAGCTGCCTAAGGAGGCCGTTGAAGAATGTACCAGGCATACTTATGAAGCTTGCTTCCTCACCCCACTGAAGGATCAGGAAGGATGGCAGATGAAACCCATAAAGAACAGAAAGAAGACTCCCGCAGCCAAAACCAATGGAGCGATTATCCGCGGTGTCACACCAAGGCCCGAACCACCTCTAGTAAAGCCAGTATGGCACACAGTTGAGACAGGACCAGTCATCCGGATCCCCACTCATAACCGGAGAAGACAAGTCCCCCTACCTGCACATAAGGAAGTAAGTCCTGCAGCCAGGCGTTTACAGCAGTATATTGATGGGCTCGATGAATATGAGCAAAAAAAGCCCAGGCACCTGCTGGTGAAAGACTGTATACTCTGGGAATAGCTCGAAGAATTGAAAATTAAAGAGCAGTCAGAGGCAGAACAAGAAAAGGCTGAGACTGAACCCTTCTGGGGGCAGGGGCCAATAAAGCCAAATTCCCAGAAAAAGAAGAGACGGCCCAAGTCCAAGAAGGGAAAGAGGGTCGTGACAGTACAATGCAACACCCTGTCAGCACTCTTTACCTCGCCCGGGGAGGACAATGAGGATGAAACATCAAATGCCCCGCTAGAAGCCAACCATGCCGAGGCCTCAACCTCGACACATGCAACACGCTCCGGAAGAAGGTGGGGGCGCCCACCACCAGCTAATCATAACATTATGTTCAGAGGGGAACAACCC
Organism: Amorphophallus konjac; assembly: GCA_022559845.1. Classification (NCBI taxonomy): domain Eukaryota; kingdom Viridiplantae; phylum Streptophyta; class Magnoliopsida; order Alismatales; family Araceae; genus Amorphophallus; species Amorphophallus konjac. The sequence goes on from CM040125.1 coordinate 78,408,697, forward strand.
TACCAGATTCCTGAACTGGAGGTACGAGGTGTCCAGGTTCCTCCCCCTACCGACTTGTACCAAGAAAAGAAGAAAGGAGGTCAAACTCCAACATTTCTGGAATTTCTAACTAGTCTAGAAAATGGGCAGTCGATACAGGTTGGGCCAGATAAAGGCAAGGTACCTCAGCAATCGGCGTCTGTAGCCTACGAGCAGAATGAGAAAGAAGGGGATAACCCTTTGACGGCACCAAGGGCCGTTGCTATAGAAGAAGCCCCCCAAGAAATCAGTCCCGGGGATGAAACCAGCACTGGGCAGCAGAGGCCACGGGCACCACATGAACCTCCAAAACCCCGATGGGCGGAAGAAATGAGACTGTCTAATGTCAGGGTGGGCAGCCGGATCATGAAAATGCTAAAGAAGCTCCCTACCAGATTCTCCATCTGGGAGATTCTCTCTCTGAGTGAAGAGGCTCGCCAGGAAATTGTTGATGCCTTGCAGTCGCCGGCACAATATGAAGCACTCTTGACAGAAGTGAATTCTGGGCCGTCAGTTACATTCTCAGAGGATGACATGCTGATTCTGAATTCCGGCCATAACAGATCGCTGTATATGAGGGGCTCCCTGAATTGTCAGCCACTGAACAGGATACTGATAGATCCCGGGGCTGCCGTGAACATTCTCCCATACCCCATCTACCAAAAATATTACTTTGATCTGCAGCTTACCAAGGTCAGAGACATGAAAATTGCAGGATTCAACCAGAAATGTGAGACGCCCCTTGGGGTGGCTGATTTTAACCTCACATTGGGGGATCTCACTACCGTGGTACGATTCTATGTAATCGACTCCAACACCACATATAAGGCCCTGCTGGGGAGACCGTGGCTGCATGAATATCAGATAGTGCCGTCCACGCTGCATCAGTGCATTAAATACTGCCATGAAGGAAAAGAAGAGAGGGTGTTTGCGGATCTGCATCCCTTCGAAGTATTCGAGTGCCATATGCTCGATGCATCCTACTACACGGAGGTGTCGCGAAAGGGTGAAGAGAAAGAGGCTGTGGTCAGCCAGAAAAAGCCAGTGACGAAGGCAAGAAATTGGTCTCCACCGCCACCAAAGGGCTATATTAAAAAGCATGAGGTATCTCACATCTCTTATGCCGGTGACTTTGCTCGGATCACCCCTCCTAGCATTCACCCGGATGATATCAATGAAGAAATGAAAGAAAAGTACACACAAGTGGAGGTGCCGCAGGGTTTATTTAAACCCATCGTCAGCCTCGAGTACCAGACGGTGCTACCACTGAAGACTATGGAAGTCCCTCGCTTCTGCGAGCCTCCTACCATATTCTACACTGGGGAGTCAGTCGAGGAAGATGATCAAGACTGCATGGTCCCTGAAGAGGCCGTAAACCAGATGGTGCCAATTACAGGCTTGGATTATACTACCCGATGGGTTTCGCAGATGTTCTCTAAGATGCGAATGAAGTCATTGCAGCCCGCTGCCCAGAAGAAGGCGTTCAAGGAGCTATGGGATCCGCCTCGGGATAATAAAGAACTGAGGAAGATCACTCAGCACCCAGGATTGGGTTATACCCTTCAAGAATACTATGAAGCTGAGGTGGACGTCATATCTGTCTCCTACCAGCATGAAGACCCTCCCGAGGTAGGATATGACAAGTACCCCTCGGATGATGAAGAAATCATTTATCAATCCATAATGAACAACGAAGCCCCGGACAGTCAGCCGGAGACGGGGACGTCTGATGAAGCAAAGAAAGATTGGTGCTGGGAAGACCTACCTGGCAAAGAGGATCTGTTCCATGCTGAAGCAAAGTTGACACGGGAACCCCGGATGAAGACCAAGTAGCCAAAGAGCTGAGGGAATGCCTGGAGTTTGAGCGCATCCTGGAAGAAGTCCGGGCTCTACAGAATGATGACCTCTCAAGGGAGTCTGCATCAGAAGAGCCTCTAAGGGCAGAAGACTCCATCTTTGAGTTTCCTGCTGATCCAGTTACGTCCTCGGGGCAGACTGAACAGAATACAACAATATTGGCCGTATATGATGAGCCAACACCCGCTGATGACCAGTATGATGAAACAGAAAATCATGAAACTGAAGAAGATTATATCCCGGGAGGCTTCATTGACTTGCAGGAAGCCCCGCCCGAGGTCGAAGATGGAGGTCAGGCCACCGTCGATGAGCTTGTGGAAATAAATCTGGGAACCGCAGATGAGCCAAGGCCGACATTCCTCAGTGCACTGCTGGAGCCAGCTACCAGGGAACAGTATATACAGTTTTTGAAGGAATTCCGAGACTGCTTTGCATGGACATATGATGAAATGCCGGGACTGAGTTCTGATGTGGCACAGCACCGATTGGCAATAAACCCAGAGGCTAGCCCTGTAAAGCAGCCTTCCAGGAGAATGCGCCCTGACTTAATAAATCAGATTAACAAAGAGGTTGACAAGCTAATCGATGTGGGCTTTGTTGAAGAGAACCAGTATACTACATGGCTAGCCAATATAGTGCCCGTAAAGAAGAAGAATGGGCAGATTAGAATATGTGTTGATTTCCGGGACCTTAATAAGGCTTGCCCGAAAGATGACATTCCAGTGCCAATCACTGAAGTGATGATCGATGCGACTACTGGTCATGAGGCTCTATCATTTATGGATGGGTCATCCGGATACAACCAGATCTGGATTGTTGAGGAAGACATAGTGCACACTGCATTCCGTACCCCGAAGGGGATATTCCACTACAAAAGGATGCCGTTTGGCCTCAAGAATGCCGGCGCTACCTACCAAAGAGCTATGACCAAGATCTTTGATGATTTGCTCTTCAAGAAAGTAGAGTGCTACATTGATGATTTGGTATTAAAAACTAAAAGAAGAGAAGACCATTTGCAAGACCTGAGGGTAGTATTCCAGAGGCTGCACAAATATGAACTCAAGATGAATCCCATGAAATGCGCCTTCGGCGTGTCCAGTGGAAAATTCCTCGGGTTTATTGTCCGTCATAGGGGCATTGAAATTGACCCATCCAAGATTAAGGCTATCCAGGAGCTCCCTCCACCAAGGAATCGCCTATATCCGACGATTTATATCAAATCTGTCGGGAAGATGCCACCCCTTTCACAAGCTCATGATGAAAGATGTGCTGTTCCTCTGGGACGATGGCTGTCAGGAAGCCTTTGAGAAGCTGAAAGAATACCTCAAGACCCCTCCGGTGCTGGGGGCACCAATTAAGGGCAGGCCCTTGATACTGTATATCGCAGCCACATACTGTTCCCTGGGGGCAATGCTGGCATAGATAAATGAAGAAGCCAAAGAACAAGCCTTGTACTACCTAAGTAGGAGGCTGATTAGAACTGAAGAAAGCTACAGCTACATAGAAAAGACCTGCTTGGCACTAGTCTTTGCTGTTAAAAAGCTCCGACGCTATATGTTGTCACATGAAGTCAGATTGATATCTGCAGCAGATCCGCTTAAATACATATTGACTCAGCCAGTACTGAAGGGCCGATTGGGCAAATGGGCAGTGATCCTGATGGAATTTGATATTACCTATACACCACAGGGGGCGATAAAAGGACAGGCCGTGGCTGATTTCTTCGCAGAGCATCTTGTGCCGGAAAATGATATGCTAGGGACTGAGTTACCCGATGATGAGACACTCGAGGCCTGCCAAACCCAGTCAGTTATGTGGCAACTATTCTTCGATGGAGCATCCAGAACAGAGACAGACTCCGATGGAAAGACCAGAATACGGGCTGGAGTCGGTATTGTGCTGAAATCACCAGAAGGGGAGGTCGTGCATACTTCGTATTCTATAAACAAGCCCTGCACCACTATTGAGGCCGAGTATGAAGCTCTGATAATCGGGCTATATGTCAGCCTCAACATGGGTATCCAAATGCTTCAAGTATTCGGGGATTCGATGCGGATAATAAAATAGATCCAAGGGGAGTTCGGAGTGCGGAAGCCAGAACTGAGTCCCTACCACCAAAAAGATGTGCGCCTCATGGCGAAATTCTACCATATTGAGCTCAAGCATGTGGGCCGTGGACACAATGCCCAGGCTGATGCACTGGCGAAACTGGCCAGCTCACTAGCAGTTCCGCCAAATCAGACACTGAACATTGTCGTCATGAACCGGTGGCAAGTCCCCGGTATGCTAGAAGGGTGCTCCGAAGAAGATGAAGTTGCCACCATCAGCATAGAACAAGCGCCTGATTGGAGACATCACCTGCTGCAGTGGTTTCTACACCAACAACTGCCACAGATAAGAGAAGAAAAAATGAAACTCCTAAGAATCAAAGATTCTTATGAACTCAGGAATGGAATTTTGTTCCGAATAATGGAAGATGCACGCAAGAAGATTCTACTCCACTGTCTGTCCACTGAGGAAGCCTGGCAAGCGATGAAAGAAACACATGCTGGGACAGCAGGTGCCCACCAGGCTGGTCCCAAGATGAAGATAGAAATCAAGAAGCTGGGCTACTATTGGCCCACCATGTTTGAAGACTACTGCAAATTTACAAAATCATGCCAGAAATGCCAGGAGCATGCTACTGTGCCTAGAAGGCCTCCTACGACTCTACACCCTACAGTTCCCAGTTGGACGTTTGCACAATGGGGAACTGATGTAGTCGGGCCACTGTCGACTTCCTCGGCCGGACATAAGTACATACTGGCCATAACAGATTACTTCTCCAGATGGGCGGAGGCTATAGCATTAAGAGAAGTGACTGGTTAACTGGTCGCCAGATTCATCAAGCAGAACATTATCTTCCGGTTCGGGATCCCCAGCCGAATAATATCTGACAATGGAAGTCATTTCAGAAATCAGACGGTCTATCGGCTTGCTGAGAAATATAAGATCGAATGGAGAACCTCCACTCCTTACAATCCATAGGCAAACGGATTGGCAGAAGCTTTTAACAAGACTCTCTGCACCTTGCTGGCCAAGGTCGTCAGTTCTAATAAGAAGAACTGGGAAGAGAAAATGTATGAAGCTCTATGGGCATACCGCACCATCTTCAAGACACCTGCCGGGTGCTCACCATACTCGCTGGTATACGGCTCAGAGGCAGTGGTTCCGCTAGAGCTGGAAGTCCCGTCACTCAGAGTGGCAGTCCAATATGGCCTGGCCCGTGGCGAACAGACCAATACAGAAAGAAGACTAGAAGAGCTGGCTGAATTGGAAGGGAAGTGCCTCCGAGCCCAGAAGAGTATCCAAATGTATCAGGCCCGCATGGCCACTACATTCAACAAACTCGTAAGAGGACGAGAATTCAAGAAAGGCGACCTTGTCATGGTCAAGAAAAAAGAAGTCATGGCGTCCAACCCAAAAGGAAAGCTGAATGCTAGCCGGGAAGGTCCTTATGTGATACAGAGGGTCTACGAAGGAGGGGCCTACGTGGTTGTTAACCATCGAGGGGAAATCCAATTCTCCCCACTCAACGGAAGACATCTAAAGCTATATCATGCGGCACAACCGGCATTCCCCGAGTGATCAGGCAAAGCTACACCTTTCCCGGTCTAATGGCACTCCGCCCTAACCGAGCTACTCATTTCTTGGTATAGCGGCACTCCGCCCTAGTCAAGCTACCCTTTCTTCATCTAGCGGCACTCCTCCCTAGCCGAGCTACCCATTTCTTGGTATAGCGGCACTCCGCCCTAGCCGAGCTACCCTTTCTTCGTCTAACGGCACCCCGCCCTAGCCGAGCTACCCCTTTCCTTGGTCTAGCGGCACTCCGCCCTAGCCAAGCTGCCCTTTCTTCATCTAGCGGCACTCCGCCCTAGCCGAGCTACCCTTTCTTCATCTAGCGGCACTCCGCCCTAGCTGAGCTACCCATTTCTTGGTCTAGCGGCACTCCGCCCTAGCCAAGCTGCACCTTTTTCCTGGTTTAGCGGCACTCCGCCCTAGCCAAGCTACCCTTTCTTCATCTAGCGGCACTCCGCCCTAGCCGAGCTACCCATTTCTTGGTATAGCGGCACTCTGCCCTAGCCGAGCGACCCTTTCTTCATCTAGCGGCACCCCGCCCTAGTCGAGCTACCCCTTTCCTTGGTCTAGCGGCACTCCGCCCTAGCCAAGCTACCCTTTCTTCGTCTAGCGGCACTCCGCCCTAGCCGAACTACCCTTTCCTTGGTCTAGCGGCACTCCGCCCTAGCCAAGCTACCCTTTCCTCGTCTAGCGGCACTCCGCCCTAGTCGAGCTACCCATTTCTTGGTATAGCAGTACTCCGCCCTAGCCAAGCTACCCTTTCTTCGTCTAGCGGCACTCCGCCCTAGCCAAGCTACCCTTTCTTCATCTAGCGGCACTCCGCCCTAGCCGAGCTACCCATTTCTTGGTCTAGCGGCACTCCACCCTAGCCAAGCTGCACCTTTTTCCCGGTTTAGCGGCACTCCGCCCTAGCCGAGCTACACCCTTTTTCCGGTCTAGCGGCACTCCGCCCTAGCCGAGCTACCATTTTCCCGGTCTAGCAGCGCTCCGCCCTAGCCGAGCTACCCATTTCTTGGTATAGCGGCATTCCGCCCTAGCCAAGCTACCCTTTCTTCGTCTAGCGGCACTCCGCCCTAGCCGAGCTACCCATTTCTTGGTATAACGGCACTTCGCCCTAGCCGAGCTACCCCTTTCCTTGGTCTAGTGGCACTCCGCCCTAGCCAAGCTACCCTCATCTTGAGCTGGTGGCATTCCGACCTGTCACCCTCTAAAAAAAAAAGAGGAAGGAAGAAGAAAAGAACAAAAAGAAAGTAAAAAAAAAATGGGGTTAAAAATAGAGATACCCCGCCAGACTTGTTCAGGCATTCTGGACAAGGGCAAAAATGGCTAAAACCCAGCTGTGGTGAAAACCTGAAAGGGCACTGCAGGTAAAATTGGGTACCCCGCCACGTGAAAACCCGAAAGGGCGCGTGGGCAAAAGCAAGAGGGGGCTGGCTCCGGTGATAACCCGAAAGGGCGCTTGGGTCGGTAATGTGGTGATTCCAAAGAAAGCCTCACCTCCCACCATAAAGCTCCTCGTCGATCGACCGACACCTTGCCCGATCAACGATGAAACCCATCCGGAATGGACCTTACGTCTATTCTGTTGAAGCCGTCATGCATTGCTCGAGAAAAATTCCCTCGATAATAAGCCCACCTCGGGATAGACCTTCCGTCTGTTCTGATAAAACACTTCCAGTTGTTTCTGTCTAAGACCCACCACGATGAAACCTGCCCGGTTTAGACCTTATGTCTATCTCGATGAAACCTATGAAATCCTTGCATTGGTATAAACCCAATACTAATGATGAAACCTGATACTGATCGACCGGCACTTTGCCCGATCAGCGATGAAACCTTGTCCGGTTTAGACCTTGCGTCTATTCCGACTAGATCTACAGGTCTCTTTACGTCCCGCCGTGATGAAACCTGCTGTTGATCGATTGGCACACTGTCCGATCTATGATGAAACCTATCCAGTTTAGACCTTCCGTCTATCCTGATGAAATCCATGAACTCCTTGCATTGGTATAAATCCAATACCAATGATGAAACCCGCCATTGATCGATTGGCACCTCGCCTAATATCAATGATGAAAACCCTATCCAGTTTAGACTCTACGTCTATCCTGATGAAGCATATGAAATCTTTGCGTTGGTATGAGCCAATACCAATGATGAAACCTGCTATCGATCGGCTGGCACACCGCCTGATCGACGCTAAAACCCATCCAGGGTAGACCTTCCGTCCGCCCTGACATAGCACAACACTGCTCTTTGAATCTATTCAGACCCTCCGTCTGGATAGATCATGAAACTCTATTCCTTTGCGTTAATGTTAAACCCCACATTAACGATGAAACTCATATTCTCAGCAAACGGCCTCGTGCCCGAGCTGCTATTTATATCCTCTAAATCGATTTGGACCTTTCGTCTGGATAGATCATGAAACCCTACTTCCCTTTGCATTGATGTTGGCACCCACATCAATGATCGTGTGTCCACAATAAACATATGGCGCCATGGTCCATAGGATGAAAGTTCTGGTCCCAGAAAAGACAATGAAAAAGGAAAAGAGAAAGAAAATGACAAAAAAAAGTATATATATAAAAATGGGGTTGAAAATAGAGATACCCCGCCAGACTTGTTCAGGCATTCTGGACAAGTGCAAAAATGGCCCTAAACCCAGCTGTGGTGAAAACCCGAAAGGGCACTGCAGGCAAAATCGGGTACCCCGCCACGTGAAAATCCGAAAGGACGCGTGGGCAAAAGCAAGAGGGGGCTGGCTCCGGCGAAAACCCGAAAGGGCGCTTGGGTCGGTAATGTGGTAATTCAGAAGTTCCATGCCAACCGGCACGTTGCCTTCACCTCCCCTTCACTGATGAGGCCTTCTGTTGGTCATCTGGCTCTATGCCCCACCGATGATAAAGCCTTTCCGCGGTAGATCCTACGTCTACCCTGATGAAATCTACATACCCTCTTTTCACATATCCCACCAACAATAAAACCGGTCATCATTCCGATAAAGCCTGGCCAGTTCAGACCTTACGTCTATCCTGATCTAACTCCTAAACTTTCCCTTGATCGATCGGCTCCTTGCCCGATCAACGATAAAGCCCTACCAGGACAGACCCTACGCCTATCCTGATGAAACCTACGTATTTCTTGGCAAAGTCCCACCCGCCATAAAACCCGCTGGAATAGACCTTATGTCTGTCCTGACGAGACCTACACCTCTACATACGTCCCATCGTTGATCGACCGGCACCTCGCCCGATCAATGATGAAATCCTATGTCCGGTTTAGACCTTACGTCTATACTGATGAAACCTATGAGACTCTTTGCGTCGATATAAACCTAATATCGATGATGAAACCAACCACTGATCGACTGGCACCTCGCCCGATCAGTGATGAAACCATGTCCAATTGAAACACTGCCAGTGTAGACCTTTCGTCTATTCTGATGAAACTTATAACACTTTCTTTGCATCGATATAAACCCAATATCGATGATGAAACCAACTGTTGATCGACCGGCATCTCGCCCGATCAGTGATGCAACACTGCCAGTGTAGACCTTTCGTCTATTCTGATGAAACTTATAACACTTTCTTTGCGTCGATATAAACCCGATATCGATGATGAAACTAGCCATTGATCGACCGGCACCTCGCTCGATCAATGATGAAATCCTATCCAGTTCAGACCCTACGTCTGTCCTGATGAAAACCACGCACCCTTCAGTGTCCCACCTGTGATAACCTCTACCCAGTCTAGACCTTACGTCTACTCTGATGAAACTTGTAAAGCTTCTTTGCATCGATATAAACTCAATGTCGATGATGAAATCATGTACTGGTCGATTGGCACATCACCCCGACTAGCTTTGAAACCTGCCCGGGATGGACCATTCGCCCGTTTCGGATTGTGCTCTGAGCCTCTTCGCTCACATTCCTGCAAGCCATCTCCCTTGCGGCACGTATGGCCAAGAAGGACGTGTGCTACCACCAACAAAATTCGGTTTAGAGCGCCCCCCGGAGGCCGTCACGCGGTGGAGCGAGTTCCCCATCCTTTCTCTGAAGGGGTGGATGCTCTCCTGCTAGGTACGGGCTATTCCCATAGGGACCGCTGAAACCGCTGCCAAATCGACGTGAAATATTGACGGTGCGATAAGTCAAGAACAAACCACATATGAGACTGGTTTAAAGAGTCCTTTCCATTGAATAAAAAGGGAATACAAGAAGGGCCCCTGAGGGGAAATTGTATTACAAAAAAAGGGAAACAGATATTCACGGGCGCCGGAATATGTCTTCAAAGGCCAGAAGCCGTACATGCGGGGCAGCCCCCAGCTCATGAAGTCGAGCCTCCTCCTCCTGTAGCCGAGCAGACTTGTCCCGAAAGGATGCCATCTGCCCCTCCAACAGAGCTACTTCCTCCGCAAGCTGTGGTCGAGAAGTTGTTATCTGCGACAGTTCAGCCCGGAGGTCAAAAAGTTTAGCCTCCAGGATGGTTATCCGGCTGCGCACGAACTGCTCCCGCTGCGCCAGAGACTGTAGTTGGCACTGGCGCTCCTGAAGAACAGAGTCCGTCTTCTCTAGCTCAGATTTGCACTCCTTCCTTTGCAACTTCAAAGCTGCCAGTCTGTCAGACATAATATGTGCCAAGAAGTCCCGGCGATGTATGAACTTTAACAACAATAGAACCCGCTGGGCCCATATTTCCATGGGACAACCCATCGCCTGCAGACCAGCGGTGAAACGCTCGGCTATCTCCTTCAGCCGCAGATAAGTCAGTCTGGGCTGGGACTCCACCAGCTGGCACAGCATGTCCAGATTCTGCCAGACGAAACTCTCAGATGAAGCGAAGCCAGGAGAAGGGGCAGGAGCTACTTCGAAAGTCACCTCGCCATCAATGTCTGCCCACAGTGCAACATCCGGCTGAGAGGACGAAGACGGCAAATCCGCTGGAAGAACTGGACGGTCCCTCTCTGTGCTCTCCGGCTGAGCTGAAGATTCCTCCTCCACCGCTGTCTCGGGTGCTATGGCTTGAACATCCGCGGAGGGAGGACCAATGAATGATGGAGCTATCTCTTCATGAGTCTCCTGAATAAGGGCTTCATCTTCAGCTACTCTTTCTGATAATGGGGGCAAAAGGTCCCTAGTCTGTAGAGGCAGAGACCCGGTCTCCATAGCCACTGTGGCAGGGACTGCTGATTCGGGCGCAATCGACATTACGGTGGCCGGTATAAAAGCGGAGCTTCTGGCTGGGTCTACTTCGGCTCTGAACTCTGAGGCCCTGACAGGGATGGGAATCTCTCCTGATGATCCCAAGTCCAGTGATGTTAAGTCAGTTGAGGATTGTATTCTCACTGGCACGGGGAGAATAACCTCAGAAATTTCCATGCAAGTTGAAGGTAAAGCAGGGATGATGATCAAATCTACAGATGAGACATCCATGGAGACTGCAGCTGCATCTGAGCTGGTAGTGACAGGGTCCTGAGGACAAAGCAGAATGATCCTCATCAATGGATGGAAGAAAATAAATAGAACAGCAAACAAAAAAAGGGAAGCTTACCTTTAAAGTGGGGTCTATATGCTCAAGATGAGACAAAAGAGGAGAAAGCTCCGTAGTTGAAGCAACAAATGGAGGGGTTATGTCGACCTCAGTGTCGAGCCCGGCAAACTCCTCTTGCAATTCCTCCTCAGAAGATAGCATCAATAGTTTAGGAGGCTGAAAGGGCGGGAGGCCTTTTACAAACACAGGCAGGGCTTCTGATTTTTGGATTTCCTCCTCGCTGCCACTGAAGGTCACTTCCTCCTCATTATCAGGCACGGTCTCGAAGCTGCCCGAGGATATCTCCACTCTAGCTATGTGCTGCGAGGTCGCCTCTAGAGCATGCCGCGATGCAGACCAGGTGATTATGCGTCTGGCCGGAATAGGGCTCTGTTTTATTTGAGTCCTTTCACTTTCCTGCGGCTGACACGACTCTTCCGCTGCTACCGTAGCCCCAGTCGGCTCACTGACTGTCACCTCAACAAAAGGGGAACTCTGAGGGATATAATGAAAAAGAATAACAACAAAGTATAAAGAGAAAATATGAGAGAGCACATTTACCCTCCTCCTCGCTAGCCGGGGTACGAGAAGGCAGCCTCGTGTCCCTCTCCGCAGGCACTGCAACCTGCTCCGGGGCTGTATCAGATAAAGAGAAGCTCAGTCTCGAAGGACGCCTTAAAAGAACAGTCAAGAAAATAATGAAGATTGCATCTGCAAGATATTTACCGCTACTCTCGGCAGGTTCCTGAGTAGCCTCCCTCTGAGACCTGAACTCGTCAAAAGAGGGGATGTCTGGAAGAGGGGTCCCGGCGTCCGTCGCAACTGGAGCTGACTGCTGGACCCGAACAACTTTGGCCCTCTTGGCCTTGACAACTGCAGCTTTCACAACAGAAGGCTTCCTCTTCTTGCCCGGAGGCAGGGGAGTTGTCGTAGGTGCCGCTGCAGGGATTTCAAAGTAAGCAGGCTTCTCAGCTTGAGCGATAATCTTCCTGTAAAGTCCCTGCCGTTTTATGTCCGGTCTATCTGTGCAAAACATAAGAAGGACAGTCATAGTCGACAGATGCAGAACACAACAATAAAAGAAAGACGCCATGAGCACATAGGAAGGGTCATACCTGCTGGGCCGTAATAGAAGGTGGAAAGCGGCCAATACAGATAAGCCACCTCCTTCGAGCGGGAAGCAGCCTCCTTCACGAGCCAGCATACGTCACCTATGGTCTGGCATTTCTCCGTCAAGGCAGCTAAATCTTTGTTTCCGTGGAAGTCAAGGCAATGAAACAGGCCGAGGTAATCCATGCACCAGCCGTCGACATAATGAAAATAAAAAGCGGCTTATTCAGAATGCCAGCTATCGGGTTCTCTACTGACAGCCCGTGAACATTCAACAGCATGAAAAGCCAAGAAGTGTGCTGATAATATGTGTTGGTGCGGTCTTCCCTCCGCACAAATGTCCGATAAGGGTGAAATCTGTCTACCGGGCCCCTCCAGGGGGCTGCTGTCGGGAGAGGCTCCTCCGGGGGAAATGGATACTGCACCTCCACATGAATACTCCCTATGTGGCCCAGCTGCCTCAGGTCCTTTGTAAAAGCATCTTCATTGATCTCAGAAAATACAGGAGTGGGTATTTCAGAGCCTTCCTCTTTTAAGGACCGACGCTTGGCAACGTATGTGTCCGCCTCCCTCGGATGCTGTGAATAGAGACTTTTCAGATGAACCTCATCAATTTCAAATACAGGCCCTGATTGCCGCTTTAAGAAAGAGCGCTCGGCCACATCCCAGAAGGTGCCTCTGCCATCCTTATAAAAATTGGTGTGGGTATTCCACCACTTGATGTATTCTGATGTGACCCGGGGAATACGATTAGAAATGGTCGGGACCCTAAAAGTTACGCCCTCTCGGCGATGAAAGAAATCCCACCATATCCGACCGTCACTGGAAATGGAGGACCCATGCTTGGCCCGGCTGTCCAAAGGGAACTGAGCAGCTGATGAAGGAATATGCTGATCGTAGCCGAAGTTTCTGCTGAAACGGAATGGGTAATAGGGATCCAAGATGAGCAAGCCTCCCTTCCTGAAGACCAATACACTGGGTCGGATAGCCATAGCCCACCTTACCAGTTCTGGTTCTAATATGGGCCGGGTGGCATTGGCCCCCGAAACAAGATGGACATAAACTTCTACCTCCTCCATTCTGCATTCCCTCTGAGGGTCTACTAAAAGACCCGAACCTGCTGCCAAGCTCCAGAAATGAATGCTACCAGGAGCATCTACAGGCACTTTTGTCAACCGGCCCCTGATCTTAAACAGCTGCTCTGAGAAAAGACCAGGTTCGGTGCTAGCAAACTCAATCATCCGAGGGAGCAGTGTGTCTGACTGTAAAGTTCTCAGGGCCAGCTCGGGGAAAATGCTGCAAACCCAAGCATTGAAGAAATGAATTGGACCTACAGTCTGTAAGGAACGGGGAACCCGATGTCTATGCAAATCTCCCAGCGATTTGTAAATTAAACACAAAGCCGCCGGGCACAGAGACAGTCTCATCCCCAGGCCATCTGACAGGCCGGATATATAGCCTCCGGTCTGATAGTCGTCTCGTCCCCTTGAGGGAGAGCGAAAGTGCACAGCCAGAAGGTTAGATAAGCTACACAATGAGTAATGGGGTCAACCCCTGCTGGGTTCGGGCCATCTACACCTGCTCGGCGCAGTGAAGCCGGCAATGCTGATTTATAACGAGGGGCCCTGATCTGCTTACTGGGAGTCGGTCCCACGGAAGGGAAGTCTGTATACTTCAAGGGACCCCCGAAGAAGTACTGTATCCACTGTCCTACATGGACTCTCAACCTGCTGCTCTTTTCCCGGGGTTGATATCCTTTGGAAGATCCCCTGCTATAGGCCAGACAAATGGTCCGATAAACCTTCATCAAGTACCGGTATGCGTAGCCAAAGGAATATCTGCCCTCTCCATCAGAGGCGTCCTTTACAGAGTCGTCTAGACAGACCTCTTCATATGGCTCCCCATCTATAGGCATGCCTGAAAGCTACGCAAGACTCCAAAGATCGAGAGAAGTCTCGCCTTCTGCTGTATAGAACGTATTAAACTGTGGGCAGAACACTTCAAGCATGCCGCAACATAATCCCCGAGATATGGGATAGCGTAACCTGGAGGCAAATACACTATGATATACCCCAACTCTAATCAGTAAAAGGGCGTATTCCTTCAAGATAAATTCTGTAAACTCCACTGCTCCTACCCTGAAGAGATGGGCGTCTGTCACTTTAGCATCTCCAAACCAGCCGGCAGCTAGCTGATATTTAAATTGAACGGCCAGACAGTTCAGAATGAATGGCTCGTCCCTGTAACCCCACTTCACAGGAGCTAGAAAAAGTCCAAAGTTGGGCTTCTCCCGATGGATGCGACCGGCTGCATGGTCGCACCTTGCCGGGGTAAACTCTGGAGCCCAGGTCAGCATCTTCTTCTCCGGCTCTAATTCGAAAATGCCTAGCACGGCATTCCAGTCCCTCTGCTCGGCTGGGAGATATATAGCTCGGGCTCGATAAACAGAACCCTTCATGCTATCTCTGTCAGCCAGTATTGCCGCTTCCACAGACCGAGCAAGCAGGAAATCCCTCATTCCGCCTATGGTGAAGGTCCGGATAAATGGCAGCAGATGACGATCCTTCGGCAGGTCCGGACGGTAGTCGACAGCCCTTCTGAAATCAATCCCTTCTGTGGAAGAATAGACTCCGGAAGATGGCACGGTGTCGGTCTCGGAATCAGAGGACTCGTCAATAGTGGCGATCTGGTTATAGCCGAAGCTCAGACTATTCACATTCAGCCAGTTGACTGAAGCCCGAGATATGTCCGGCTGACCCGATGAACTCGCTCCCACAGTCATGGAAGCCGTAGCAGAAGAGTCGGAAGCCATGTCAGTGACTGCAATCAAGAAAAGATGAAAATAAGCATCGGAAAGATGAATGAGCATGTGATGATTGAATAAATAATTCTAATGAAATTTCGGCAGCATTTCCTCTTGTCCGGGGTCTGCCCAAGAAAATAGGGAGTCACCGACCAAGAGGGAGTGATCCCGAACATAAAATGGGATTCAATTCCGTATAATGAACCTACCCGAGACTAAATCGGTCAAAAAGGGGGGGGGGATGAAATAAGGCTCTTGGAGCGGGGAAGATCACCGCCGCCGCCGAGATGAAGAGAGAGAAGAGGGATGTGTAAATGAGGGTAAAAGCCCTCTCGGAGGGTTAAAAAAGATAAGGGGAGGGGCTTCTCGGCGTGAAGCAATGCGCGCCGAGAGCCCTCCTTCACCCGGATGGAAATGCGCGCCGAGAAGCAACCGCCGAAGATGAGCGCACCGAGAAGCAACCGCTGAAGACCCCCCGCGTCGAGAAGCCCTTGCCGAAGACGCCCGCGCCGACAACAGTCGCGCCGAGAGGGTCACGCCGAGAAGTAACCCAATTCTAGCGCCGAGAAGTCAAAAGGCAGTTGGAAAATATGGAGATGAAAAACATGAAAATGAAAGATATATGCATAATATTGTTACATTAACATGAACAAGTTGAATGACAATGACAGAAAGAAATTGAGGAAGATACCCTCGAATGATGAAGGGCACCTGCAGACCCCGTGCTGCTTATTCTGCGCTTACGCCGCCCGCAGGTGGGGGGCATTTGTTGACACCTTGAAAATGAGCAAGGGTGGAAGCAGAATTGAAAAGAAGATCAGACCAACAGTGAAAGATCAATGACGAAGCTCGTCAACCGTCTACCCGGTCGAAGACTTTTCCCGGCCAAGCTGAGGTCCGGTGCCATTGCCAGTCAGACGGCGGCACTGATGAAATAGCAGTCACCTGACTGATGAAACCCCCTAGCACACTCTAACAAGAGCTACACTACGGCCTCGTCTGAAGGTCTGCAGATGACACGTCATATCAAGTCAGATATTGATTTGTTGACAGATGAGATGTGAGCAAAGATAAAGATAAAGCCAGAACCAGCAAATGAAGATTGTGAAGATTCCGACAAGGTCGGAGCTGCGGAAGAATTACCACTGAAACTATTACCCGGCTAAAGCCTCCTCGGGCTAAAGCTGATGCCTGGTGTTATCGTCATTCAAACGAAAGCACTGATGAAATCCCAGTCTGCTGACTAATGAAATCTCAAGATGATCTCAACAAAGTTACGTCACTAATACTGGACCTTCTCCAGTTACGATGAATATCAGTTTAAAGAATTAAGAGAAGCCAAGGCACGTGTGAGGCCTAAAAGCCCTAAATGGGCTGACCAGATGGGCTTCCGGGAGCAGCGCCGGAACCTCAACAGGAGGCCACTCGGCGCGTCGGGAGCTGCTACGAACAGAGGAGGCACGCCGACTTCGACATGCCGAGATGCAAGAAAAGGGTGAGGTGTATATAAACTCACTCACTCGAACATAAAAAAGAAGAGGACGATAGCAGAAGAAAAGAGACCACCAAGAGACTAACAGAGTGGGAGAGAGCTCCCCCCCCCACCCCCCGCTGAGAAAAGAGAGAAGAGACCAAAGGAGAAAGCAGAGAGAAAGATTCGAAGCTGATTGAAGGTGGGCACCGGGGAGGGAGAGGAGTCAATGCTCCCCCCTCCCCCCCCATTTCTGTATTTCATCTTCTTGTAATTTCGATTGATGCTACTTCTTCTTCTTCTGATGTATTCTGCGACATCGTAATCGGTTTTCATGCCGCTAGAACAGGACTTAGTCTTTGTTTGCAATTTTCCTCTATGTACTCCGTCCCTCTGATGCATGGATGTAATAGTCATGTCTGAATGAATAAACGAATGGAATAGGCCTCGATTGTCGCCTGCTATTGTCTCTATGGAGGTTTACCCCCTATTCCTCTCCCCATTCTGATTATTCGTCTGCGTTTTCTTTCTCAAAGATGCTTTCGTGCGCTTGTTCCAGAGCCAGGGACATGCTATCCCTTGGCCTTCGGAACAAAGCCAAGCCACATGATGATTCACATCTATGAGATTCCAGAGTTTCTGACACCCGGTTTGCTTATCGACATCATCAGAGTCGTTTCTGGACTAGAGACAGATATCTCTTGGTTCCCAGGATGACGAATTATAACATCAAGCCATCCTCCTGGAATTCTGCACAAGTAATGGTGACAGAGGCTCCTTATGTTCGGTTCTTCTTTCCCATTTCCCTCTGTCCTTGGATTTCCTTCAAAACCCATTCCAAAGCTGGTCGATACCCAATAAATACATCCATCTTTGACCCCTCAGGGCCCGTCAATCTCGGCCTTAATCACCAGGAAAACCCCCTCAATCATCCATAAACCCCAAGACAGGGTGTCGTAAAATCCCGAAATACATCTCGGCGCCCTCATCTATCTCGGCTCCACGAACAGTAGAACCGATGAATAGCCCTCGGCGTGAGCTTTCCCGCGCCAAGAACCCTGTTGTTTTACCTCGCGCCGAAAAGCCCCCCCCCCGCCTTACTATTTCTCGTCGCGTCGAGAAGCCCACGCCGGGAGCCTCCCTGGCCTTCTCTTCCTCGCGCCGAGAAGCCCACGCCGGGAGCCTCCCTGGCCTTCTCTTCCTCGCGCCGGGAAGCCCGCGCTGGGAGCCTCCCTGGCTTGCTCTTCATCGCGCCGGGAACCCCCTTGCCTTCTCCCCTGCGCGTCGGGAACCTATCCCATGGCATCTTCCCCTTGGCGCCGAGAACCCCTCCTTGGCTTCCTTGTCTCGGCGCCAAGAACTTATACATATGTTTGAGGTGCGCCGAAAACCTGCTCTGCTGCCTAATGAGCCTCCGATTTCCCTGTGAAACTCACTCAGGGATGTCCATGAGTCACCAGAACCCCCCTCCAAGAATAAAATTAAAGGGAGTCAAACTCCCTTATGTTCCACCGTCCCGTGTCGGGTTATGAGTAATCCTTTAGCTCTGAGGGCTCCGCCACTACGTGAGTCTCGCCGACTTCCGTAGGGAAGAGTAAAATGTTGTCCTGCGGCAGCTACGTGATCCGGGAGGTTCGACCTCTCTTTCTTTTGGCTTTCATCCCGGCACTCCGTGGGTGATAGTCTATTCTCCCCTGGGCATAATCCAGATTATGGGGAGATGCTGCCGAAATGTCGATCCAACGTTCTAACCCCGATGAGTCCCGGGAAGTGCACGTCATACACCTCCCATTCGGCACAATCTTTTGGGGAATACTAGTTCCGCGAGGCCCTTGGCCGGATGAGAAATCTGATAGGGGACCTGTCCCCGATGATTGTTCGGGCTCCGCCCCGCCGCTGCGTGGACGGTGCCCTATATCTTATCTGGCATGCCCCCCCCCCTATAAGAGGGGGTTATGTCGATTTAATAAGCCTGTTACCTACTTAATTACATTCTTAGAATAACAATATCTTCAATATCGCGCACTGTTATTTTTCTTTTATTACCGCCCCGAGCGGCCTCCTATTTTGGCGTTTAATCAAGGGTTGTCCTTCTTAGGAAGGGCGTAATTAACGTCATAGCCTTTATGGTATGACGGACTTTTGGTCCCGACTCGGACTTCACAATCGACTGACCAAGTCAGATCGAGCGCATAATAAACATAGTCACACATGTGACTGGCACGCCAATTAACCAACCCAATAAATCAATAAATCAATAAATATTTAACATAAATAAATCCCGCGTCTACAATACCTTCCCTCAGGGTCACCCTTTAGCATGGGCTTGTCCTTGAAGGGCAGACCAACGTCGAGCGAAGACTCGAAGAACTCTCCAGCCTGGAAGGAAAATGGCTTCAGGCCCAACAGAACATTCAGGGCTATCAGGCCCAGATTGCACGCGCCTTTGACAAGCTTGTCAAGGAACGCGAATTCAAAAAGGGTGACCTTGTCATGGTCAAGAGAAGAGATCTCATGGCTGCCAACCCCAAGGGCAAGCTGAATGAGAACTAGCTCAGACCTTACGTAGTCCAAAAAGTCTACGAGGGCGGAGCCTATGTAATTGTCAACCACCGCGGGGAAGTTCAATTCCCGCCTCTTAATGGAAGGCACTTGAGACTGTACCACGCTCCGGTACCCCCATTCAATCAATAATATTATCCTTCGCCCTATTTTGGGCGGATTTGCGTCATTGATGTCCAAACGACTGGACCATTGCCCATGTTTTCAAAAAGAAAAAAAAGAAGAAAAAAAAAGAAAATGAAAGTAAAAAAAAGGGAAGAGAAAAAAACAGAGAGAAGAGAGAAAGGAAAAAGAGAGAAGAAAAAAGAAGAAAAAAGAAGAGAAAAAGAAGAGAAAAAAAAGAGAGAAAAAAAGAGAGAAAAAAAGAGGAAGAGAAAAAAAAAGAAGAGGAGAAAAAGAAAGAAGAAAAAAAGAGAAGAGAAGAAGAGGAAAAGAAAAGAAAGAGGAAGAGAAAAGAGCAAGGGAAGAATGAAAGCCAAGAAGAAGGGGGAACGCCCTCCATTTCCAATCATCGCCCCACATCAGCGGAGATACTAAAATAAATTAAACAAACTCTTCTCTCCGTCCTCCCCGGGCGGTGAGTACCCCTTTGGCTTGGACCTCCAGTCCGGGTCATTGACTAAACAAACTCTTCTCTCCATCCTCCCCGGGCGGTGAGTACCCCTTTGGCTTGGACCTCCCGTCCGGGTCATCGATTAAACAAACTCTTCTCTCCGTCCTCCCCGGGCGGTGAGTACCCCTTTGGCTTGGACCTCCCGTCCGGGTCATCAACTAAACAAACTCTTCTCTCCGTCCTCCCCGGACGGTGAATACCCCTTTGGCTTGGATCTCCCGTCCAGGTCATTTGTTAGGATGCAAGGCCCGGATACAGAGGGGGGGTGAATGTATCCCTCTTCAAATATAGCCTAATTAACACTCTAAAGCTCAGTTAGCGGAATTAAAACTGTTGCAGAAATAAACTGAGGATACTTAGAAGGATCAAAGCAAGACAACAACTCAATAAGCCCTCAAATGATCCTAAGCAAGCATCTAATGCGCAGCAATAAGAAGAACATATAAGGAACAAAAGCACACCACAAGGGAACACTAGGATTTTTTAGGTGGTTCGGTCCACAGACCTACATCCACCCCTCACTCCAAACCGGAGTGAGGCTTCCACTAGCTAGGCTAGAACAGCAGACTCAGTCTGCAACAATTGCTGCCAAACAGCTTGACCAGGGGAACAACCTCCCCTCTTCCTCCCAACCGGAGGGACACCCCAAGTGACTCCCAGCCACTTGGAACCAGAGACGCAAGTCTCTCTTCCTCCAGACCAGGAGGGAACACCTAGTCTTGCAAACCACAAGACTAGAACCGGAGATGAATCTCCCTTCCTCCAAACCAGGAGGGAACCCACAAGTGACTCCCAGCCACTTATTGATGGAAATCAAGCGAGCTGCCAGGCCAAAGCCGATCGATGAAGTTGCTGGGCTGAAGATTAACGCGCTACCTTTGGGTAGCGCGACTTGAAGAAGGCGCTAGGTTTCCCTAGCGCGATCTCAGGCAGAAAGTCGACTGCAGACGCCCCAACTACCCAGCACTTGGAACTCCCAATGACTTCAATGTTCGCTGTTTCCCACTGTTGTAATTGATGTTCTAGTGTCGTTTAGGCTTCCCCTTCCCCCTATATATGTACTCCATCTCGTTTGATTAAGTAATGAAATGAATTGAGAAAAAAATGAGTGTTTGAAAGAGTTAAGTATAGCATGGCTATATTCCCCCCCCAATCTTTGGAATCCCCTCCCTCCTCCCCTCTTCGGGTGCGATGCCCACGTTCTTCTTCTAATCCTCCCCTTTTCCCCTTCACGGAGGACGTTCGAAGTTCCGGGTGCATCGGCCTTGAGAAGAGGTCGGGTGTGAGGCCCCATACGGGCTCCGTTCTTCCTCCACCGATGATCGACGCCCTCCACCATCGCCAACGACGTTGCTATGATCAAGACGGAGCTTGGTTGCACCGGTCCTGCGATGGGATCGGGTGTGATGCCCCAGCCAAAACCCTACATGGTCCTAGCTCACCCTGCCATGCCCCTTTCTCCCTCGTCACCCACCCCCGCTCCCACCTTCACCATATTATCCTAGCTAGTAATAGGTTAGTTTAATCGATGTTTAGGGCCCTCATGTGTTTGTTTAAGATCCCCCGTGTCATACCCACCCTCCTACGTGTTCCCCCCATGTGAATCACTTCCCCGTCGTCGTCCATGGGAGCCCCAATGTCCAACTTCTTCGTCCGGCGGCTGTCTGAGAACGCGCTATATCATCCTAGCGCATTCTTCATGAAGGCGCTAGTAACCTATAGCGCGACATTGATCAGCAGGAAGAAGAAGGTCAACCCCCTCCCAATTTCGTTTCACATCAAATGGTATCAGAGCTTAGGGAACCAGCCTGTTCTCACAGACTAGGATCTTGAGCTTCTAGGTTCGAGGACGAACCTTCCAAAGTGGAGCGGTTTGATGGAAATCAAGCGAGCTGCCAGGCCAAAGCTGATCGATGAAGTTGCTGGGCTGAAGATTAATGCGCTACCTTTGGGTAGCGCGACCTGAAGAAGGCGCTAGGTTTCCCTAGCGCGATCTCAGGCAGAAAGTCGACTGCAGACGCCCCAACTACCCAGCACTTGGAACTCCCAATGACTTCAATGTTCGCTGTTTCCCACTGTTGTGATTGATGTTCTAGTATCGTTTAGGCTTCCCCTTCCCCCCATATATGTACCCCATCTCGTTTGATTAAGTAATGAAATGAATTGAGAAAAAAATGAGTGTTTGAAAGAGTTGAGTATAGCATGGCTATATCTCCCCCCCCAATCTTTGGAATCCCCTCCCTCCTCCCCTCTTCGGGTGCGATGCCCACGTTCTTCTTCTAATCCTCCCCTTTTCCCCTTCACGGAGGACGTTCGAAGTTCCGAGTGCATCGGCCTTGAGAAGAGGTCGGGTGTGAGGCCCCATTCGGGCTCCGTTCTTCCTCCAACAATGATCGACGCCCTCCACCATCGCCAACGACATTGCTATGATCAAGACGGAGCTTGGTTGCACCGGTCCTGCGATGGGATCGGGTGTGATGCCCCAGCCAAAACCCTACATGGTCCTAGCTCACCCTGCCATGCCCCTTTCTCCCTCGTCGCCCACCCCCGCTCCCACCTTCACCAAGTTATCCTAGCTAGTAATAGGTTAGTTTAATCGATGTTTAGGGCCCTCATGTGTTTGTTTAAGATCCCCCGTGTCATACCCACCCTCCTACGTGTTCCCCCGTGTGAATCACTTCCCCGTCGTCATCCATGGGAGCCCCAATGTCCAACTTCTTCGTCCGGCGGCTGTCTGAGAATGCGCTATATCGTCCTAGCGCGTTCTTCATGAAGGCGCTAGTAACCTATAGCGCGACATTGATCAGCAGGAAGAAGAAGGTCAACCCCCTCCCAATTTCGTTTCACATCAGTGGCGCTTCCCCGGTCAACCCTTGGTTCCATGGGTCATTGTCGAGAAATTGACTGGCACGCCCGCACCCTGTCTGGTCAACCCTTACCTTGACATTTTCGTGCCATTCGACCCTTTTCGACTTTCCGTAAAAGGAGAGTGCCCAATATCGCCGTGAGAGACATGCAACCGTAAGGAGGATACCCGAGATATATCAAACTCCTGTGTCTTCTTTCCCCGTTGTATCCCTTCTTTCACCCCGGTTATTAGACATATAAAAACCCACGCAACAATGGACCATTCTTTTTAGGTAAAGGAGAAACTGGACATCCCACTTGAAATCCATTCTAATTGGGCATCTCATGATTTTGGGGAGGATGTTAATCTTTTACCTATTCCTGACCTCGACACCTCTATACACATCCCCGATAACTTGCAACTAGCCTATCGGTTGATTCCACCTGAGCCTCATGATCATCAGTGTGTTGAGGAGCACGTCTATTTCACTCTCGACCCTCCTTGTCTCCTAGACACTAGCCCTTTTGTGGAATCCTTAGAAATGCCTCCCACTCCTACTCTTCCTCACCTCAACGTCGTGCTTGAAAATTTTAAAATCGAGGTTAAAGAAAAACATGCAGTGAATAAAAAGGTCAGCATTAACACATTCAACACTTTCAAAGACCTTAATAGTAAGGAGGAATATTTCATAAATGAAGACATGATCCTTAACAATGTTCCTCTTCCATTCTCTGGCCGGGGCATCCCCTACCATACATCTGGCCCACATGCATATGCACATCATCTTTTACTCCAGTGGCATAAGGGCTGGAATTTGAAGTGTTGTGCCCTTGTGCTTTAATTCTTTAAATGTGTTTTAATGATGCTTAAACTATGAGTCATACATATTGTTGATCATACTGTTGAAAATGGCATTTCAAATGTGTTGATGATTCATGAATTTCACATGTCATTGAACCTTAAGTTTCATAGTTTCATACGTCTTGATTCTTGAGTTTCATATAGTGTTTTTGATAACCATAATCAATGAAGATCCACGAATATGTCTTGAAAGGTCAACGTAGGTCAACGCAGGTCAACGCCACTATTCAAGAACTGACAGCAGGTCAACGCTATTGATCAAATTGTGAGTCGGCTCTATGACAGATAAGGTCAATGCACATCTCAGACTGAGGCATAAAGGTCGATGCACATGAAGGCCTGAAGGGCAAGGTCTGAGCATGTTACTGTTCACTACACCAAGGTCGATGCACCTCTCGCTAGCTTGAAGACAAGGGCAGTGCACATTAAGCCTACGCAGAATGAAGGTTAGTGCACATATGAAGACAAGGTTGGTGCACATATGAAGACAAGGTTAGTACACATTGAGCCTACGCAGAATGAAGGTCAGTGCACATTGAGCCTATGCAGTGTGAAGGTCGGTGCACATCGAGCTTGCGTAAGACCAAGGTTGGTGTAGGTTTTGCTTCAACATATCGAGGTCTGTGCACATGAGAAATCAAGGTCGATGCACGTTTTCCCTCATGCACTACAAGGTCTGTGCATGTTTTGGTTTTAACACTATAAGGTCTGTGCACATTCACTATTTGATAAATCAAGGTCGGTGCATGTTTTCCTTCAACATTAGAAGGTCTGTGCACATCTTGAATGAAGGTTGATGCACATATGCTCTTTGCATTAGAAAGTCTATGCACATCTTGAATAAAGGTCGATGCATATCATTCCAGCACAAGCGAAGGTCGGTGCACATTTTCCTTCAACACTACAAGGTCTATGCATGTTTACCTTCTGGCAAGATAAGGTCTGTGCACGTATGAAGCCAAGGTCTATGCATGTTTACCTTCTGGCAAGATAAGGTCTGAGCACATATGAAGCTAAGGTCTGTGCAAAGTCTGCCGTCAGTTTCACAAGGTCTGAGCAATGTCTGCCTCTAACCTTACGAGGTTTGAGCATACTCTAGTGTAAAGTCGGTGCACTCAGAATAGGCATTTCATCAAACAGTCTGGGGAACCAAATCTCAGTATTGGTTAAACTTAAAGACTGACCCATTTAGATACCTTTCTCCAGCGAAAGAATGGCACGTGATCCAAGATGAAGTTGCATTCTCTTCCAGAGAGTTCCAGAGAAAAACCTTAAGTGCCAGGTGGACCAATGAAAGCTCATTTGGTCTTGCCTCATCTAATCCTTAAGTAGGCCCTGTTCTACTTAAAGGGTGCCTGCTCCGTTGAAAGTACAAGTTCTAGAAGATCAATTGGCAGAAGAGATTCTAACTTTCCAGGTGGACCAATGACAAATCATATAGAAAGGGTCTCCATCCAAAAAGGGGTCATACCTTGAGGAGATAGTCTTGTACTTGACGAGGATTTGATGGCTAGCTAATAGGAACTTCTGGGTAACGCATGAAGCGGACTGGGCAGCCAATGAGAACCCACTACACCTTATCACTTCTGAACTAATCCGAGGTCACCCTGTTCTGCCATTCCAAAAATACATGGCCCAGATTACCTCTTACCAAATCAGGGCTTACCAACTGTGTACGATGTAATGCGAAAAGAATAGAATGTCTACCCCAAAAGCATATCAGTTGGGAGACATACTCTGTAAAAGTAGATTACACAGCAAGTTCAAGGGAAAATGTGGACTTGTTCAAAGATGGAAAAGAAAAGCTTGGAAAAATGAAGGGCATCGAGCGCACGAAGGAATAAGGATAGGCTGAGCTTAAAAAGGAGGACGAAAAAGTTGCGAATAGAAGAGGCAAGCAGCAGAGAGAGTTACGAGCAAATAGCAGAAGAAAAGAGAAGAGAAGCTGGAGAGCTCATGAGAAGCCAACAGCAGCAGAAAAAAGAAGCCTTGCGACGTGAAGGCCCCAGCTGTAACCTTGAAGCGTCTGAAGACACAATCTTCATCTTCTTTCTTCATTTCGCGAGAAGAAGAGGAGGAAGCTTCTACTTCCTACGAAGGAGAACCTGCCACTTCTTGGAAGCACTCCATCTGGAAGAAGCGAGGATCGCCATCCAGATTCCAGACAGGGCCTTTTGATATATCCTCAAGAGTCTTACATCCTATCTGGGTTTTCATTCTTTCTTTATTTGAACACTTCATACTTTGTTCGGTCCCTACAGAGAGATGTAGGAAGACAGACAGAAGGTAGTTCTGGTCTATGTGTTGGCTTTGTGAAGCCCGTAAGCTGTGTGTCAGCATTGGCTTGTAAAGCCCGTAAGCTGTGTGTCAGCATCGTGGTTGCACTAAGGAAGCCTCACTTGATTTAGTGAGGGGTGGACGTAGGACTCTGGGTTGAGTCTGAACCACCTTAAAAATCTTGTCTTGTGTGGCTTGCTTGTGTGTTTGTTCTGCGGTAGATGTATGCGTAGGCCGTCTACATAGCTGTCTTTGTTTCCACTCTTGTGGATCCTCCTGTGTATTAGCATCGTTTATATTCCGCTGTGCTTATTTCAAAAAAAAAAGGGGGCTGATCTATTCACCCCTCCCCTCTAGATCCGCTATTCCCACACATCATGAAGGAGGATGAGATCACATGGTGGCTAATCATGAAATCAACATGTTGATTATTGAGCCACATTACGTCCGGCTGAAGATGTTAAACTTAGCGCATGTTGGGAGGCAACCCGACATTTCATCTTTAATGTTTAATAAGTCATTTTTTTTGTGTTTGTCGGAGTCAATAGTAGCACCAGGAGGATGTCTGGCGAGAACCACATTTGCACGCCCCAGGTTGTACCTTTCCTTCCCAAGCATTCATGTTTGCAGTTGTCCTATTCTTATATTGCTCATATCATCAAAGACAATGTCATTTAAGTTGGTGGGTAAGGGTAATCAATGTGAAAATCTCATACAACCTAATGCCGCATTTTATTTAAAAAAAACAACCGAGTTTTCATGATTCATGCTCTCATGAAAGAGACTCTGGAATGGAAAAGACTATGGAGATGGATGGTGGAATAATTTTTAGTGTCTAGTCATGGGAACTAATTTAGAATCTACTAAAGTCCCTTAGCACTTAAGAAGAAAAAAATTACTTACACGCTAATGAAGTAGGTAGGACAAGTCTTCTGTCATTTGGTATGGTGTCTGATACTCTGTCCTCCCTAATAAAGAGTTAGATCTAAAAACAAACATAAAAAATGTACCTGATCTTAGTAACGGGGCCTCTTCACCTAAGACAAGTGTTGAGGTTCGCATCAAACGGTGAAGGGATATGTAACACCATGTGTTTGAAAAAAAAAGAAAACAACACATAAAAAATACCCCTGATCCTAGTAATCAGACCTCTTCAACTAAGGTAAGTGTTGAGGTTCGTGTCAAACGGTGAAGCGATGTGCAGCACCATGTGTTTAAAATAAAAAAAAATAAGATAGAGTGAAAGCTACCACGATCAAAGCTCTAATCTGGGAGGTGTAGAGTTGAAAGACACATAACTGAAATGGCAATATGGAGGATGCAATTGTCCAACTGTGGATTTAGATTTCATGAGCACAAGTGCTATGAAACTTTGAGAATATTCTAAGAAAGTTATGAGCACCATGTTCTAATCCTATGGCTAGTATGCTTCAATGATTTCAAAATCCTAATCCGTAGTCGATTCCATGAAGGAGGATCTTGACTTGAGATATGAAACTTTTAAACTCTTGTTGGTCCCGAATCTTTAACCTGCTTGCATTGCTAAGGGACTAGCAATCAGTAAGTTGGGGGGCGTGATAAGCACTCATTTATATATATTTATTAATATCACTCACATCATTTCTTGGGCTTTAACGAAGTTAATTTTACAATTTTACATGATAATCTCGGTCTCACACAAAATAGAGTTTTTTTGTAATTAATGGGATGATGTGACACCACCTTGGGGGTGATAGTCACAAGACCGAATAACCCTTGGACCTAGCAAGCAAGCATTACACGGACCGGTGACTTCACTCGAGTGGACTCACCCGCGTAGCGCACACTAGTGCCCGTTGGCGACTCGGCGATGGAGGAAAGGGTCCGAGGTGGGACCTTACTGATCCGGGGTTTGTCTAGCTAGTGGTTGAACCCCTAAGGGTCCTGGGATGCCTACTCTCACGGGCGGCCAGCACGCTGAGGGCGTGGGATGTATTGGCTCTCTCACAACTTGCCTGTGGTGGTCACTCAAATATAAGCAATTCAAGATCGGGCAGTCAACTCACTGTCCAACGGCACTAGCAGCGATACTAAACCAGCAAGGAAAGAACATCAAGGGAGGGTGACCGAGGCTCACTTGATCGGTGTAAAGACACCGATCCCGATAGGAGACGAGGGCGAGCGAGGACGCGTGGGCTTACCCGCACGCCGCGCCAGAGAAGCTTCGATCGACGACCTGCTAATACATGCACTACGCCCCCTTGCAAGGGGGTTGGACTAGGGGTGGGGGGGTAGCCTTATAACCAAATTGTATCTCCACATAGGGAGGGGCGCTCAGCCGGCCAGGCGTGCAGAGGAAAAGCAGAGCTTGGAACTAATTGGGAGGCGGTTGCCGCTTCTGTCTGCACCCTGGAATAGGGGATAGGAGGTCGATGTCGGCACCGCTGCGACCACTCCTGAACTCTGTTGTCAATGAGACCAGTGGCAAAATCTTCGGGATTGGATCAAGATGTCGTCCAATTTTTGGAGAAATTCCTGGTTGGTGGTGCTGGTGGAGGAAGAGCCGCGAACAAGGTCCCTGCTTTCTGGTTCTATCTGATTCTGTACAACTGTAGTAGGAAGACGAGACCGCCAAGAGGGCTCCTGAGCTCTGATTCTGGCGGGGCCAGAGTCGCTGGATTCGTTGTCGAGTCCTCTTCAAACGGAGACCCATGGGGATGCCGGAGGAGGTCGGAGTAGACAGGGACAGCCCAAACAGTGATCAGGTGTCTGTTCAGTCCCAGAGTAGACAAAATAGTGCACCCGGGGGAGAAAATTGAGAACTCACAGCTCCGGATGCCGAACAGGGTTCCACTTCCAGTTCTGGGAAGTAGACTCATCGTAGAAACACTCAGCCGAGGACTACCTTCAGAACTTTAGGAGGGTGGTCATGGGAGCCTCTGCAACTCGCCTCTAGTTGACTGTTAGGAGGAAGTTGCGCAGTCCGACGATGACGGCTCTTCCAGGCGGCCACAACCTCAGACGGGGACGAGACCACCACAGTTGCGAAAAGGACTGGGAGACGCTTCCGACGATACCACTTGTGATTCCTGAATCACCGGGATGAAGTTGTGGCCTGCTCTGCAAGTCGCTGGTCCTCTACTGCCTGCGAACTGGGAAGTGCAGGTCGAAGATGGGAGGTGGGAAATGAGGTAAATGGGAGGGGAAAGGAGGTGGACGGGTGTGGAGGCAACCCTTGGCTGTTATGGGGTCTGGAAGGGGGTAAACCAAGGTGTGGGAGGGGGAGAATGGGGGTTGTAAGGGGGTCTAGTAGGTGGTGGGAGGGAGAAATACGAATTTGGTGTTGGGGGGAGCGGGAGAGGGAGATCTCTCTCCCTAGGGGAGTCTAGGGCATGGGGGAAGAGAGAGTGGAGGGAAAATAGTCAAACTTCTCGAGACATTTGGGGGATTGTGTGGGGAAGAGAGAGGATTATGTTGGGGAGAGGGAGATTGTGTTGGGAGAGCCAAGATGGGTGTAATGAATGCACCTAGGGAAGTGAAAAGGTGGGTGAGGTGGCACAAGGGGAGGGGCTGAGGTGGCCAACTTGGGCTGAGGTGGAGGATGAGGTGGAGGAGAGAGAAGAAATTCAAAATTGGGGGGGAGGAGAGAGAAAGGGGAGGGGAAGAGAGAGTGTAAGAGAGGGATGGGGTGGGATTCTCTCCCTAGGACTTCTCACCCCACTAATGGATTCACTCCACAATAAATCTGAAATTAGAGCTCACAAAATGGCAAATTTTCATTACTTAAAATGAGGGGAATGGGGTCCTATATATAGGCAACCCACATTTTACAAAAAGTCCCTAACTCTTGATACAATGACAAATAACCAAGGGGGTAGGGGGCGCCCCTAGGCCTGGCCCACAGGATTGGGCCCAATATGCAACTTAATCATTCTAATGACACTTAACCTAGGTAAATGACTCATTAACCTAGGTACATGACTCAAATAAAGGAAAATTACATAATTATTACTCAATGAAAATATGAAAATTACATGAATTGACTCATAAAAATGTGACGGACACAATGGAACCATGCTGGCGAGCAACCGGGATTTTGAAAATATGAAGGGCGAGAGATGCCCCCATCATACCCTCGGGGTACGAAGAACTCGACTCCGTCGAGTATGGGTCCGCCGGGGAAGAGGTCCTCCAATGCAACTCCGGGTGAGCCACAACCTCCAAACTCAACCTCTCGTCCTCAGCCGGGGGACGGCTCTTCGGCCTCTCAAAGTGGCTCAGGCGTACCGTTTTACTGGCGATGGTACCCTGCTTGCCTAGTATTGCCTCCGTGTGCACATGTCAGGCTCTCAAGCTGATATGGGGAGGCTCTCCGAGGGTGTCACTCACAAAGGTGGGGGTAGGCTCAAGGTGCTCACTGGGATCCACCGCGGTGCCATTAGAGGGTGCTTGATCCGTCACGTGGAAAGTGGGGTATATCCCAAAATCCCATCGGTAAATCCAACCCGTAAGCCAGGTTGCCAATGCCACTCGGAACATGGAAGGTCCAAGTCCTCGTGCCCTCGATTTGGAGATGACCGTAGGATAGAGCCATTCCAATCTCACCATCGCTAGATTGCCTACTTGGAATCCCAAGTGGCACTCACGAGACTTTGCCCGCTCATCATGAACCTCACCGCCCGTTGCTAGATGCTTGCTTGAATTAGTATGCCATGAGCTACGGTGCGGTGTGGGTAGGAAGTGTGTGGTATGCAAAGGGGGACCGGGGCAACCATATGCAGACCTATCATGCAATGATGCCGTGTAGACTTTGGTCGGCCTAGGTGGGCCGGGGCACCCGTAGGTGAACCTATCATGTAAAGTGGTGATAAATATCGGTAGACCAGGACATCTGTAGATGCTTTGACATGTGTATGACCAATGTTAAATGAGAGAGGCCCGATACACCCGAATATGAACCAATCATGCATCCTACTTGACATGTGGGTGATATGAACGAGTGGACCCGACTTATGAATCATGCCAAGTGGTGTTGTACGCCAAGACTTATGCACTCTTGTGCCAAAGATGTCTCCTATGTGTGGGCTTTTGGACTTCCATTGGAATGGGTCAAAGGGGTCTAGGACGGTGGATATCATGAAGTGGGGCACTTCCCCGATCCCTAGGTGTATATCACCCAAAGTCATGGCTCCCATGGTGTAACCCTGGTCTAGGATGGGGTGGATTGGGTCAATTACGGTGGGTTAAGGTAGGGAAAGGTGGGTGGTGGATAAGGTGGTTGGGTCACTCATAGTGGATTGAGGTAGGAAAAGGTAGGTGGTGAGTAAGGGTGGTGGATCACATAGGGATCTAGGCTCCCATAGGAAAGGGTCAAAGGGGTCATGGAAAGGGTTACCAAGGGAGAGGAGTTCTATGTCCTCAAGGTCCTCATATGGTGGTGGATCATCCACCTCTAGTGAAATAAGTGGGCCGAAGTCTTTGGTGAGTGGGCCGGCCATAAGGGGATGATTTGGCATTCTTTCTGATATAAGGAATTCCAATTTGAGAATGGAGTCGGGCTCATCGGGTGTGGGGAGGAGTAAAAGGAGGTCGCTAGTGTAGCAACCAATGGTGCAAACTAAGGTGATAGACTCGACACATAGGTGTAGGAGGTCAAGGCTCCTAGATTGGTTGGTCACCGGGGTCAACATGCTCGTAAACTCTATTTGCCATGCTAAGCCTTTATGAGGATCTGCTAAGGTTTCCACTTGGTAAGATGATTGGATGGTGGTGTGATATGAGAAGAAGGGCAGTACGGGAAGGTTTTGCTCCATGGTAGGGAAATCGTGGACTGTGATCTCTCTTATTGGGCTCTCCTTTAGCCAACTAATAAGAGGTTCTACTAAGATGAGCTCAGCCCCAACTAGAGAGGGTGGTGTAAGGTGAAGGCCACAATGTGAGGTTTCTTCTTCCACTTGGACATGGGTGGTCTCCGTGGTGGGGACAGGGTCTGGAGTGTTCACCACTATGGGGTCGGGTATGGGTTCCTCCTCCAAGGAGGTGAGAGGGTCTTTTGGGGGTGGGGTGGTGATGGATGGTATATGGTGCACCCGGGGTGGATGGTAAAGGGAAACTTGGTTTGGGATATGGAGGGGAAGTAGTGGAGGCCTAGGACATGGGAGTTTTGGGGGAGGGAGTGAGAGATGGGTTGGTTGGGGTGGCTTGGGTTGGTCTGTCTTGGGGGGAGTGTCCCTTATAGGGGAAGATGGAGGGGTAGTGGTGGGGACCAAGGGGGCTTGTGGAGTATGGGTTTCGTGGGGAATTGTGGGTTGGGGGGTGGTGGCCGTCGTGGGCCTAGGTGGAGGGGTGGACACGGGGTCGATATGGGTTTGAATGGTGAGAGTGGGGTGAGTGGTGGTCCTCAATTGGGAAACCGGGTCGGTTAGGGGTCTCTTCCCCTTGGGATCGGCCGGTTGTGGAGGGATGGAAGTGGGGGCCAGTTGGGTTTGGATAGTGAGGGTTGTGGAAGGGGGTTTTGGTTGGGGTGTGGGGACGCTCATGGGGTTAGGTGGGGAGGTGGATACTTGGATCATTTGGGTCTTAAGGGAGAGGATTTGGTGGTGAAGTGTAGTGATGATGGTTGAGAGGGAATTTGTTGGGAGTGGTGGGGGTGGAGGCCTAAGGGTGGTCTCAAGTTGGCCGGGTGGAGATGGGGGAGTGGTAGTGCTCCTCGGGCTAGGGGTGTTCGAGTAGGAGGGGTGGGAATATTTGGGGATGTAGATCTTCCTAAGTTCCACCTTCATCTTTTCCCATGAGTGAATATGTTCTTGTTTTTCAACCCTCCTTAAGCCCTCTATGCTCCACCACTTTTCCTTGGCTTGACCCCGAAGTCGTCCCTTGGCCTTGAGGACTCTCGCGGGTCCATATACCCAAGTCTCTTCAAAGTACCTTTCTATGGTAGCCTCCCACCTAAGGTAATCACTAGAATATGATTCGTTAAAGATAATATTCATATCTAGAATAAAGTCCATGGGTGGCGAGTAGGCTAAGTAGGAAATGGCCATGATGAACGGGTTGATAAATGCAATGGCCCTAGGACAAGACTTAGTAGAGACAAGTCTAGAATTTACTCTGATATCAATTTGATGTGACACCACCTTGGGGGTGATAGTCACATGACCAAATAACCCTTGGACCCAGCAAGCAAGCATTGCACGGACCGGTGACTTCACTCAAGCGGACTCACCCGCGTAGCGCACACTAGTGCCCGTAGGTGACTCGGCGATGGTGGGAAGGGTCCGAGGTTGGACCTTACTGATCCGGGGTTTGTCTAGCTAGTGGTTGAACCGCTAAGGGTCCTGGGATGCCCACTCTCATGGGTGGCCAGGACGCCAAGGGCATGGGATGTAATGGCTCTCTCACAACTCACCTGCGGTGGTCACTCAAATATAAGCAATTCAAGACCGGGCACTCAACTCACCATCCGACGGCACTAGCAGTGATACTAAACCAGCAAGGAAAGAACATCAAGGGAGGGTGACCGAAGCTCACCTGATCGGTGTGAAGACACCGATCCCGGTCGGAGACGAGGGCGAGCGAGGAAGCGTGGGCTTACCCACACACCGCGCCGGAGAAGCTTCAGTCGATGACCTGCTAATACATGCACTACGCCCCCTGTAAGGGGGTTGGACTAGGGGTGGGGGGGTAGCCTTACAACCAAATTGTACCTCCACGTAGGGAGGGGTGCTCAGCCGGCCAAGCGGGGAGGGGAAAAGCCGAGCTTGGAACTAATTGGGAGGCGGTTGCCGCTTCTGTCCGCACTCTGGAACAGGGGATAGGCGGTCGATGTCGGTGCCGCTGCGACCACTCCCGAACTCTGTTGTCAATGAGACAAGTGGCAAAATATTTGGGATTGGATCAGAATGTCTTCCAATTTTTGGGGAAATTCCTGGTTGGCGGTGCTGGTCGGGGAAGTGCAGCGAACAGGGTCCCTGCTTTCTGGTTCTGTCTGATTTGGTACCACTACAGCAGGAAGAGGAGATCGCCACGAGGGCTCTTGAGCTCTGATTCAGGCGAGGCCAGAGTCGCTGGATTAGTTGTCGAGTCCTCTTCAAACGGAGACCCATGGGGATGCCGGAGGAGGTCGGAGTAGACAGTGACAGCCTGAACAGTTATCAGGTGTCTGTTCAGTCCCAGAGTAGACAGAATAGCGCACCCGAGGGAGAAAATTGAGAACTCACATCTCCGGATGCCGAACGGGGTTTCGCTTCCAGTTCTGGGAAGTAGACTCATCGTAGAAACACTCAGCCAAGGCTCACCATTAGAACTTTAGGAGGGTGGTCGTGGGAGCCTCTGCAACTCACCTCTAGTTGACTGTCAGGAGGAAGTTGCGCAGTATGACGATGACGGCTCCTCCAGGTGGCCACGACTTCAGAGGGGGACGAGACCACCACTGTTGCAAAGAGAACTGGGAGACGCTTCCGACGGTACCACTTGTACTTCCTGAATCGTCGGGATGAAGTCGTGGCCGGCTCTGCAAGTCGCTGGTGCTCTGCTGCCTGCGAACTAGGAAGTGCAGGCTGAAGATGGGAGGTGGGAAATGAGGTAAATGGGAGGGGAAAGGGAGTGGACGGGTGTAGAGGCAACCCTTGGCTGTTAGGGGGTCTGGAAGGGGGTAAACCAAGGTGTGGGAGGGGGAGAATGGGGGCTATAAGGGGGTCTAGCAGGTGGCAGGAGGGAGAGATACGAATTTGGTGTTCGGAGGGAGAGGGAGATCTCTCTCCCTAGGGGAGTCTAGGGCATGGGGGAAGATAGAGTGGAGGGAAAATATTCAAACTTCTCTAGGGAGTTGGGGGATTGTATGGGGAAGAGAGAGGATTATGTTGGGGAGAGGGAGATTGTGTTGGAAGAGCCAAGATTTTCCTCGGGAGGGAGGAGATTTGGTGGGAGTTGGGATGGGTGTAATGAATGCACCTAGGGAAGTGAAAAGGTGGGTGAGGTGGCACAAGGGGAGGGGCTGAGGTGGCCAACCTGGGATGAGGTGGAGTATGAGGTGGAGGAGAGAGAAGAAATTCAAAATTGGGGAGAGGAGAGAGAAAGGGGAGGGGAAGAGAGAGAGTAAGAGAGGGATGGGGTGGGATTCTCTCCCTAGGGCTTCTCACCCCACTAATGGATTCACTCCACAATAAATCTAAAATTAGAGCTCACAAAATGGCAAATTTTCATTACTTAAAATGGGGGGAATGGGGTCCTATATATAGGCAACCCATATTTTACAAAAAGTCCCTAACTCTTGATAGAATGACAAATAACCAAGGGGGTAGGGGGTGCCCTTGGGCCTAGCCCATAGAATTGGGCCCAATATGCAACTTAATCATCCTAATGACACTTAACCTAGGTAAATGACTCATTAACCTACGTACATGACTCAAATAAAAGGAAAATTACATAATTACTACTCAAAGAAAATATGAAAATTACATGAATTGACTCAGGAAAATGTGACGGACACAATGGAACCATGCTGGCGAGCAACCGGGGTTTTGAAAGTATGAAGGGAGAGAGATGCCCCATCATGGGACTTGAGACATTTTTTAAATAAATGAATTACATAATTAAGAAACTTTGCTATAATTATTTTTCTTACA
This sequence comes from Amorphophallus konjac, assembly GCA_022559845.1. Classification (NCBI taxonomy): domain Eukaryota; kingdom Viridiplantae; phylum Streptophyta; class Magnoliopsida; order Alismatales; family Araceae; genus Amorphophallus; species Amorphophallus konjac. The sequence continues at coordinate 78,443,875 of CM040125.1, forward strand.
AAAACTCACTTTGTGTGAACAAAATTGAGGAACAAATGGCAATGCATATATTCATCGTTAAAATTCTTTGGTTGGAGGGGCTTAGATATAATTTTTTACATTTTCACTATCTTTGTGAATAGTGTCCCGTAGGCAACGAAGGTGGCAGGTAGGCATGCTCGCATGGGCCACCTCTGGCGATCGCAGGCTAGCATGCGTGCAGGGGAGGCTCCTTCGGATGTGTTGGCGTGCGTGGGCTTGGGCATGGGCATGCAGGAGCAGGTGTGCATGGGAGGCAGGAGTGCAGAGGCATGCCGCCAGGAGAGCATAACTGTGCTGGCAGGAGGTCCCCTCACATGCAACCAGCAGCAGGGATGTCCCCTCGTATGTAGCTGCGTAGCCTGGCGTTTGCAGGCGTGCTGGCAGTAGGAGCTTGGCAAACGATGGCAGCGTCTCTGGAACGACAACGCAGATGGCAGCATGGCTTGTCGGTTAGTAGTGGCGTGGGGACGTGGCCTACACATCCCTGCATCGCTTATTCCCTACAAAATCAGACCTCCCCTTCTTCTCCTCAGAACCACACCTCCTGCCCCGCCCCATCTTCTTATCCTCCTTCCCCATCTCTTCTTCTTTTCCTCCTTCCCCTTCTCTTCTTCTCCTTCCCCTCCTCTTCTTCTCCTCCTATTTCTCCTTCTTCTCCTTCTTCTTACTCCTCCTTCCCCACCTCTTTCTCCTCTCCCCCTTCACCCTTTCGTTGATGGCGGAGCCCCTGTTCAAAATAGGGGCGCCGGCTAGCAACTCCCTCTCTCTCTCTCTTTTTCTCTCTTCTCCTCTCCATCTCCCTCTAGTTCGCCGACCTCCCTCTCTCTCGTTCTACTCTTCTCACCTCTCTCGTCTCTGCTCTCGCCCCTCTCTCCGTTCTCTTCTCTACTCTCCCCTCTCCCTTCCGTTCACTCCTCTCTTCCGCCCCTCTGCAGCCAGTCTCTCCCTCTCCCTCTAGCTCTCTCCTCTCACCTCCTTCTCTCTTCTCTGCTCTCCCTCTCCATCTCGTTCTCTCCCCTCTCTCCCTCTTCCTCACATTCTCTCCTCTCCAACCTCCCCCCCTCTCACGTCTCTCCACTCCCTTCTCTGGTCTCTCTCTCTGTCTCCCTCTTCTCACACATGCACACAGCGTACACATTATTCCTCTTTTGATTTTTATTTTTCCATTTTTTTCTTTTATTTTATTAACTCCCCCTCCCCCTCTATATCTTTCTTTCTCTACACCTCTCTCTATTTTCTCTCTATGTTCTATCTCTCTAACCTTTCCAAAGATGACGCAAGATAGGCGTCCTCGGCTCCAGGTTGAGTGAAAATCAAAGGTTGAAGAAGGCGACGTCACACCGACACCACGGCCGCGACATCCTTGCCCCTCGTTCCTACTCGGTGCTATTTAGGATTTTTATTTTGAGTTGTACTTTTTATTTTCACACTTCATGTTGTAAACATTATTTTTTAATTAGTGAAAATCATGTGTCACTCTTTCTTCTTCTCCCTCTCCCTTTCTTCCTTTCTCTCTCAAAAACCGTTCAAATTTCATTAGATAGATTTATTTATTGTTATTTTTATTTTATGTTGCATATAACTATCAAAGTTCGCGTGTCACTTAGAACACAAGATCTTCAACTCCTAAATCTAAACCTCTCTGTGGATTCGACCCAGACTCGCCGTTGTGCTACGTTATTAATTTTTGTTGCGAGTTCAGTAATTTTTGACATTGGTCACCGCGTGTGTTTTTACGACGAACCTCGCGACGCATTAGCCAGCAGGGAGAGTGCGAGAGAGTGAGGAGGGAGAGTGATAGAGAGTGAGGAGGGAGAGAGTGACGAGGGAGGGGATTCGGACAGGGAGGCAAAATTGTTTGAGACAGAATAGAGAGGGAAAAAATTCTATTGCAATTCTTTCTCAAACTATAATTATTATAATTAATTAATAATCTAATTATATTTATAAAAAATAATTTTAATTAACTAACTTTTTATATTTTTTCCATGTTTCTATGAGGCATTGAGAGCATTTGACACATTTTTCTAATGCACGATAGGGGCCTTTGATGCATTATCACAGGCAATGTTAGAAGTCTTTGACGCATTTAAAAGTTGAACTTCCATATATAAAAAAATCTTAATTATATTACATTTCTATTTTTCTAAGTTGTAGGGTCTCCTGACATGGCAGAGTGCTTTGACACCTTTAAGATTTTGATCGGGACCAGAATGATTTAGTTCGGGAGCAAATCAAACAATTAGATCATCTTCAAATGACTTAAATCTAACTGTCATATTTAGATCAGGAGCAAATTCAACAGTCACATCTTTGTCAAAGTTAAATCCAATGGCCAGACCTTGATCAAAGATAAAACATATGGTCGAATGTTGCTTGTAAGCAAATCTAACGATTGGGCCTTCGTAATGCTGAGTTGGGTGTCGTTTGATGACACTGGTAAATTTAAGTTTATATTATTTATATATATAAATATAACAGATTAGAAAACTATTTTATGATTGATTTACAACTATTACAAACTAGCGCAGTGATTGAGCTAGGCTGACTAGATATACCGTCGATTATGGCTCAATTTCGGGCCGGGCATCTGTAGACATGGTAATTTTGACATATCAGTGAGCAAATCTCATATAACACTGTAATGTCCCAAATGACCCTTAAAATTAGATTATATGGACAATTTATTGATTTTTTATATATTTTTTCACATTTTCTAAGAGGAGTCGAGGGCATTTGACGCGCTATCACAAGCAATGTCTGGAGTCTCTGACACATTTCAAAGCTGAATTTCCATAAATAAAAGAGTCTTATTTCTATTAAAATTCCTATTTTTCTAAGTTGAGGGGTCTCCTGACAAAAAAGAGCGCTTTGACGCCTTTCAGATTTTGATCGGGACGAGATAAATTTTGTTCAGAAGCAAATCTAACAGTTGGATCATCTTCAAACGGCTTAAATCTAATAGTCATATTTAGATCGGGAGTAAATTCAACAGTCATATCTTCGTCAAATTTAAATTCAATGGTTAGATCTTGATCAAAGATAAAACGTACGGTCGGATGCTATTTGTGAGGAAATCTAACAATTGGATCTTCGTAATGCTGAGTTAGCTGTCGTTTGACGACGTTGGTAAATTTAAGTTTATACTGTTAGGTGCAAGAATGAGATCTAGAGGGGGGGTGAATAGATCTCTTTATAAAAATGTGGATCAATTAAATTCTCACGCTCATAAAACACATTCAGAACAACCAGAACAGAAGCTGACACTTAAGATTGCTTTATACTAGACAAATCTAAAGACGCACAGCACAATTAAGGTCTGAACAATGACAAGAGTGTCGAGCTCACACTCTATGTAGAGCAGCTCTCGAGCACCCCACTGAACTGCCAATAGTTAAAGATTCAAATAGGACCAATATCAAATACCTGGCAGTGTGCCAGAGCTAGTCAAACTCTGAATGGCCAATTACAACAGAAGTAATCCAACAGAATCAATTAAGCATTCATTCAAATAGAGCAATTTTCGAGCACAAGCTAGTTAATCCAAATCAGAACAGAAATGAATTTTAGCTTACACAAAGCAGCTCTCGAACACTTGCACACATTGAGAGTGGAGTGCAGAACCTGATCACACATCGACCTGAACAACCATCAATCACTTAGCCAACGATGGAATCATAATGCAGACTCAACTCACACTCAAACCTGTGAAGGGCTTAAAGGATAAAGAGCAGACACACAAGTTCATATCACAGAACACACAATATTTTTAGGTGGTTCGATTTGCCTCGCAGATCTACGTCCACCCCACACTCAGACCAGAGTGTGGCTTCCCCTTGCAACAGCAAGAACGCAGACTCAGTCTACAAACAAACGCTGGCTAACAGCTTGATCCACAGGGAGACAAATCCCTCAAAATCTAATCTAACACCACGCTAGATCAGAACCCACTACCTCAGTAGTGACCGGAGGAACACGCCTCCCTTCCTCTGAAACCACAGAGGGGACAACCGGAGGAACACCTCCCTCCCTTTGAAACCATAGAGGGGACCCGAACCCTGAATAGGGTATCGGAAGAACACAAAGGAAATGGAAAATTCAAACAAAAATGAAAAATAGAAACACAACCAAAATGTAGCTCCGAGGAGAAAATTGACTCTGGATTTGATCCACGAGTCAAGACACTAGCAGATCTTCAAGTATTAGCTCGGCTACACTATGATATAGCTCTCACTTGAACCGAGCTGTAGATCTGGGCTCTTGATCTTGCTCTCTTTCTTCTTCTTTTTCTTCTCAAGACTCTCACTCACATTCCTCGTCAAATAGACCAACCCAACAGCTCTCAGATAGCCCATGAAATTCTTTCTATGGTAGATGCTCTCTTCTTACAAAGAGGGCTCTGTTATATAGGCAGAAGATAGCCCCTTTTCTGAAATAACATTATCTCCGAACCAAAAATACCATTGGACCACCTGTCCTAGAGAATATTCCCTTCTGGAAGGGTGCCAGGTGTCTTCGGATCACGTGCCAATAATTGAGTTCGAAGGCACTTGAATTCGTTAAGTCAGTCACGTGCTTCAATGGATGGACTGAGATCTTCTGATGCATCGACTTGTTGAGCAAATGAGGTCAAGGCATCCTTCAGCAAGCAATATTCTCAACATGTTCTGATTTGGCCTGATGCATCGATGCAATTGGAAGATAGGTCGATGCATCTTTCACGGAGGAAGCTTCTTCTGCTATATAGGCTGTTGGGTCCCGTAGTGCAGGAACACGGATCTAGAGGGGGGGTGAATAGATCCTACTACTAAAAACTATGACCAATTAAAAACATAAACAAGTGCACAACGGAATTAACAACCTTGACGAGATTGAAGATTACACTCAAGCAAGATGATTGAATTCTCTCAATCTCACCGTTCACACACGATTAGGTTAAACACATTAAGCTATTAAACATAACAAGGCAAACCACAATGTAAACCATAGGACACTGAGATTTTTAAGGTGGTTCGAGACCACGACGGGCTCCCTACGTCCACCCCTCACCAAACCTGGTGAGGCTTCACTCGGGAAAAAATCCCCAACACGGAGACGAGGCTCCAAACACACACGGATATGGAGACGAAGTCTCCCACACGATCCGATGACTGGATCACAAACACACACATGATTCGACGACCGGATCATAACACACACACGATCCGACGACCGGATCACAACACACACACATGCTGCAACAATCGTAGCATAATGACACAAACACGATCGCACGAAGGTGATCAAACACGACCGTATACACAAACGGTCACACACACAAATATCTATAATTTTCAGAAAATAAACACAAATATTCAAGCATGCTCAAACCCAAAATACAAATCATAGAACATATCACAAAGAACTGATAGAAGACATAGAAGTGATCCCCCTTTGTTCTTCAAGGCCGGTTAATGATGTTCCTTGAACCACGAGTTGGAGAGAAGCCGAATGAAGACGTTTCTTGCGTCCTCTTGATCCTCTCTTCGATCCGCACCTTTTCTTCTTCTTCCACGATCTCCAGATCTTCACGGAAGTAGATGATCTCCTCCTTGCAAGAGCTCCACCACGTTCTCCCCTTTTCTTCACCTATACGAATGAACAAATGTGCATTAGGGTTAATCACTACTAAAATTCGGAGCAACACATTGATATATATAGGAGACAGACCAAATGACCCATATACCCCTTCTAAAGTGAGTTTAAAACACCCTAACATGATTAGGAACCATTAGGGTATATTTTAGAATGGTTTAATATGGTTTTCAATAAGTTTAAAACACTTTCGTAAGTCCCATCCGGAAGGGGTCGACCCTTGGGGTCGACCCTTGGGCAACAGGTTGTTGGAAAACATAAAACATCATCTTCTGTTACAGGGCTCGACCCTTGCAGTGGGGGTCGACCCCTGGTGTCGACTGTCACGCCCCGAGCCTTTAATTACAGCGGAAGACTCGCTCGGGGAGCGCGAACAGCCGGCATGGTAAGCCTCTTGCAAGCAAGAATCAATCAGAGCGCAAGACAATCACACAAGTAAATGCAATTGCACAAGATTTAATCAAACTTCAACTTTATTTAATAATGCTCAATATTCAAGATACAATCACTAATTTGATTTCCATTCTACTAGACTCAAGAAATAGGAAAATTACATTGACTCAATCTAGACACTTTAACTTCCTAAGTCTTTACTCTCATCTTTATAACACTTTGACTCGCTTCCGGACCCGCGACTAGTATAGCCCGAATCCGAATCCGAACTATTTCCATCACCTGAAAAACATTGGAAAGTAGGTCATGAGCACACTTGCCCAGTAGGTATTTTCGCATCAACATGAAGGCACTATTTAAGTAATTATCATTTTAGCTCTAAAGAAATAAGGTAAAATCATACGAATGCGAATCAATCAAGCGATCAAATCAATAGAAACAAGATAACCATGTAAGATAGAATGATCAAGAATGAGCTAGCAAGAATATAACACGAACATGATATTGGCCTTTCATGAACAAGAATATATCGAGAATGTACTAGCAAGCCACAGATTCCTCACTTCCGCATCATATGCTTATGAGCAAGTGCTTCGTGAATTTCTGTGGAATATCAAGCAAGAATGTCATGTTGTGCCGTGGATCTTGACTTATTTATAGAAATAGTACTCCCAGCGCAATACAACGCCAGTAGCATCATACCCCATGGTTTATAAAATAGTATGTTTTAGGCAATCAGCCGAGGGGACTAGCATAGAGCCCTTGAACACAATCAGTGCTCGATCGCATCTTCAGTTATAAATTAAGCTACTTCCACGTAGTATAACAGTAAAGTATGGCCAAGAATATAGCACTTCCAATAATTCCATGATGACGAAAATTAATGAATGAATGCTTCAACATAAGAATGTAGGAGTCAAGAAATAGACTCTAAACAATGTCATGCTCATAGAAATAAATCGACATCATAACGGTATTTTCCTTAACTTCCATTTCATTTAGATCGATTTAAGCAACATGACAAGTTCTAGATCATCAAGGTTTGTCTAGAATCATTGGAATATCAACCCTTGGTCAAACCTTGGGTTAACAATTGCAAGCTATGTAACGGTCATTGGCTGGGCCATTACATTATGTAACACGCCAGTAATAGGCTGTTACAGTGATCCGAGTCCAGAAGGATAAAAACAGACCCAGAGGAATGTGACGGGTTGGCACTGGGCCGTTACATGAGCCTGACGGTCCAGTTCAAGGCCGTTACATTTACAAGAATCAAAACATCGATAGAGTGTTCTAATTAATGGGCTTTTATTGGTACAACCAACTCGGCGTCCTAGTGGGAATCCCAGGCTCGCGGATAATTACGGAGGCCTTGAAGCAGTGATTTCCAAGTCCATTAGAAGGAATATCCAATAGAGAGGTCCTCATGTCCAAGATGGTGCTCCTATAGTGCAAAGTGTGAACTAATGACAACATACCGGAATATGTGCCATGTACTTATAGAATTGACTCTATTGACAAAGAGAGACATATATAATCAAAGTGAAAATCGTGGTGAACTCCGTCAATACAACCTCTAAAAGTCATGCTCTATAATACAAGACTATAGAATTTTGGCATGAAATTAACATATCCTTAAAATATCATTAAGATATCAAAACATGTAATACCTATCATGCACAATCAGATATCCTAAAAATGATATAATCAGGTTAAAACTTAAGTAACTATGCTTAATCAATAATAATATTGGCAGGTTATATTCTGTCTTGGGGTTGACAGAACACAGAGTATAACGGTCTGGATATGGGGCGTCACAATGAAAGTGACGGTCTTGATCAAGCCGTTACTTGAACATAACGCGTCTGTCCAAGCGCGTTAGAAACATCAGTGCAATTCAAATACTACAGAGTTTGTAACGGTCGGTAGTAGGGCCGTTACTTGAAAGTGACGGTCCTATGCTAGTGCGTTACAGTATCTACTAACAGAAACAATCATAGAAACTAAGAGATCAACTGACATCATGTCTTTTATCAAAACATGATGAGTTTCTAGTCATGTTAATGAAGTAAGGCCATCTACATGCATAGGTAATCATGAATAGATAAATAGTCATATTTTAATTTCTTAATTTGGCTAAGAGGTGCATGATGTGCATAGAACAAATAAAACATTAAATCAATGCTCTATAATGCATGGAATTTAATCAAACTAGAGGGCTTTTAGTCTTATCATGCTGTTTTTTCCATTCATGAGATAATCTACCTCTTACTTAGACTGTAGTTTCTGAATTTGGTTGAGAACCTTGCCCTAGATCCCTTCCTTCTCTTATGACTTTTTCAGCAACTTCTTTAGGCTCTAACTCCACGCCCTCTTGACCTAAAGATGTTAAATTCGGAGGGGAGTTAGTCTAAAGTATTGTAAACAAATACCTCTAAAGAACTTACCTGAGATAATGACTCCTTACCTTGCTTCTTTACGTCCAAAAACTAAGGGTCGCACAGTTCAGAACTATGCCCTATTTATAGAGTTTAGGCTAGGGTTTGAGGATTAGATCGAGTTTAGAGTCCTTATTTCATCAAATCCTAATCTCTAAGAGTCCTTAGAGTCTTTACAATCCTTCCCAAGTCGATCCATAGTAGATAGGAACATCAAGTTCCAATCTTTTCATGAGTCCCTTCACTTACGAAACTAACAGGAATGTAACGGTCGAGTGCCCATGCGTTACATGGCAGTGGCGGTCTTACGATAGACCGTTACAGTCATCGTAGCTTAGAGTTTCAATTTATAAAAACTCTTTTGTTAATTATCTAAATAATTATCTTATATTATTAGTATTTATCCTTAATATCCGTGGATATGCTTAAATACCTTCTAGAATATGGGCCAAACCTAATGGTCTAGGTCCTAAACCCTTTTGGACTTCAATTAAGTGGGTTGGGTTAATTGATTAACATAATTTTGGCCTTATATTGATTATTTAGCCCAATTAATGCCAGAATATTATTTAAATAACTAGAAATTACTTTTATAAATTTTGGGACTCTACACCCTCCCCCACTTAGAAGAATTTGGTCCCCAAATTTAATTCATGGATTGAGGAGAGTGTAATTACAATTAAATAATTCCGGGAATCTTTTCCTCATAGCTGATTCTGTTTCCCATGTTGCTTCATAAGGCCATACTTTCTTCCATTGAATCTTAACCATAGGAATGACCTTATTTCTGAGTTGACGTACTTCTCGTTCCAAAATCTTCATTGACGTTTGTTCATATGTCAAGTCCTTCTGAATCTCCAAATTGTCATAAGTGACAATATGGTCAGGATCGTATACATACTTCTTCAGCATGGAGACGTGAAATATGTCATGAACTCCTGCTAATTGTGGAGGTAAAGCCAATCTATAAGCCACTTCACCGACCCTTTCAAGAATTTCAAATGGGCCAATGAACCTTGGAGTTAGCTTTCCTTTAATGCCAAATCTTCGAATACCATGACCCGGAGAAACCTTTAGATATACATGTTCTCCTACTTGAAATTCCAAGTCGCGCCTTCGATTGTCAGCATAAGATTTCTGCCTATCTTGTGCCATTTTCATCCTTTCTTGAATGAGCTTGATTTTCTCTGTAGAATCCCTGATTAAATCGGGGCCTAGAAATTGCCTTTCCCCTATTTCATTCCAACATATTGGTGATCGACAACTTTTCCCATATAGAGCTTCAAAAGATGCCATTTGTATGCTTGCTTGATAGCTGTTGTTATATGCAAATTCTACCAAAGGCAAGTGATCATGCCAACTTCCTCCAAAATCAATGACACAAGCCCTGAGCATATCTTCTACCACCTGATTTGTCCTTTCTATTTGACCATCAGTTTGTGGATCGAAAGCGGTGCTAAAATTCAATCTAGTCCCAAGTGAATGTTGTAGGCTCTTCCAGAATTGTGATGTGAATCGGGGATCTCTATCTGATACAATAGCGACAGGGACTCCATATAACTTGACAATTTCTTTTATGTATAGTGCTGCTAGGATATCTACAGACCATCGACTTTTTATTGGTATGAAATGTGCAGATTTAGTCAATCAGTCTATAATTACCCATATTCCATCGTGTCCACCTGTTGTCTTAGGTAGTCCCATAATGAAATCCATTCCTATGCTCTCCCATTTCCATTCCGGAATACTTAAGAGATGTAATTTACCTGTGGGTCTGAAATGTTCCGCCTTCACTTGTTGACATGTAAGACAACGAGATACAAAATCAGCTACTTCCCTCTTCATATTAGGCCACCAGAAGTTTCTTTTGAGATCTTGATACATCTCGGTACCTCCTGGATGGATGGAGTACTTTGATTTATGTGCTTCTTCTAAGATCAATTTCTTCGTATCTTCATGATCGGGTATACACATTCGGCCCTTGAATAGCATTCTTCCATCTTCGGATATAGAAAAATCCGATCTTTGTTCAATATTGGGCTTAATTTCCAGTAAAATTGGATCATCCTCTTGTAACTTGGCCAAATCCTCTATCAATGTAGGTTGTGCTTGGATATAAGCTATGAAGCAATCTCTTCCTTAATATCAACCTCTAATTTCAACTGGGCAAATTGAAGAATAAGGTTAGTCATACTAATCATGAGACTTGATAACATACCAATTGGTTTTCTGCTAAGTGCATTTGCTACAACATTTGCCTTGCCAGGGTGATATTGAATAGCGAAATCGAAGTCTTTAAGATATTTCAACCATCTCCTCTGCCTCATGTTAAGCTCTTTTTGAGAAAATAAATATTTCAAACTCTTGTGGTCTGTGTAGATCGTGAACTTTTCTCCATAAAGATAATGACGCCAAATTTTCAAGGCGAAAATAACTGCTGCTAATTCCAAATCATGTACATGATAATTTTCTTCGTGACATTTCAATTGTCTTGAAGAATAGCAAATCACATTTCCATCTTGCATAAAGACACACCCTAAGCCAATTCCAGATGCATCCGTATATACTTCAAATCCAGCACCCTCTATTGGTGGTGACAAAACATGGGCTGTTGTAAGATGATTCTTAAGACTTTGGAAACACTTTTCACATTCCTTCAACCAGACAAAAGGATTTTCTTTTCTGGTAAGTCTAGTTAAAGGAACCGCGATATTTGAAAAGTCCTTTATGAATCTTCTATAATAACCTGCTAGACCCAAAAAGCTTCTAACTTCAGACACAGTCGTTGGTCGACTCCAATCACTGACAGTTTTTACCTTACAAGGATCCACAGCAATACTGTAACACGCGGTAATGTGGAATAGGAATAAATATATACAAAACCTATACATAATGACAAATACATATTCCTATAAATAGTTAATAATGGTGAATAAAAGACTGGTAAATATTACCTTTTGAAATGAAAGTAAATATTTTACCTAGGATCGAACCTGCCTATGATACCAAAGATAATGGTTAAGAAGGAAATAAAAGTGAAGGAAATTATAAGAAAAGAAACCCCTATCTGAAGTACTCCCTTAAGCAAACTCTTAATCAGTGAAGACCCTAGTATATATCATGACCCACCTACAAAAAATAGGTCACTAAGAAACCCAAGCCAACCTATATACATATTACAATTGCATTAAACTATATTTGAGCATCTATCTAATACAAAATCTATATAACACACCTAAATGGGCTTTTACCCATATGCCATCTTAAATGAAAGACCAAAACAAATTATGTTTGATTCATAGGCCTTGACTAATTGTGAATTTAAAAGCCTTTTAATGAGCCTCATACCAACTTAATTAAAAGCCTTCAAGCCTCACTTAAAATAAAGACTTTTATGCTCATTATTATATCATGCCCAGACCCTGTACACGACCTCCGACATCCTAATGACCTTACCCTGGTATTATAAATAAATTTAAGAATAACAGGTTATTTTTAAGTAGGCATTTAATGCATAATATAATTTTATTTGAATTAAGAATCTTTAAATCTTGAAGAAAAGGTCAATTAATACTTTTACTAATTTAGCAAAATTAATAATCCATATTTATTACATTATAAAGGGAGGATATATATATATATACGTGTAGACATGAGAATGTATTAATGTCTCATGCAATGGGGAATGCACAGACATTGGACGTATAGACTTATGATGTGTAGACTTTGCATCGTATAGACTTTGCATTGTATAGACTTGGGGTAATGAGATGCTCTGGAGTGTACAGACTTAGGAATTTAGGCTTGTAGAATGTAAAAACTTCAAGAATGCAAAGACTTTGACAATGTATAGACTTGTGTAGTAGGATGTATAGACTTCAGGAATGTATAGACCCCCGATTAATAATCAAGAATAAAAATATTCAAAATAAAATGATCAAGTTGTATAATATATATATATATAATTTTCACCCATTTTACATTAAGAATAAGTCAAAATGTAAATAACGCCTTTTATCAAGGCGTGACTTAAATAATTAACGCCTTTACCTAAGGCGTTAGTTTCAAAAGAGACGCCTGTACCAAAGGGCGTCAAATCTCAAAACACCTAAAGTGAATAGAAGGAAACAATAATTAACGCCCCATTCCTGGTCGCGAATTGCAAAAGAAACGACACCATGTAAGGCGCCAATTAGAATTAACGCCCTAACCCAAGGCGTTAATTCCATTTATGTTCCGTTCGACCCAGGAGATTATCCAGGGTAAGTTTCTGGATTACTACGTGTTCGATTGATTATGGTAAGGACTCTATCACGGAAACTAGAGTTCTAATCAAATTCCAACCCTAAAGGATTCCTGGAACCCTATAAATACCCCTTCCAATCGAACCCTAGTAGCTACTTTGTCGAAGGAAGGCCTGCTGCTGTCTCGTGTGTGAAGAACAGGTATGTTCTTCTTCCTTTTTTATCTTCAGTCAGGGAAGCATGAAGAATATTAATGCTTCTTCCTCTTCTTTCCCTGTAGGTGGCCTGCCTCGTGAAGGTGTTCCTGTCTAGCTGAAGAACGTGGGTTCTTCATCAACATCATTTTCCCAAAAGACTCTGTTTAGAACAGAGTATCGTTTTCTCTTCACATCCTTCACGTTCCTTCACCCAGATCATCATCAGGTAGGTTTTCTCAAGAACTGTAGCCCAAACTAGCATAAAATGTATGATAATATCATCTGTTAATTCATGCATATAGTGTTACTGCGTTTTCGAAGTTTTCTGTGAAATTTTGGAAAGAGGCGACCCTCTCTAGGGCACTAATTCAAGTTCTGACGACTGACAGAAGAGTCGTCAATTCCACATAATTAATAAATACCCATGTTTAAAATTTAATATCTATGAAACCATGAATTTGATGTAATGCATGATCATATATATCGAATCCAGATATTTTCCTTGTCCTGACCATGTACCTTGTTTCCTGAAAATTTATTATCCTGGAAATTACAACTATTCATGTTAATCCTGGAAAAGAATGAATTAACGACCCCCAGTATGTCGTCTTTTATGAACGTGACGCCCCGCACAAGGACGCTATTTTAAATTAAAGACTTAGAATAAGTCGTTAATTCCCTGAAATTACTGGAAGTTATTAAATTCTGGAAAAAAGTAATTAACGACAGAGTGCAAGTCGTTTCTTGGTGAAATAACGCCCCTGGCTAAGGCACGTTTTATCAAAAATACAGAATTGGGTAAATTTCAGCAATAATAGAAATTAAAGATGGGACGACTGTTCCAGAAGTCGTCAAATAGTAAAGAAACGACCCACAAAAGGTCGTGAATTTATTAAGTAGTGACTTGTCTTAAGTCGCTAATTTCCTATGTTATTATACTGTTTTCTGTGAACCGAGGGTTTCATATATGTATATATATATATATATCAGCACTATATTCCATCCCGTGAATATAGTCCCATGTTCCACGATGTTTTACCGATTACCCCTCAATTCTCGGTGATAGATGAACCCTCCATCGGACATTCCGTTCCTTTGGACCGGTAACTTTATCATAGAGACCTCCGTAAGTCTCCTCGTAGCTTTGGATTCCCTCAAGGCCGACCGAGCAGGTTGTACCATAAAAACCCTTTACACTATTTTGCCATGTCACTCTATAGAAATATGGTATACCAGCCCTCATGATATGCTATGTGGATATCATGAGAATATTCTTAATGGGATGTGAAAATCATGCCATTATTATGATGTTCTTGTGAACCTCAATTCTATATCAAATGACATGACCATCTATATATGGACACTTAATTGTCATGGTACCCACTTAGGGAACCAACTCCACCCAGTTTTATCGATACTCGTGTTTATATCGTTATTATCATCCTTATACATCAAGTTCAATTTTGAACTCTACTCTATCTTGAATATCCACAAGCTTTTTCTTGAAATTCCATATTGGCTATACTATAAAGTGGATGTCTAGATCTATCTTTAATGCTGTGCATATAAGGGCCCGATCTGGTCCTGCGAGGAGCACCCAAAAGTACTAGTGCCCATGGGAGTTGTAATGATCACGGTGTCTAGCATTGCACCGAAGTACTTTCTCTTTTGATCTTTGACATTCCACACTCTCTCTTTTTTGCGTGCGTGACTCGACTTGCGTGACTTTACTAGCATGGCCCGACACGGGCAAAGTACTTGCATGAAATAGCCAATAATCTATAAAGCCTCTCATGAATATTTCTTGTTTAAGACTCGCTTGGATGTTTTACACGACGTGTTATTCTATTGATTAGTTATTTCTACATGCATAGCCATATTACATTTACATGTGATAAATTGTAATTACTTAAACCCATTGCTAGTTCCTGAGATATAATTCATACTGAGTGTTCGCTCACCCAGTTTATTCCAACATTTTTCAGGTAATCAGGTGGCTAGCGAGACCGAGACTTACACGGGAGGGACAAGTGTGCAAGCGAGCTTCGGAAACTAGTGAACCCGTGTCTTTTATCTTTCTTGAGTCTAGCTTAGCGTTTCTTATTCGGTTATCTTATCTAAGTCTGTTAGTGCGTCATCTCTTCTTCTTTTATTGTGATGTAGTTGAGTCTTCTAGTTTTGAAATTTAAATTGCAAGAAACATATATTTGGAATAAGATTTTTTTTCCATTGCTCAAAATTATTTTAGTCTTATGCGATTGCTCTTGATCGTTCACGACTGTAACTACCATGTTCCGAGCAAATGACACGTTCCGCTACTATCGGTTCGGGGCGTGACAGAGGTGGTATCAGAGCTTTGGCTTTCATATCCTCCAGTCATTAGGTTCCAATGATAGGTCAAGTATCCTTGTCGGTCATCCTATAGGAATTTCGTGAGAGATGGGTAGAACTAGGTGTTAAGGTTATAAAAGAAAGATAAGATATTTACATTTCATTAACATTAATTCGTGAATCGATAAATTATCTCCCCACTCATCTTTGCAGGAACCTAGATAAAATAAAAGCATCTAAGCCAAGCTTTGTTCATGAGATGATCTTAGTGGATGTCCAAGCTTCCACGAACCTTGTCAGGAGAGTTCAAGAGCTAGAGAAAGCGGTGGAAGAAAAAGAAAGAGTTGAAGGGAAAACCCATGAGTCGGGAAAGTTCATCACTACCAAGAAAAGGATAAACGAGGGTGATATTTCACAAAGGTGTAAGAAATGCCAGAAATGTAAGAAGTGTAATAAGAAGGGAACTTCGACAGATCACTCGCAAGGTAAGTGTAAATCTTGTGGAAGATATGGTCACCAATCGAAAAAGTGTTGGTGGAGTTCGGGAGCATGCCTGCGTTGCGGAAGCTTAGACCATAAGATAGCAGAATGTCCTATTTTGATCCAAAAGTTTCCAAGAGAAACTCAAGCTGTGGCCGAACTTGCCAAGAAAGAAGTTGTGGAAGGTACCCCTCACCCGTAATCATAAACTAGCACTTTTCCATACTTAAGATTTCTTCTGTATGAGCTCATAATAAGTTATAGTTAGTTCTCTGTTAGGAATGGAAGATGATGTGAATTTGGGGACCAAATTCTTTTAAGTGGGGGAGGGTGTAACACCCGGTAATTTGGAATATGAATAAATATATAGAAAATCTATACATAATGACAAATACATATTCCTATAAATAGTTAATAATGGTGAATAAAAGACTAGTAAATATTACCTTTTGAAATGAAAGTAAATATTTTACCTAGGATCGAACCTGCCTCTGATACCAAAGATAATGATTAAGAAGGAAATAAAAGTGAAAGAAATTATAAGAAAAGAAACCCCTATCTAAAGTACTCCCTTAAGCAAACTCTTAATCAGTGAAGACCCTAGTATATATCATGACCCACCTACAAAAAATAGGTCACTAAGAAACCCAAGCCAACCTATATACATATTACAATTGCATTAACTATATTTGAGCATCTATCTAATACAAAATCTATATAGCACACCTAAATGGGCTTTTACCCATATGCCATCTTAAATGAAAGACCAAACAAATTATGTTTGATTCATAGGCCTTGACTAATTGTGAATTTAAAAGCCTTTTAATGAGCCTCATACCAACTTAATTAGAACCCTTCAAGCCTCACTTAAAATAAAGACTTTTACGCTCATTATTATATCATGCCCAGACCCTGTACACGACCCCCGACATCCTAATGACCTTACCCTTGTATTAAAAATAAATTTAAGAATAACATGTTATTTTTAAGTAGGCATTTAATGCATAATATAATTATATTTGAATTAAGAATCTTTAAATCTTGAAGAAAAGGTCAATTAATACTTTTACTAATTTAGCAAAATTAATAATCCATATTTATTACATTATAAAGGGAGGATATATATATATATACGTGTAGACATGAGAATGTATTAATGTCTCATGCAATGGGGAATGCACAGACATTGGACGTATAGACTTATGATGTGTAGACTTTGCATCGTATAGACTTTGCATTGTATAGACTTGGGGTAATGAGATGCTCTGGAGTGTACAGACTTAGGAATTTAGGCTTGAAGAATGTAAAAACTTCAAGAATGCAAAGACTTTGACAATGTATAGACTTGTGTAGTAGGATGTATAGACTTCAGGAATGTATAGACCCCCGATTAATAATCAAGAATAAAAATATTCAAAATAAAATGATCAAGTTGTATAATATATATATATATAATTTTCACCCATTTAAAATTAAGAATAAGTCAAAATGTAAATAACGCCTTTTATCAAGGCGTGACTTAAATAATTAACGCCTTTACCTAAGGCGTTAGTTTCAAAAGAGACGCCTGTACCAAAGGGCGTCAAATCTCAAAACACCTAAAGTGAATAGAAGGAAACAATAATTAACGCCCCATTCCTGGTCGCGAATTGCAAAAGAAACGACACCATGTAAGGCGCCAATTAGAATTAACGCCCTAACCCAAGGCGTTAATTCCATTTATGTTCCGTTCGACCCAGGAGATTATCCAGGGTAAGTTTCTGGATTACTACGTGTTCGATTGATTATGGTAAGGACTCTATCACGGAAACTAGAGTTCTAATCAAATTCCAACCCTAAAGGATTCCTGGAACCCTATAAATACCCCTTCCAATCGAACCCTAGTAGCTATTTTGTCGAAGGAAGGCCTGCTGCTGTCTCGTGTGTGAAGAACATGTATGTTCTTCTTCCTTTTTTATCTTCAGTCAGGGAAGCATGAAGAATATTAATGCTTCTTCCTCTTCTTTCCCTGTAGGTGGCCTGCCTCGTGAAGGTGTTCCTGTCTAGCTGAAGAACATGGGTTCTTCATCAACATCATTTTCCCAAAAGACTCTGTTTAGAACAGAGTATCGTTTTCTCTTCACATCCTTCACGTTCCTTCACCCAGATCATCATCAGGTAGGTTTTCTCAAGAACTATAGCCCAAACTATCATAAAATGTATGATAATATCATCTGTTAATTCATGCATATAGTGTTACTGCGTTTTTGAAGTTTTCTGTGAAATTTTGGAAAGAGGCGACCCTCTCTAGGGCGCTAATTCAAGTTCTGACGACTGACAGAAGAGTCGTCAATTCCACATAATTAATAAATGCCTATGTTTAAATTTTAATATCTATGAAACCATGAATTTGATGTAATGCATGATCATATATATCGAATCCTGATATTTTCCTTGTCCTGACCATGTACCTTGTTTCCTGAAAATTTATTATCCTGGAAATTACCACTATTCATGTGAATCCTGGAAAAGAATGAATTAACGACCCCCAATAGGTCGTCTTTTATGAACGTGACGCCCCGCACAAGGACGCTATTTTAAATTAAAGACTTAGAATAAGTCGTTAATTGCCTGAAATTACTGGAAGTTATTAAATTCTGGAAAAAAGTAATTAACGACAGAGTGCAAGTTGTTTCTTGGTGAAATAACGCCCCTGGCTAAGGCGCGTTTTATCAAAAATACATAATTAGGTAAATTTCAGCAATAATAGAAATTAAAGATGGGACGACTGTTCCAGAAGTCATCAAATAGTAAAGAAACGACCCACAAAAGGTCGTGAATTTGTTAAGTAGTGACTTGTCTTAAGTCACTAATTTCCTGTGTTATTATACTGTTTTCTGTGAACCGATGGTATATATATATATATATATATATATATCCGCACTATATTCCATCCCGTGAATATAGTCCCATGTTCCACGATGTTTTACCAATTACCCCTCAATTCTCGGTGATAGATGAACCCTCCATCGGACATTCCGTTCCTTTGGACCGGTAACTTTATCATAGAGACCTCCGTAAGTCTCCTCGTAGCTTTGGATTCCCTCAAGGCCGACCGAGCAGGTTGTACCATAAAAACCCTTTACACTATTTTACCATGTCACTCTATAGAAACATGGTATACCGGCCCTCATGATATGCTATGTGGATATCATGAGAATATTCTTAATGGTATGTGGAAATCATGCCATTATTATGATGTTCTTGTGGACCTCAATTCTATATCAAATGACATGACCATCTATATATGGACACTTAATTGTCATGGTACCCAATTAGGGAACCAACTCCACCCAGTTTTATCGATACTCGTGTTTATATCGTTATTATCGTCCTTATACATCAAGTTCAATTTTGAACTCTACTCTATCTTGAATATCCACAAGCTTTTTCTTGAAATTCCATATTGGCTATACTATAAAGTGGATGTCTAGATCTATCTTTAATGTTGTGCATATAAGGGCCCGATATGGTCCTGGGAGGAGCACCCAAAAGTACTAGTGCCCATGGGAGTTGTAATGATCACGGTGTCTAGCATTGCACTGAAGTACTTTCTCTTTTGATCTTTGACATTCCACAGTCTCTCTTTCTTGCGTGCGTGACTCGACTTGCGTGACTTTACTAGCATGGCCCGACACGGGCAAAGTACTTGCGTGAAATAGCCAATAATCTATAAAGTCTCTCATGAATATTTCTTGTTTAAGACTCGCTTGGATGTTTTACACGACGTGTTATTCTATTGATTAGTTATTTCTACATGCATAGCCATATTACATTTACATGTGATAAATTGTAATCACTTAAACCCATTGTTAGTTCCTGAGATATAATTCCTAATGAGCGTTCGCTCACCCAGTTTATTCCAACATTTTTCAGGTAATCAGGTGGCTAGCGAGACAGAGACTCACACGGGAGGGACAAGTGTGCAAGCGAGCTTCGGAAACTAGTGAACCCGTGTCTTTTATCTTTCTTGAGTCTAGCTTAGCGTTTCTTATTCAGTTATCTTGTCTAAGTCTGTTAGCGCGTCATCTCTTCTTCTTTTATTATGATGTAGTTGAGTCTTCTAGTTTTGAAATTTAAATTGCAAGAAAATTATATTTGGAATAAGATTTTTTTTCCATTGCTCAAAATTATTTTAGTCTTATGCGATTGCTCTTGATCGTTCATGACTGTAACCGCCACGTTCCGAGCAAATGACACATTCCGCTGCTATCGGTTCGGGGCGTGACAGAGGTGGTATCAGAGTTTTGGCTTTCATATCCTCCAGTCATTAGGTTCCAAAGATAGGTCAAGTATCCTTGTCGGTCATCCTATAGGAATTCCGTGAGAGATGGGTAGAACTAGGTATTAAGGTTATAAAAGAAAGATAAGATATTTACATTTCATTAACATTAATTCGTGAATCGATAAATTATCTCCCCACTCATCTTTGCAGGAACCTAGATAAAATGGAAGCATCTAAGCCAAGCTTTGTTCATGAGATGATCTTAGTGGATGTCCAAGCTTCCACGGACCTTGTCAGGAGAGTTCAAGAGCTAGAGAAAGCGGTGGAAGAAAAATAAAGAGTTGAAGGGAAAACCTATGAGTCGGGAAAGTTCATCACTACCAAGAAAAGGATAAACGAGGGTGATATTTCACAAAGGTGTAAGAAATGCCAGAAATGTAAGAAGTGTAATAAGAAGGGAACTTCGACAGATCACTCGCAAGGTAAGTGTAAATCTTGTGGAAGATATGGTCACCAATCGTAAAAGTGTTGGGTCACCCCCCAGGTACGAAGTTGCTGCAGACGTCGCGAAGGGAGACATTGACGCCCCGCCGGAGAACGACTGCTGCTCGGTGTGCCATGACAGCTTCCACCTCCCCTGCCAGGCCAACTGTTCCCACTGGTTCTGCGGTCAATGCATCCTCCGAGTGTGGCACCATGGATCTGCACTTCAACCATGCAAATGTCCCATCTGCCGTCGCCTGATCACTTTGCTTATCCCAAGTGAGTCCATGCAACGTCAGCGTCATGATCCAGAAGTTGGTCAAGTTCTAGGGAGTATTCAACAATATAACCGTCTTTTTGGTGGTGGATCACATAGCCTCATTCAGCGGTTGCGGGATGTTCCTTTACTCCTCCGAAGGTTGTTGAGGGAACTAATGGATCCTCAGAGATCTCTTCCCCTTGTTTTCAGGGTCCGAATGATTTTTGCGATGGTACTGAGTGCGATCTACGTATTGAGCCCTATAGACATTCTTCCCAAAGGAGTATTGGGTTTCATTGGCTTGTTGGACGATTTCCTCCTATTGCTCATGGTCTTCTTCTATCTCGCTACTGTATATCGGTCGGTACTCCTTTACAGACACGGAGGTGCTTGAAACCTGCGTTCGGCTGTCACAGTATACGTCTCTTCTTTTGCTGGAGAAAGAGTGTGGTTTCTTTTCTGCATCGGATGCTACCGAGGCGGAAGTGCGTAGAGCCCCCCCCCCCCCCCCCCCCACCTTCCATGAACAGAGGATGGAGAGTAGATGTGATCTTCCGTACGATGCAATGTGATGTTTCTTTTTTCTTGTTCGGAAGCCCATTTGAGCCTGTTGAGTTCGGATCTCGTTCGGTTCATCGAACAAACATAACTTCTTGTTAATGGGCACACCTCAATGACCAAGAAATCCAAATTAGACGGTCTTGTGGAAATCACAGGTCCCTTCTATAAAAAAAAAATCAAAAAAGTGTTGGTAGAGTTCGGGAGCATGCCTGCGTTGCGGAAGCTTAGACCATAAGATAGCAGAATGCCCTATTTTGATCCAAAAGCTTCCAAGAGAAACTCAAGCTGTGGCCGAACTTGCCAAGAAAGAAGTTGTGGAAGGTACCCCTCACCCGTAATCATAAACTAGCTCTTTTCCATACTTAAGATTTCTTCTGTATGAGCTCATAATAAGTTATAGTTAGTTCTCTGTTAGGAATGGAAGATGATGTGAATTTGGGGACCAAATTCTTTTAAGTGGGGGAGGGTGTAACACCCGGTAATTTGGAATATGAATAAATATATAGAAAACCTATACATAATGACAAATACATATTCCTATAAATAGTTAATAATGGTGAATAAAAGACTAGTAAATATTACCTTTTGAAATGAAAGTAAATATTTTACCTAGGATCGAACCTGCCTCTGATACCAAAGACAATGATTAAGAAGGAAATAAAAGTGAAAGAAATTATAAGAAAAGAAACCCCTATCTAAAGTACTCCCTTAAGCAAACTCTTAATTAGTGAAGACCCTAGTATATATCATGACCCACCTACAAAAAATAGGTCACTAAGAAACCCAAGCCAACCTATATACATATTACAATTGCATTAAACTATATTTGAGCATCTATCTAATACAAAATCTATATAACACACCTAAATGGGCTTTTACCCATATGCCATCTTAAATGAAAGACCAAAACAAATTATGTTTGATTCATAGGCCTTGACTAATTGTGAATTTAAAAGCCTTTTAATGAGCCTCATACCAACTTAATTAGAACCCTTCAAGCCTCACTTAAAATAAAGACTTTTACGCTCATTATTATATCATGCCCAGACCCTGTACACGACCCCCGACATCCTAATGACCTTACCCTTGTATTAAAAATAAATTTAAGAATAACATGTTATTTTTAAGTAGGCATTTAATGCATAATATAATTTTATTTGAATTAAGAATCTTTAAATCTTGAAGAAAAGGTCAATTAATACTTTTACTAATTTAGCAAAATTAATAATCCATATTTATTACATTATAAAGGGAGGATATATATATATATATACATGTAGACATGAGAATGTATTAATGTCTCATGCAATGGGGAATGCACAGACATTGGACGTATAGACTTATGATGTGTAGACTTTGCATCATATAGACTTTGCATTGTATAGACTTGGGGTAATGAGATGCTCTGGAGTGTACAGACTTAGGAATTTAGGCTTGTAGAATGTAAAAACTTCAAGAATGCAAAGACTTTGATAATGTATAGACTTGTGTAGTAGGATGTATAGACTTCAGGAATGTATAGACCCCCGATTAATAATCAAGAATAAAAAATATTCAAAATAAAATGATCAAGTTGTATAATATATATATATATATATATATAATTTCTACCCATTTTACATTAAGAATAAGTCAAAATGTAAATAACGTCTCTTATCAAGGCGTGACTTAAATGCCTGTACCAAAGGGCGTCAAATCTCAAAACACCTAAAGTGAATAAAAGGAAAGAATAATTAACGCCCCATTCCTGGTCGCGAATTGCAAAAGAAACGACATCATGTAAGGCGTCAATTAGAATTAACGCCCTAACCCAAGGCGTTAATTCCATTTATGTTCCGTTCGACCTAGGAGATTATCCAGGGTAAGTTTCTGGATTACTATGTGTTCGATTGATTATGGTAAGGACTCTATCACGGAAACTAGAGTTCTAATCAAATTCTAACCCTAAAGGATTCCTGGAACCCTATAAATACCCCTTCCAATCGAACCCTAATAGCTATTTTGTCGAAGGAAGGCCTGCTGATGTCTCGTGTGTGAAGAACAGGTATGTTCTTCTTCCTTTTTTATCTTCAGTCAGGGAAGCATGAAGAATATTAATGCTTCTTCCTCTTCTTTCCCTGTAGGTGGCCTGCCTCGTGAAGGTGTTCCTGTCTAGCTGAAGAACGTGGGTTCTTCATCAACATCGTTTTCCCAGAAGACTCTGTTTAGAACATAGTATCGTTTTCTCTTCACATCCTTCACGTTCCTTCACCCAGATCATCATCAGGTAGGTTTTATCAAGAACTGTAGTCCAAACTAGCATAAAATATATGATAATATCATCTGTTAATTCATGCATATAGTGTTACTGCGTTTTCAAAGTTTTCTGTGAAATTTTGGAAAGAGGCGACCCTCTCTAGGGCACTAATTCAAGTTCTGACGACTGACAGAAGAGTCGTCAATTCCACATAATTAATAAATACCCATGTTTAAAATGTAATATCTATGAAATCATGAATTTGATGTAATGCATGATCATATATATCGAATCCTGATATTTTCCTTGTCCTGACCATGTACCTTGTTTCCTGAAAATTTATTATCTTGGAAATTACCACTATTCATGTTAATCCTGGAAAAGAATGAATTAACGACCCCCAGTAGGTCGTCTTTTATGAACGTGACGCCTCGCACAAGGATGCTATTTTAAATTAAAGACTTAGAATAAGTCGTTAATTCCTTGAAATTACTGGAAGTTATTAAATTCTGGAAAAAAGTAATTAACGACAGAGTGCAAGTCGTTTCTTGGTGAAATAACGCCCCTGGCTAAGGCGCGTTTTATCAAAAATACAGAATTGGGTAAATTTCAGCAATAATAGAAATTAAAGATGGGACAACTGTTCCAGAAGTCGTCAAATAGTAAAGAAACGACCCACAAAAGGTCGTGAATTTATTAAGTAGTGACTTGTCTTAAGTCGCTAATTTCCTTTGTTATTATACTATTTTCTATGAACCGAGGGTTTCATATATGTATATATATATATATCATCACTATATTCCATCTCGTGAATATAGTCCCAAGTTCCACGATGTTTTACCGATTACACCTCAATTCTCGGTGATAGATGAACCCTCCATCGGACATTCTGTTCCTTTGGACCGGTAACTTTATCATAGAGACCTCCGTAAGTCTCCTCGTAGCCTTGGATTCCCTCAAGGCCGACCGAGCGGGTTGTACCATAAAAACCCTTTACACTATTTTGCCATGTCACTCTATAGAAACATGGTATACCGACCCTCATGATATGCTATGTGGATATCATGAGAATATTCTTAATGGGATGTGGAAATCATGCCATTATTATGATGTTCTTGTGGACCTCAATTCTATATCAAATGACATGACCATATATATATGGACACTTAATTGTCATGGTACCCAATTAAGGAACCAACTCCACCCAGTTTTATCGATACTCGTGTTTATATCGTTATTATCGTCCTTATACATCAAGTTCAATTTTGAACTCTACTCTATCTTGAATATCCATAAACTTTTTCTTAAAATTCTATATTGGCTATACTATAAAGTGGATGTCAAGATCTATCTTTAATGTTGTGCATATAGGGGCCCGATCTGGTCCTGGGAGGAGCACCCAAAATTGTAATTACTTAAACCCCTTGCTAGTTCCTGAGATATAATTCCTACTGAGTGTTCGCTCACCCAGTTTATTCCAACATTTTTCAGGTAATCAGGTGGCTAGCGAGACCGAGACTCACACGGGAGGGACAAGTGTGCAAGCGAGCTTCGGAAACTAGTGAACCCGTGTCTTTTATCTTTCTTGAGTCTAGCTTAGCGTTTCTTATTCAGTTATCTTGTCTAAGTCTATTAGCGCGTCATCTCTTCTTCTTTTATTGTGATGTAGTTGAGTCTTCTAGTTTTGAAATTTAAATTGTAAGAAACTTATATTTGGAATAAGATTTTTTTTCCATTGCTCAAAATTATTTTAGTCTTATGCGATTGCTCTTGATCGTTCACGACTGTAACTGCCACGTTCCGAGCAAATGACACATTCCGCTGCTATCGGTTCGGGGCATGACAAATACCTTCTTTTGAAATAATGTGCCCTAGGAACGAGACTTCCTTGAGCCAAAATTCACACTTATTGAGCTTGGCATAAAGTTTATGTTCTCTAAGTGTTTGCAAGGCTATCCTTAGATGCTCTTCATGTTCTTCTTTTGTCTTGGAGTATATCAGGATATCATCGATGAAGACGATGATGAACTGATCTAAATATGGCTGGAAGACACTGTTCATAAGTTGCATGAATGCTGCTGGGGTATTAGTTAACCCAAACGGCATTACCACGAATTCATAGTGGCTATAACGACTTCGAAAAGCCGATTTGTAAATGTCATCTTCTTTGATTCTAAGCTGATGATAACCTGATCTTAGGTCAATCTTAGAAAAATATTTTGCTCCCGAAATATGATCGAAGAGCTCATCAATACGCGGCAATGGGTATTTGTTCTTGATTGTAAGTTGATTCAATCACCGGTAGTCAATGCATAACCTGAGAGAACCATCCTTCTTCTTGACAAAGAGAACCGGCGCACCCCAAGGGGATGTGCTAGGTCTGATAAAACCCTTATCTAGAAGTTCTTGTAATTGCATCTTTAATTCCTTGAGTTCTGTGGGAGACATCCTGTAAGGGGCTATAGAAACAGGTGCCGCACCTGGAATGAGTTCGATGGTAAAGTTTACTTCCCTCTCGGGCGGTAAATTAGGTAGTTCAGATGGGAATACGTCAGGGAATTCATTTGCAATAGGAATGTTTGCTAGGATAATTTCCTTAGATTCGGTGACAATGACTGAAGCAATAAAAACTTCACATCCTTTCGAGATAAGTTTGCAGGCGTGAAGAGAAGATATAATGGTAGGATGCTTCTTGTATTTGATGCCAAGAAAAGAAAATCTTGGAAGATCGCGTTTTCGGAAAGATATAATCCTATTTCGGCAGTTGATGTAAGCATCATGGTCTATAAGCCAATCTACCCCTAAAATGGCATCATAACCTTTCATATCGAGGCATACTAAGTTTACGGGGAGATTGTGTCCTACCACTACCTCACAATCAGGATAATAGTTGGTAAGCTTAGTTCCAGATCCTAAAGATGTAGTAATAGCGAGATCTGAAGGTAGGGGAATTAATGCAGTTGGTAAGGTGTTTGAAAAAGTGGTGGAGATAAAAGAATGAGAAGCACCAGTATCAAATAGCACGAATGCAGGACGAGAACAGATTTGAAGAGTACCTTCCATGAGCCCATCATTTTGATCCCTGGGCGCTTCTTCTTCATCTATAACTGCATTGAGGCGAGCCTGCCTCCTACGTCCTCCATTATTTGGTTGGTCTTTCATAAGGGGGTAATCTGGCACACGATGCTCCCTACTCCCACAGCGCAAACAAGCACCTAGGCGCTTCCAGCATTCATCAGCCGAGTGGCCGAATTTCTCACAAAAGGTGCACTCCGAGGCGACTTGCTCCTTTTCTTCCTTCACCTTTTTACTACTCTTTTGAGAACTTCCACCGTTCATGTTCCTTGATCTTTTCTTATTATCACGGCTTTTGTATGGTTCCGTGATGCTGAACTTCTCCTTCTTATAATGCCGATCAGAGCGCTGGCTAGATTCTTCTCCCTTTCCTTTCAACCTTTCGACCTTCTCTAAGGTCCTCTCGAATAAATATGCCCTTTGAATCATCTCCGCATAAGTGCGGATATTCTGTGTCCCCAGTTGCTGAATGAAACCGGGCCGTAACCCGTCCATAAATTGATTCACCTTTAATAATTTCGTATTAATAAGGTGTAGTGCATATGGTGCTAGTCTTGAAAACTGCAGCTCGTACTCTGCTACTGACATCATCCCTTGACGAAGGGAGGTAAACTCCATAGCCTTCCTTTCCTTTACATGCTCGGAGAAATATTTGGCACGAAATAAAGTGAGAAAAGCATTCCATGTATGTGGCGCATCGGCTGGAGGTGCCGGAACCGATTTCCACCAAGTGCGAGCATCCTTGTTTAATTGGAACGTAGCTAGATGGACTTTCTCCGGATCAGTGTATTGTATGACATCAAATATACGATTCATCTCATAGATCCAATTTTCTGCTTCGTCTGGATTGGAAGATCCATAGAAACGCGGAGGATTTAGACTCCGAAAGTTACGATGAAGATCTCCTGCCCTTGCCCCTGCACCACCTTGTGCTATAGTCTGTAGTGCCTGGGTGAGGCCGGCAACAGTTTGTTGCATACCGTCCCAATCTACACGATGAGCCATGATAAGAATAATAAGGTACCTGAGAGAAAATAACAACTTGTTATTTCTCATGAATATTGGAATAAGCATAATAAATCTTAAACTAATTAGCTATCTTATCCCGGGCTCTACCCAATTCTCACATGGGTACGGAAATTTTTCTTCCATAGTTCATAGGTATGGGTCCTTAAACCTTGGACTTATCCTATGACATGACTCTTTTCTTAAGTCCTGAGACTTATGCTCTGATACCAACTTAACTGTCAAGCCCTGAGCCTTTAATTACAGTGAAAGACTCGCTCGGGGAGCGCGAATAGCCGGCATGGTAAGCCTCTTGCAAGCAAGAATCAATCAGAACGCAAGACAATCACACAAGTAAATGCAATTGCACAAGATTTAATCAAACTTCAACTTTATTTCATAATGCTCAATATTCAAGATACAATCACTAATTTGATTTCCATTCTACTAGACTCAAGAAATAGGAAAATTACATTGACTCAATCTAGACACTTTAACTTCCTAAGTCTTCACTCTCATCTTTATAACACTTTCACTCACTTCCGGACCCGCTACTAGTATAGCCCGAATCCGAATCCGAACTATTTCCATATCCTGAAAAACATTGGAAAGTAGGTCATGAGCACACTTGCCCAGTAGGTATCTTCGCATCAACATAAAGGCACTATTTAAGTAATTATCATTTTAGCTCTAAAGAAATAAGGTAAAATCATGCGAATGTGAATCAATCAAGCGATCAAATCAATAGAAACAAGATAACCATGTAAGATATAATGATCAAGAATGAGCTAGCAAGAATATAACACGAACATGATATTGGCCTTTCATGAACAAGAATATATCGAGAATATACTAGCAAGCCACAAATTCCTCACTTCTGCATCTTATGCTTATGAGCAAGTGCTTCGTGAATTTTTGTGGAATATCAAGCAAGAATGTCATGTTGTGCCGTGGATCTTCACTTATTTATAGAAATAGTACTCCCAGCACAATGCAACGCCAGTAGCATCATACCCCATGGTTTATAAAATAGTATATTTCTGGCAATCAGCCGAGGGGACTAGCATAGAGCCCTTGAACATAATCAGTGCTAGATCACATCTTCAGTTATAAATTAAGCTACTTCCACGTAGTATAACAATAAAGTATGGCCAAGAATATAGCACTTCCAATAATTCCATGATAACAAAAATTAATGAATGAATGCTTCAACATAAGAATGTAGGAGTCAAGAAATAGACTTTAAACAATGTCATGCTCATAGAAATAAATCGACAGCATAACGGTATTTTCCTTAACTTCCATTTCATTTAGATCGATTTAAGCAATATGACAAGTTCTAGATCATCAAGGTTTGTCTAGAATCATTAGAATATCAACCCTTGGTCAAACCTTGGGTTAACAATTACAAGCTATGTAACGGTCATTGGCTGGGCCGTTACATTATGTAACGCGCCAGTAATAGGCCGTTACAGTGATCCGAGTCCAGAAGGATAAAAATAGACCTAAAGGAATGTGACGGGCTGGCACTGGGCCGTTACATGAGCCTGACGGTCCAGTTCAAGGCCGTTACATTTACAAGAATCAAAACATCGATAGAGTGTTCTAATTATTGGGCTTTTATTGGTACAACCAACTCGGCGTCCTAGTGGGAATCCCAAGCTCGCAGAGAATTACGGAGACCATGAAACAATGATTTCCTAGTCCATTGGAAGGAATATCCAATAGAGATGTCCTCATGTCCAAGATGGTGTTCCTATAGTGCAAAGTGTGAACTAATGACAACATACCGGAATATGTGCCATGTACTTATAGAATTGACTCTATTGACAAAGAGAGACATGTATAATCAAAGTGAAAATCATGGTGAACTCCGTCAATACAACGTCTAAAAGTCATGCTTTATAATACAAGACTATAGAATTTTGGCATGAAATTAACATATCCTTAAAATATCATTAAGATATCAAAACATGCAATACCTATCATGCACAATCAGATATCCTAAAAGTGATATAATCAGGTTAAAACTTAAGTAACAATGCTTAATCAATAATAATATTGGCAGGTTATATTCTGTCTTGGGGTTGACAGAACACAGAGTATAACGGTCTGGATATGGGGCGTCACAGTGAAAGTGACGATCATGATCAAGCCGTTACTTGAACATAACGGGTCTGTCCAAGCGCATTAGAAACATCAGTGCAATTCAAATACTACAGAGTTTGTAACGGTCTGTAGTAGGGCCGTTACTTAAAAGTGACGGTCCTATGCTAGTGCGTTACAATATCTGCTAACAGAAACAATCATAGAAACTAAGAGATCAACTCACATCATGTCTTTTATCAAAACATGATGAGTTTCTAGTCATGTTAATGAAGTAAGGCCATCTACATGCATAGGTAATCATGAATAGACAAATAGTCATATTTTAATTTCTTAATTTGGCTAAGAGGTGCATGATGTTTATAGAACAAATAAAACATGAAATCAATGCTCTATAATGCATGGAATTTAATCAAACCAGAGGGCTTTTAGTCCTATCATGCTGTTTTTGCCGTTCATGAGATAACCTACCTCTTACTTAGACTGTAGTTTCTGAATTTGGTTGAGAACCTTGCCCTAGATCCCTTCCTTCTCTTGTGACTTTTTCAACAACTTCTTTAGGCTCTAACTCCACGCCCTCTTGACCTAAAGATGTGAAATTCGGAGGGGAGTTAGTCTAAAGTATTGTAAACAAATACCTCTAAAGAACTTACCTGAGATAATGACTCCTTACCTTGCTTCTTTACGTCCAAAAAGTAAGCGTCGCACAGTTCAGAACTATGCCATATTTATAGAGTTTAGGCTAGGGTTTGAAGATTAGATCAAGTTTCGAGTCCTTATTTCATCAAATCCTAATCTCTAAGAGTCCTTAGAGTCTTTACAATCCTTCCCAAGTCGACCCATAGTGGATAGAAACATCAAGTTCTAATCTTTTCATGAGTCCCTTTACTTACGGAACTAACAGGAATGTAACGGTCGAGTGCCCATGCGTTACATGGCAGTGGCGGTCTTACGATAGACCGTTACAGTCATCGTAGCTTAGAGTTTCAATTTATAAAAACTCTTTTGTTAATTATCTAAATAATTATCTTATATTACTAGTATTTATCCTTAATATCCGTGGATAGGCTTAAATACCTTCTGGAATATGGGTCAAACCTAATGGTCTAGGTCCTAAACCCTTTTGGACTTCAATTAATTGGGTTGGGTTAATTGATTAACACAATTTTGGCCTTATATTGATTATTTAGCCCAATTAATGCCATAATATTATTTAAATAACTAGAAATTACTTTTATAAATTTTGGAGCTCTACATCGACCCTCGGCAACCAGGTTGCTGTCGAGGCCAAAAAATGAGCCAAGATTACAGGGGTCGACCCCATGGGTCGACCCTTGCAGTGGGGGTTCACCCCTGGGGTCGACCCTTTCGAGCAGGGTACACAAAAACAACTCTGCGCGCTTCGACGGTAGGAATTAATTCTCCTAGCTCCGGACTCTGATCGAAGCGAGACTGGAAGCGTTGGAAAGAGGACTCCCAGAGCTACAACATAAAAATTTTAGAGGGGAGATCCAATGTTCGGATTGAAAATGGTGAAGACTATAAGATAGTTTGAGTTTGAAAAATAACTAAAACCTCCATCAAACCAAAGGGAAACAATTGATTAAATGTTACCATAATCCCATGAAGATCAATAATGATTTTACATCCTGAAAAATATGATAAATCAAGAGGTTAGTTGAGAATCAAACTCATGAATCAAGCATTAACAATCTCTACAAGGGAGCTCAACATTCAAACACAAGGCGACTAAATCTTCAACAATAAAATGCTTCATCACACAAGTGTTAACAAGTATGCCAAATGCAAAGCATGCATAATTATCATGGAACCACATTCATTCAAATGGCATTCTTGTTGACAAAAACTAATATTCATGAAGCCTTATTTTCACGAGGAACATTGTCTTCACATGCATCTCACACATCAGTATATACCAATCATGCAAACATGTTTTCTCATGAATTCTCTTGAGTACAGGGCATGTGCATTCTTCCAAGAATGTTTCACAAATTCATGCACACATTGAAATCACAATAACTCTATGAATGATATGTCACTATCAGTCAATTAGAAATGTGTGTTCAGTGAACACAATCTCATAGATTAAGACCCAAAAGAAGTCATCTCCAGAAAAGTCATCTTCATGCAATTCTTTCATACAGAAGTCATTAACTCAAGCTTTTAGAGCAAAGTACACATGACCAATCATTCATCCAATGCATGAGCAATATGGAACCAACTTTCATGAAGTCTTATATGAATATTTCAAGCCCAAAAATATTATGAAGAAAATACATGAAAATATTCAATCAAGACGTTGAAAGCTATTAGATGAAATGAATGAAATGTAGAAGAATCATTGCAATGCAATGAGAGAGGCAACCCCTTTTTTTTCAATAAGATCTTCATTGACGCACTCCTTTGAGTTCCAAACATGAAGCATGGATTTTGATCCTGTAAATCAAAATATTCAAGGCATGAGATCCTTAAATACAAATCATTCATATAACTTTCAAACATGAATAGAGTTAACTCCCTTTAAGAAGAAGAGCTTCATTGATGGACTCCTTAAGATTCCAAGTATGAGCTATGAAGTTGTATTCCTACAAACCAACATAAATATAACCAAGTGTTCACATGACTGTCAAGAGTGAACATTAACTCCATCAACTCATCAACTCAAGATATAACACTTGTTGCTCAATGAACCACATACACACACAAACATAATCGTTTTGATATCATTGAAACAAAACACCAACTAGGGGATGCAACAATCTCCCCCTTTTTGATGATGACAAAATGGTGTGTGTGATAATACAGATTTTGCAAACATGGGTAAACATTGAGCATACACCAATTCTTCCATGCTCCCCAAGACAACAACAAGTATAAGGCATTGAGCATTGAGCACACACATTAAACATTCTCCCCCCTTTTGTCATCTACAAAAAGATAGAGGGTATGTGACATAAAATGAACATGTGAGGCCAAAGGATAAGTTTCCAATTTAAATGCCAATTGATGTTAAGTAGGGGCTCAACCATATGAAACCAAGTGTTGATTAAGGTAGAGGTACAAACATAGACAATGTCAATTCTTGAAGAGAGAGAGCCTCAAAGAGAGCATTTGTTGATCATATTACCATTTGTTGGTTGAACTCATTTTGGCATTTATGCAACATGAAGTGTTCAGAATATGCATTTCAGAATGAACGGTGCCAATTGTTGAAAAGTATGGATTTGATCAAGATGATATCATGAATGACCTATATACATGCTGAAAATGTCAAATATGCAAATATGTAAATTAGCACTGAATATGCACTATGTGAATGCTAATCATGCAAGTTATGAAGCGATGAACAAGATGACTGATATCCTTCAAATGTAAGGTTTATGCTCAGAATTAGACTCAAGGGGAATGCATGAACATGCAAGCACACAAGCACAATCGTCATGCATACAAATATTACATACAGTAACTCCCCCTTAATGAGGCACGGGTTAAGAAAAGAGCACGTGATTCAAATTCAAGAGTATAAGACATGAAGCATAACTAAGAGATTTTATGCATACATAACTAGGAGTACTACATAAACCATGAATGTAGGCAAATTCATAAAATACATATATCACATAAATGCCCACGTGAAATGTGAGACAATGACTAATGAGCTTCAAAACATATGGATTTTCAGATTTTCTAAAGAACACTAGAAGGTAATCTTCTCTCTACACTTTCACTTTAGATTCTCGACTATCGGTAGCTTCGCACAACCCCTATTTAGTTTCTTTTAAAAGACTTCACCTTTCGACGCGAGTTTCCTCATGTGTCGCAATGGGGATTCCCGGCTACTTGGATTTGTCACACATATAGATTTTTGTTTCTCCTTTTGACACGAGTTTTCTCCTTTGTTTCAAGGGGATTCCCGGTTACTCGGATACACATTCTACTTATTGAATTTTTGTGGGGTAGGCAGCCTTTTCCTCACGATTACTCTTTAATGTCCATGTAGAGATTCAAGTTCCCTTTAGAGTGTTGGAAAGAATTTCTTAAATCCTTATCAATGAAATTCATTAAATTTATTATGTGCAAGAGTGTGAGGGTAAATTTTTATTTTGCATGTATAAAATAAATTTGACAAGACACGGCTATGACTCCCCCTAAATGTATGCACGGTCGGAAACAAATCCTCCCCCTTAATATATGACATGTATCACATATGAATAAAATCACTGCATTGTTATTTATCAAGGAGGTGAGGTCTTAGAATTTTCCAAGAAAGGTTTTATAAGATAAATACATACACGTATGCAAGGATTTATGGAAGTATTCATACAAGCATTCATGAGTCAAGATATGCGATTATCATGAAATATATGCATATGCTCTATATGCATGAATATGCAATATGCATCATTTTATCATTTTATATGCATAGTATATGAATGATATGCAAAGATGCAAATGCATTCTTTTTATGCAAGTTTTCAGTTTTTGTAATGACTTGAGCATATAAGAAAAACATGAACCAAGTGAATGCATGAGATGGATTTTCAATAATATTTCAATAGCTTAGAGTATCATCCACAAACCAAACAGATTTTACAGGTTCTGGTACGAGGTGGAGGTGAAGGTTCGAAAACCCAACTCACACATAGTGGGAGCTTCTAGGTTGACATAATCCACCCTTCCACTTGATATACCAGATACCCAAATACACTCAGATGCTCATGCACTTCATACTGAAAAGTATTCAGTAGGCAAAGACATCATGTTTGGTCCTCAAAATTTTCAGATTCATTCAACCAATGAGACATGTTCATCATAGCTGAATATAAGAACAGCAGATCAAGTTCAGAAACAATATCTGTCAAAGCAATAATTCTGCATTTCAGAAATTTTGCCTTCTTGAAGCAAGAATGAATTTCAGATTCAATTTGAAAGCACATGCAAATCAAAGGCAAATTGATTTCCTTCAAAACACAAGGTTCCTTATAAGCCAAACAATTCAATTTTTGAATTTTGGTACAAGGCGGAGAACATAGGTCCGAAGACCACCATCACGCTTAGTGGAAGTATCCAGTTGAACGTAGTCTAACCTTTTCTAACCACCATTTGATATACCAAATATTCATCCATTGAGGACATATGTGGCTTGTGAAGAATTTAGAGCATAACATAAGAACACACCAAGATCTCATTCCAAAACATCAAAATCATCAAGTTTGACAGTGAAGAAGTAAAGTTGGGGTTTTACCATATGAGTGTGCCTTGTTCCATTTTACTGGAACCCCTTTCATTCTTTATTTACCTTAAGGCACACTTACATCAAAGCCAATTCATTCAATGGATTTGGGCACCCAAGCCTTTTTGGGTCCCTGGATGTTAGTAGCATTGCCACCAAACACTTTCTTCTTTTTCGTTGCCACAATATCATCATTCGTCATGATCCTGCAATCCTCAATGACATGTCCATGGTTTCCACAATAAAGGCATTGAGGAAAAATAGTTTTACGAAAAGGCTTCCTTTTAGGAGTAAAAGAATTTTCAAATCCATTCCATCTTCTATTTTCAAAAGGTCTGGATTTAACAAAATTAGACCTAGCATGCATTCTAGAAGCATGGAGATTTTCTGTTTTCAAAAACCAGCACTCTTTCATAACATGACCGTATTTCCCACAATGAAAGCAACAAGGAGTTGTGGGTTTACGGAATGATTTTTCATTGTTTGCATGAGTGTTCGTGAATGACTTTTTCTTTTGGGATGTAATCCTTTTAGCATGGGAAGCATGTTCATTTCTGGATTTTCTTTGAAAGTTAAACTTAGCATTCATGGCACGATAATCATCATATTTCTTCACAAAGTAATCATCCATGACATGGCCAAGTTTGTGACAATAGAAACAAGAAACATTTCTCTTTTCCTTAAAAGCATTTTGTTCATCTTTCTATTTTGAAAAATAATTTTTCATCGTGTGGCCTAACTTACCACAATGAAAGCAAGAACCATTTCTTTGTGATTTGAAAACATTTTTCTCTTTGCATGCAAATTTGTCATCCTCTTTCATGACAACACAATCATCCATCACATGTCCAAACACACCATAATAGAAGCATTCAACATTGAACTTCGATTTTTGAAATCCATTTGGCATGGTTGGTTTGACATTCTTCATTTTCTCAAATCTATTTTTAGAATTCTTCATTTGTGCAATTGGAGGTGGTGCTTTGAAGTGCTTGGAATATCAGATACATGAACAAATGAAGTTTTCAATTTGGATTCAAAGGACTTTTTGTTGACCGAGGTGTATCCAAGACCTTCTTTTTGAAAGTTCACCTTAACACCCAAAATTTTATCCAAATTTTCCTTTCCTTTGACAAATCTAGACAAATCATCTTTTAAGCTTTGCACTTCTTCTTCAAGAGCAGAAACATGCAATTCGGCACTCGTGATTTCTTCTTCACATGCACAAACTTTCTCATTCAACAAGCAATTCACATATTTGAAACTTTCATTTTCATCCTTGAGTTCTTTGTTTTCAACATTCATGAAATGTAGTTTTTCAGTCAATTTCTCAAGGACTTTCTCAGTTTCAACAAGTTTTGAAATTCTAGCAAGCATTTGTTCATTTTCAGAGTTCAACAAAGTATTTTGCTTTTCAAGTTTATCAGAGCTTTTCAACCTACTTTCAAGTAGAGAAATCTGAATTAGTATAGCACCATTATACTTTTTGAGCTCCTCATTTTCAATCATGATCCTCTTGTTGTCAATTTCATTGTCAAGCAATTTATCAAACATTTTATCATCATCAGAAAGAGATGCTAGCTTACTTTTAAGATATTTTTGTGTTTCTTCAAGCAATGAAATCTTAGACAACAAGTGTTTGTTTTGATCAAGCAAATCATGAGAATCAGTATCAATTTCAAGAGCAGTATTAGATTTTCTAAACATCTCAAGCTCCTCATTCATACAAGACATCTCAACTGAAAATAATTCAACTTTGGATTCTAGAAGTTCTTTTTCATATTCTAGGTTCTCAATCTTTGACTCCAAAGTTTTGCAATTTTCACAGGAAGGATTATCATGCAGATTCTCATTAATCTTCCTTTTCAAGGTTTTATTTTCAGATTTGAGTTTCTTGCATTTGTCATACACCGTAGCATATGTCATTTGCCATTCCACAATAGAGAGTTCTTCGGATTCATAATTTACCTCATCATAATTTTCTTCATTAAGTTGATCATCATTGTCGGCCATGAGATAATTTTATCCTTCCGTCTCTTGAGCTTTGATCAACTGATCCATGAGCTCCTTGGCCGTTCTACAAGAAGAAACTAATGGAAACATATGAGTATCAATGGCTCCTTTCAATAAATTTAAGACAATGAAATTTTCATGATTTTTCAATTTATCTTGACTAGACCACTTGGTCTTATCTAGAGGCAATATGTGAGGACCATCATAAATCAACTTCCGAAGATTAGGATTAATTGAATTGATTAGTCCACACATTTTACATATCCATGAAGTAACATCAGAACCATTAAGAATAGGAAGGTAATTCATCGACACGTGCTCAATAGAAAAATTCATGATTGTAGAATGCACTAGGATCATGCTGTAGATCGTGAGATCTAGGGACAACAGAGCCTTGCTCTGATACCAATTGTTGGGTCCCGTAGTGCAGGAACACGGATCTAGAGGGGGGGGTGAATAGATCATACTACTAAAAACTATGACAGATTAAAAATATAAACAAGCGCACAGCGGAATTAACAATCTTGACGAGATTGAAGATTACACTCAAGCAAGATGATTGAATTCTCTCAATCTCATCGTTCACACACGATTAGGATAAACACATTAAGCTATTAAACATAACAAGGCAAACGACAATGC
Source organism: Amorphophallus konjac (assembly GCA_022559845.1). Taxonomy (NCBI): domain Eukaryota; kingdom Viridiplantae; phylum Streptophyta; class Magnoliopsida; order Alismatales; family Araceae; genus Amorphophallus; species Amorphophallus konjac. The sequence continues at coordinate 78,481,511 of CM040125.1, forward strand.
AAACCATAGGACACTGAGATTTTTAAGGTGGTTCGGGACCACGACGGGCTCCCTACGTCCACCCCTCACCAAGCCCGGGAGGCTTCACTCGGGGAAAAATCCCCAACACGGAGACGACACTCCAAACACACACGAATATGGAGAAGAAGTCTCCCACACGATCCGACAACCGGATCACAAACACACACACGATCCGACGACCGGATCACAACACACACACACACACACACACACACACACACACACACACACACACACACACTGCAACAATCGCAGCACAATGACACAAACACGATCGCACGAAGGCGATCTAACATGACCGTATACACAAACGGTCACACACACAAATATCTCTAATGTTCAGAAAATAAACACAAATATTCAAGCATGCTCAAACCCAAAATACAGATCATAGAATATATCACAAAGAACTGATAGAAGACATAGAAGTGATCCCCCTTTGTTCTTCAAGGCCGGTTGATGATGTTCCTTGAACCACGAGTTGGAGAGAAGCCGGATGAAGATGTTTCTTGCGTCCTCTTGATCCTCTCTTCGATCCGCACCTTTTCTTCTTCTTCCACGATCTCCAGATCTTCACGGAAGTAGATGATCTCCTCCTTGCAAGAGCTCCACCACGTTCTCCCCTTTTCTTCACCTATACGAATGAACAAATGTGCATTAGGGTTAATCACTACTGAAATTCGGAGCAACACATTGATATATATAGGAGACATACCAAATGACCCATATTGTCACGCCCCGAGAGCGGAAGATACCCGGAGACGCGTGACGAGTTTATATCAATCATGTCAATCAGAGTATTAGTGCATTCGACACCAAAATCAGAGATACGCAAAAGTAAAGATAACCCAATCCTTTATTCCTTCATAAGAATATGTCTATTACAAACTTTTGAAGTACTAACTAAAATAAAGGAAAAATACAAGGTTGACTCAAGAAAATATGAAAAAAGACTAGATAACACGGAAGAAGCTCTATCTCTTTCACTCTTGATTTTCTCCATCCGTTTGAGTTCCCTCACCGTCGGACTTACCTGAAAAGTAGGGAAAACACTAAGTGAGCGAACGCTCAGTAGGAAATTATATCTCAAGAACTAGCAATGGGTTTAAGTAATTACATCTTTCATGAAGGCACTATAGCTATGCATGCTCGCATAAAACGACAAGATAGAGAGAGTGTATAACAATACGATAGCAAGAAGAACTAGTCATGAACTTTGAAGAATTTATATCAAAAGATATCAAGATATTCAAGCAAGTGTATTCATCATGTCATGTGGAAATTTGGCTATCACGTTCAAGCACGCAAGTATGTAATTTCCCTTTTTCGGGTCACGCAAGTCATGTAATATCAAGTCAAGTACAAGTACAAGATTTGTGGAATGTTCAATCAAGCTAGTCATGCACTTCGGTATAATGCCAATACCGTGATCAATCAACTCCCATGGGCACAAGTACTTTCGGGTGCTCCTCCCAGAACCAGATCAGGCCCTATATGCGCAGGCATTAATCATGTATTTTAACATCCACTTTTGTGTATAGCCAATATGAAATTTCAAGAATAAAGCTTGTAGACATGTAGGATAAACTTGGATAGAGTAGAGTCCAAAATATGACATTTGACATAGATCGGCGATAATAACGGTATAATCCCGATTATCGATAAAACTAGGTGGAATTAGTTCCCTAACTTGGGTACCATGACAAACAAGTATGGACATTCTTTATATAGAATTGAGGTCCACAAGAACATCAAGTTTAATATAGAATTGGGGTTTATAAGAACATCATAATAATGTTGATATAGAATTGGGGTTTACAAGAACAACATCAAATGGCATGATAACCTCATCCCATTAAGAGAATTCTCATGATACACACTTTGCATAACATGAGGGCCGGTATACCATGTTTCTATAGAGTGACATGGCAAAATAATGTAATGGATTTTTATGGTACAACCAGCTCAGTCGGCCTTGAGGGAATCCAAGGCTGCGAGGAGACTTACGGAGGTCTCTATGACTAACTCGCTAGTCCAAAGGAACGGAATGTCCAATAGAGAGCTTGTATATCAATGAGAATTAGTGGGTAAATGATAAATCATCATGAAACGTGGGACTATATTCACGGAACGGAATATAGTGCCGATTACATATATATCTACATATATATCAAACCCTCGGTTAACAGAAACAAGGAAAAACCGTAATACAGAAAATAGCGACTTGACCAAAGTCGTGAATCACGTAATTAACGCCTTACAGAGGGGCGTTTATTTATAGATTTGATGACTTATACGTTAGTCGTCCCTTCAATATTTCTATTATACAGAAAATCAATATTCTGGTATTTTAACAAAAACGCGCCCTGGACAGGGGCGTTACTTTTCAATTAGCGCCATGGTCTGGGGCGTCAGTTCAATAAGAGACGACCTTGTACAGGTCGTTAATTCAAAATTTTACCAATTTTCAGATAATAAAATTTTAGGAACAATTTATATAGTCAGGACCAGAAAAATAGCAGAATTCATTCATGATGAACATGCATTAGATTAGGTTCATGGTTTCATAGATATAGAATTTTAAACATGGTTAATTATCAATTTATATGAAATTGACGACTCCTAGGTAGGCGTCAAAACAAGAATTAGCGCCCTTGTCTGGGTCGCTTATTTCAAAATTTTACAGAAAACACTTAAAACCATGATGAAACTATATGCATGGAGAACATATGATTCTATTAAGGATCTTAAATTGATTTGGGCTACGTTTCTTGAGAAAACCTACCTTTTGAAGTTTTTAACTGATGAACGGATGAAGGTTTGGAGAAGAAAACGATGCTCTGTTCTCGAACAGAGATATCTTGCAGGAGATGGACGAAGAATACCCGATCTTCAGTAAAAGGGGGTGATCGTCTTCTCAACACAGACAACCTGTATAGGAAGATGAGGAAGGAAAAGAACATCAACGTTCTTTCAACACACACAACCAAAAATAAAGAGGAAGAACATTACCTATTCTTCACGTTGATGACAGCAGCAGTAGATCGCCAAATAGCGATCAAGGGTTGATTTAGGAGGATATTTATAGGATTTTGGGGATTCTAATAGGGTTAGAGTTGTATTGGAAGTAATACTTCCATGATAGAGTTCTTACCATATTCCACCTTCGACGTAGTTATCCAGAACTTGCCCTGGATAGACTCTTAGGTCGAACGAAACTCGATCTGAATTAACGTCTTAAGCGTGGGCGTTAATTTAAATTGACGCTTTGTCAAGCGTCGTGTCTTGTATAAAACGCGCCCAGGTAGAGGGCGTTACATTTACTTCCCCATTTGGCCGTTTGATAATTGACGCCTTGTTGTTTGGGCGTCCCTTTTTAATTAGCGCCTTATCTAGAGGCGTTTCTTAATGAAGTAGCGCCTTGACCAAAGGTGTTATTTCCATTCTGTCTTATTTTTATGCGTTTTGACTTTCATCATCTAATTATTTGTCTTTTATTTTAATTTGATTTATTTAAAATTCTTATTTTTATTAGGGTTGCTACACCCTCCCCTACTTAAAAGAATTTGGTCCCCAAATTCAATAGTATATATAAGTGGAGAGTGTAGAGTATATACCTTAAAATAATTCTGGAAATCGCTTCCTCATGGATTCCTCGGTCTCCCATGTAGTTTCATGTTCGGAGTTCTCATTCCATTGTACCTTAAGAATTAGAATAACCTTATTCCTCAGGGTACGTACTTCACGATCTAGTATCTTTATGGGCTTCTGTTCATATGTGAGATCCCTCTGGATAACTAAGTCTCCATGTTCAATAATATGTGATGGATCGTGTACATACTTCTTCAACATAGATATGTGGAACACATTATGAACATCAGACAATTGAGGAGACAATGCGATGCGATAAGCAACCTCGCCAACTCTTTCCAATATCTCAAAAGGTCCTACGAACCTTGGTGTAAGCTTGCCTTTAACACCAAATCTCCGTATGCCACGTCCAGGCGATATCTTGAGAAATACATGATCTCCAACTTGGAATTCAAGACCTCTCCTTCTTGTATCAGCATAAGCCTTTTGTCTAGACTGAGCAACTTGCAGTCTTTCTCTAATCATTTGTATTCTTTCAGTGGTAACCCTTACCATGTCTGGACCTAGCAGTTGTTTCTCTCCAACTTCGTCCCAGCATAAGGGTGATCGGCAACTCCTTCCGTATAAAGCTTCGAAAGGTGCCATTTGTATACTTGCCTGGTAGCTATTATTGTATACAAATTCCACCAACGGCAAGTGATCATGCCAGCTTCCATCGAAATCAATGATGCAAGCTCTGAGCATATCTTCAACCACCTGATTAGTTCTCTCGGTCTGACCATCCGTTTGAGGATGAAAAGTTGTACTAAAGTTAAGCCTTGTTCCCAACGAATGTTGTAGTCCCTTCCAAAAATGAGAAGTAAAACGGGGATCTCTATCAGACACGATTGAAATAGGAATACCGTGTAATCTGACTATGTCCTTGATGTATAATGCAGCCAACACATCGACTGACCATTGGCTCTTGATTGGCAAGAAATGTGCCGATTTAGTCAATCGGTCAATAATAACCCATATTCCATCATGTCCTCCTTTTGATTTAGATAAACCCATGATGAAATCCATACCAATATCCTCCCACTTCCATTTAGGGATATCTAGAGGATGTAATTTTCCAACAGGCTTTTGGTGTTCCGCCTTGACCTGTTGGCATGTGAGACAGCGCGACACGTAGTCCACTATTTCCCTTTTCATGTTGGGCCACCAAAAATTTCTTTTCACATCTTGGTACATTTTGGTAGATCCCGGATGAATCGTGTACCTTGATCTATGAGCTTCATCTAAGATCTTCTTCTTTAACTCGGGACAATCCGGTATACAAGTTTTGTTTTGAAATAACAACCTTCTATCTGACGCTAATTGGAAATCAGACTGTCCTTCTAATTTGCCTTTGATCTCTACTAATATTGGGTCATCATCCTGAAGTGCTTGTATTTCCGTTAATAGGTCTGGATGAATGCTCATATGAGACAATGTGACACATTTGAAGTTCATGTCCATGCTTATATTGAGCTTAGAGAATTGCTCCAGCAACTTCCATTCTTGAATCATACAATTGGCTAACAGTGCTCTCGGCTTTCGACTAAGGGCATCTGCTACATGATTACCCTTTCCGGGATGATATTGTATAGTAAAGTCGAAGTCCTTGAGGTATTCTAGCAAACGTCTTTGCCTCATATTTAGTTCCTTTTGAGAGAAAAGATACTTGAGACTCTTGTGATCGGAGTATATAATAAACTGTACTCCATATAGATAATGTCTCCAGATTTTTAGTGCAAACACTACCGCGGCCAATTCTAAGTCATGGACGGGGTAGTTCTCTTCATACTTCTTTAATTGACGAGAAGAATAAGCTATCACCTTTCCTTGTTGCATTAGAACACATCCGAGGCCAATGCCAGAAGCATCAGTGTATACCTCGAATTTCTCTCCTTCCATTGGTAAAGCTAAGACAAGAGCTGTAGTAAGATGATCCTTGAGAGTTTGGAAGCTTCTTTCACATTCCTCACTCCATTCGTAACGGATCTCCTTGCGAGTTAACCTCGTAAGTGGTACGGGGATCTTAGAGAAATCTTTGATGAATCACCTGTAATAGTCGGCAAGACCTAAGAAACTTCGGATCTCGCTAGCATTGGTCGGTCTTTCCCAATTTCTTACAGCTTCAACTTTTGATGGATCTACTGATAAGCCATCCTTTGATATAACATGTCCGAGAAAAGTCACTTCCTCAAGCCAGAATTCACACTTGCTGAGTTTTGCATATAATTGGTTTGCCCTTAATATTTGTAATGCAATCCTTAAGTGCTCCTCATGCTCTTCCTTGGTCTTGGAATAAATCAATATATCATCAATAAAGACCACCACGAATTGATCCAAATAAGGCCTGAATATACTATTCATTAACTGCATAAAGGCAGTAGGGGCATTCGTTAGTCCGAAAGGCATAACAACAAATTCATAATGGTCGTACCTGCTTCTGAATGCAGTCTTATGAATGTCCTCATCCTTGATTTTTAACTGATGATATCCCGACCTAAGATCAATTTTGGAAAAGTACTTGGATCCTGATATTTGATCAAACAACTCATCAATTCTCGGCAGTGGATACTTATTCTTGATAGTGAGATGATTCAATTGTCGATAGTCGATGCATAACCTCATGGATCCATCTTTCTTCTTTACAAATAATACAGGCGCTCCCCATGGGGAAGTGCTTGGTGTAATGAATCCCTTCTTAATGAGTTCCATCAATTGTTCTTTTAACTCCCTGAGTTCGGCAGGGGACATTCTATATGGTGCCTTCAAAATTGGACCAGCACCAGGGACTAAGTCGATGGTGAACGCCACTTCTCTTTGTGGAGGTAATCCAGGCAAATCTTCCGGAAATACGTCCGGAAATTCTTGCACAACTGGGATATCTTCTATCTTAGTTTCCTTATTCTCCTTAATCGTGACAAACGCTAGGAAAGATGCACATCCTTTCCTTATTAGTTTGCTAGCTCGGAGAGCTGAGATAAGAGGGGACTTGCTCCGACTCTTAGGGCTAGTATAGACCAGCTTCGAAATTCCTTGAAAGTAACCTTGCTATTGCGGCAATCCACCGTAGCCTGATACATGGATAACCAATCTGCTCCTAATATGACATCATATTCTTTTAGGTCTAAACATATGAGATTGATAGGGAGATTCTTACCATGAACCAATACTTCACAGTTTTGGTAATGGTGTGTAATATCAGTCTCGTTTCCTAGAGGAGTAGACAAGACTAATTTTATCCATTCCGGTTCTAGGGGTAACAGATCAGCGAACTTCTTGGAAACAATTGAATGTGAAGCACCAGTATCAAATAAGACATGTGCAGACTTGGAACAAACTTTCAGTCTACCTTCTACTAGTCCTCCTTCTTCTTCTTGTTCGGTCTCCTTAATTGCGTGAAGACGAGCATTCTTGGTTACTAGGTGCTTCCCGTCCCCGGCTTGATCATTAAGTAATGGGCAATCGGGAATTCGATGATCGCGGCTCCCACAGTGGAGACATGCTCCCAGTTTCCTCCAGCATTCTTCTGCTCTATGGCCCGCCTTGTCACAGTGCTTGCACACTATATTTGGTGGGGTAGTGGTGATGGAGAAGGGCTTGGTCTTCTTAAACTTCTGATCTTGTGAGGAAGTACCTCCATTACTAGGCCTCTTCTTGAAGTTGGGTTTAAAGGAACCCGAACTTGTAACTTGTTCTTTCTTGTCCTTCCCACGGATTCTATCAGATAGTTCCATGGCGTCTTCTAATAGCTGAGCTCGGCGCACTATCTCCGAATAGACTTGAATATCCATGGGCGCCAGTTGGGTAATATATTCGGGCCTGAGCCCATTAAGGAACCTCCTAACTTTCATCTTCTCGGTGTTAACTAAGTGCTTAGCATACCGAGATAATCTAGAGAATTGTGCCTCGTACTCCGCCACCGATAATGACCGTTGCTTGAGTGCGGCAAATTCGGTAGCTTTCTTTTCTTGGACTCGGTCCGAAAAATATTTAGCGTTGAAATGTTCAACGAATTTTTCCCAAGTAACTTGGTCTTGATTTAAAGTAGCTTCTATTGATTCCCACCAGCATCGGGCATCCCTTTCTAACTGAAAGGTAGCTAATAAGACTTTATCTTGATCCGTGCACTGCATAACACGGAATATACGCTCCGTCTCCCTGATCCAGTTCTTTGCGTCGTCTGGATCAGTAGAACCCATGAATTTGGGAGGGTTCATGTTCTTGAAGACTTGGTGGAGACTTCCGGCTCGTTATGCACCTCCATGTGCTACTTGTTGCAGCACCTGAGTCATGCCTTGAAGTGTACGCTGCATGTTGCGCCACTGGGCACGTTCGGCAGCCATCGTCCTACAATTACAATAACTAGATTAATACATGATTTCCTTTGGAAGCTAGCATTTCTATGTTAACTTTATCCCTTGGTTCTACCCAATCTCACCGGTTAAAGGATTGTACCTATCCTTGGACTTGGGTTTCCTAGGAATTGAATACCCTAGGCTCTGATACCATAAAAATTGTCACGCCCCGAGAGCGGAAGATACCCGGAGACGCGTGACGAGTTTATATCAATCATGTCAATCAGAGTATTAGTGCATTCGACACCAAAATCAGAGATGCGTAAAAGTAAAGATAACCCAATCCTTTATTCCTTCATAAGAATATGTCTATTACAAACCTTTGAAGTACTAACTAAAATAAAGGAAAAATACAAGGTTGACTCAAGAAAATATGAAAAAAGACTAGATAACACGGAAGAAGCTCTATCTCTTTCACTCTTGATTTTCCCCATCCGTTTGAGTTCCCTCATCGTCGGACTTACCTGAAAAGTAGGGAAAACACTAAGTGAGCGAACGCTCAGTAGGAAATTATATCTCAAGAACTGACAATGGGTTTAAGTAATTACATCTTTCATGAAGGCACTATAGCTATGCATGCTCGTATAAAACGACAAGATAGAGAGAGTGTATAACAATACGATAGCAAGAAGAACTAGTCATGAACTTTCAAGAACTTATATCAAAAGATATCAAGATATTCAAGCAAGTGTATTCATCATGTCATGTGGAAATTTGGCTATCACGTTCAAGCACGCAAGTATGCAATTTCCTTTTTCGGGTCACGCAAGTCATGTAATATCAAGTCAAGTACAAGTACAAGATTTGTGGAATGTTCAATCAAGCTAGTCATGCACTTCGGTATAATGCCAATACCGTGATCAATCAACTCCCATGGGCACAAGTACTTTCGGGTGCTCCTCCCAGGACCAGATCAGGCCCTATATGCGCAGGCATTAATCATGTATTTTAACATCCACTTTTGTGTATAGCCAATATGAAATTTCAAGAATAAAGCTTGTAGACATGTAGGATAAACTTGGATAGAGTAGTGTCCAAAATATGACATTTGACATAGATCGGCGATAATAACGGTACAATCACGATAACGATAAAACTAGGTAGAATTGGTTCCCTAACTTGGGTACCGTGACAAACAAGTATTGACATTCTTTATATAGAATTGAGGTCCACAAGAACATCAAGTTTAATATAGAATTGGGGTTTACAAGAACATCATAACAATGTTGATATGGAATTGGGGTTTACAAGAACAGCATCAAATGACATGATAACCTCATCCCATTAGGAGAATTCTCATGATACACACTTTGCATAACATGAGGGCCGGTATACCATGTTTCTATAGAGTGACATGGCAAAATAGTGTAATGGGTTTTTATGGTACAACCAGCTCAGTCGGCCTTGAGGGAATCCAAGGCTGCGAGGAGACTTACGGAGGTCTCTATGACTAACTCGCTACTCCAAAGGAATGGAATGTCCAATGGAGAGCTTGTATGTCTATGAGAATTAGTGGATAAATGATAAATCATCATGAAACGTGGGAGTATATTCACGGAACGGAATATAGTGCCGATTACATATATATCTACATATATATCAAACCCTCGGTTAACAGAAACAAGGAAAAACCGTAATACAGAAAATAGCGACTTGACCAAAGTCGTGAATCACGTAATTAACGCCTTACAGAGGGGCGTTTATTTACAGATTTGACGACTTATACGTTAGTCGTCCCTTCAATATTTCTATTCTACAGAAAATCAATATTCTGGTATTTTAACAAAAACACGCCCTGGACAGGGGCGTTACTTTTCAATTACCGCCCTGGTCTGGGGCGTCAGTTCAATAAGAGACGACCTTGTGCAGGTCGTTAATTCGAAATTTTACCAATTTTCAGATAATAAAATTTCAGGAACAATTTATATAGTCAGGACCAGAAAAATAGCAGAATTCATTCATGATGAACATGCATTAGATTAGGTTTATGGTTTCATAGATATAGAATTTTAAACATGGTTAATTATCAATTTATATGAAATTGACGACTCCTAGGTAGGCGTCAAAACAAGAATTAGCGCCCTTGTCAGGGTCGCTTATTTCAAAATTTTACAGAAAACACTTAAAACCATGATGAAACTATATGCATGGATAACATATGATTCTATTAAGGATCTTAAATTAATTTGGGTTACGTTTCTTGAGAAAACCTACCTTTTGAAATTTTTAACTGATGAACGGATGAAGGTTTGGAGAAGAAAACGATGCTCTGTTCTCGAACAGAGATCTTGCAGGAGATGGACGAAGAATACCCGATCTTCAGTAAAAAGGGGTGATCGTCTTCTCAACACAGACAACCTGTATAGGAAGATGAGGAAGGAAAAGAACATCAACGTTCTTTCAACACACACAACCAAAAATAATAAGGAAGAACATTACCTGTTCTTCACGTTGATGACAGCAGCAGCAGATCACCAAATAGCGATCAAGGGTTGATTTAGGAGGATATTTATAGGATTTTGGGGATCCTAATAGGGTTAGAGTTGTATTGGAAGTAATACTTCCATGATAGAGTTCTTACCATATTCCACCTTCGACGTAGTTATCCAGAACTTGCCCTGGATAGACTCCTGGGTCGAACGAAACTCGATCTGAATTAACGTCTTAAGCGAGGGCGTTAATTTAAATTGACGCTTTGTCAAGCGTCGTGTCTTGTATAAAACGCGCCCAGGTAGAGGGCGTTACATTTACTTTCCCATTTGGCCGTTTGATAATTGACGCCTTGTTGTTTGGGCGTCCCTTTTTAATTAGCGCCTTATCTAGAGGCGTTTCTTAATGAAGTAGCGCCTTGACCAAAGGCGTTATTTCCATTCTGCCTTATTTTTATGCGTTTAGGCTTTCATCATCTAATTATTTATCTTTTATTTTAATTTGATTTATTTAAAATTCTTATTTTTATCAGGGTTGCTACACATATACCCCTTCTAAAATGAGTTTAAAACACCCTAACATGAATAGGAACCATTAGGGTATATTTTAGAATGGTTCAATAGGGTTTTCAATAAGTTTAAAACACTTTCGTAAGTCCCCTCCGGAAGGGGTCGACCCTCGGGCAACAGGTTGCTGGAAAACACAAAACATCATCTTCTGTTACAGGGGTCGACCCTTGGGGTCGACCCTTGCAGTGGGGGTCGACCCCTAGGGTCGACCCTCGGCAACCAGGTTGCTGTCGGGGCCAAAAAAATGAGCCAAGATTACAGGGGTCATCCCCATGGGTCGACCCTTGCAGTGGGGGTCGACCCCTGGGGTCGACCCTTTCAGGCAGGGTACATAAAAATAGCTCTGCGTGCTTCGACGGTAGGAATTAATTCTCCTAGCTCCGGACTCCGATCGAAGCGAGACTGGAAGCGTTGGAAAGAGGACTCCCAGAGCTACAACATAAATGTTTCAGAGGGGAGATCCAAAGGTCGGATTGAAAATGGTGAAGACTGTAAGATAGTTTGAGTTTATAAAACAACTAAAACCTCCATCAAACAAAAGGGAAACAATTGATTAAATGTTACCATAATCCCATGAAGATCAACAATGATTTTGCATCCTGAAAAACATGATAAACCAAGAGGTTAGTTGAGAATCAAACTCATGAATCAAGCATTAACAATCTCTACAAGGGAGCTCAACATTCAAACACAAGGCGACCAAATCTTCAACAATAAAATGCTTCATCACACAAATGTTAACAAGTATGCCAAATGCAAAGCATGCATAATTATCATGGAACCACATTCATTCAAATGGCATTCTTGTTGACAAAAACTAATATTCATGAAGCCTTATTTTCACGAGGAACATTGTCTTCACATGCATCTCACACATCAGTATATACCAATCATGCAAACATGTTTTCTCATGAATTCTCTTGAGTACAGGGCATGTGCATTCTTCCAAGAATGTTTCACAAATTCATGCACACATTGAAATCACAATAACTCTATGAATGATATGTCACTATCAGTCAATTAGAAATGTGTGTTCAGTGAACACAATCTCATAGATTAAGACCCAAAAGAAGTCATCTCCAGAAAAGCCATCTTCATGCAATTCTTTCATACAGAAGTCATTAACTCAAGCTTTTAGAGCAAAGTACACATGACCAATCATTCATCCAATGCATGAGCAATATGGAACCAACTTTCATGAAGTCTTGTATGAATATTTCAAGCCCAAAAATATTATGAAGAAAATACATGAAAATATTCAATCAAGACGTTGAAAGCTATTAGATGAAATGAATGAAATGTAGAAGAATCATTGCAATGCAATGAGAGAGGCAACCCCTTTTTTTTCAATAAGATCTTCATTGACGCACTCCTTTGAGTTCCAAACATGAAGCATGGATTTTGATCCTGTAAATCAAAATATTCAAGGCATGAGATCCTTAAATACAAATCAATTAGAAATGTGTGTTCAGTGAACACAATCTCATAAATTAAGACCCAAAAGAAGTCATCTCCAGAAAAGCCATCTTCATGCAATTCTTTCATACATAAGTCATTAACTCAAGCTTTTAAAGTAAAGTACACATGACCTAAGAGTGTAGTAGAGCTGTGACCTAGAGGGCGGCGAAAAGCATTTTTTTGACCTTGAGTTGCCGTCTTCGATAGTTGACCCCGGGGGGCCACCCGTGGCCCCCTCGGCGCCTGGCCCTTCCGTGGCCTCCCTTCAACGGGATTCTTCTCACCTTCAGGCTGGCCTTCCTTCGTTGGCCATTTCTTCGACTATTGGCGGGGGATCGTTTGCTGAAGTATTGTCTTCTTCCATGGCCCCGCCGGTCGTCCCGGGATCGGTCCACTCTCCGGCACTCACCGACAATGGGGAACCTACAGTTTTCTTTACCCAGGAGGAGATCTCGGCGTCCCTGGGTCCTTTTGCTTTCTCTTTGGTTGCGCGGACCCCTCAGGGAAGACCTGCTTTCTCTGAAATCAGAGCTCATTTGAACAACAGGTGCAGATTTACTGATGACTATATGATAAGTGCTCTGGATAACAGACACCTTCTTTTGAGATTCCGAAACTATGAAGATTATCTATCTCTCTTATTAAAGGAGACGCTATTTGTTCATGGTCGTTTATTCCGTTTCTTCAAATGGTCTATGGATTTTTCACCAACAGCAGATTCGCCTGTTCTCCCGGTATGGATTTCTTTCCCTGGTCTCCCGGTAAACTTCTATCTAGAACACTTGATTCGGTCTATTGCTGGTAATATTGGTCGAGTCCTGAAGGTTGATCAATACACTCTTAATTTGTCTCAAACGAATGCTGCTCGAGTTTGTATTGAGCTGTATATATCCAAGCCGCGCCATTCTCGAGTTTGGATTGGTGTCCTAGGAGGTGGTGCTTGGTAGGATGTCATTTACCCGGAGCTTCCATCTTACTGCTCTACTTGTTCCCGTATTGGTCACAATGTAACAAACTGTAAAGGCTCAAAGAATTCATCCAACCCTGTGAAGCCTAAACAGACTGCAGCTGATATCAAAGGCAAGGCCGTTTGGCAGCCAGTAACAAATCAGAAGGAAATAGCAGAAAATCATTTGATTGCCACCAGATCCACTGAAGGTAGCATTCCTTCAATTCTTCCAAGAAATTTTATTCAGGGTAATAGCTCAAATCAGTCTTCGGACTTGAACAACCCCTGCTTATTAAATTCCTCAAATCCTCCTGCTATAGACCCAGGGGATTCAGCTGAGCGCTCTAACATTTACTTGCAAGAAGCAATTCCTGTGAAGACTACACCAACAATTAATGTGGAGCAACTTTCTAGTTCTGAGCCAGCATTTCCTCAACTGGTTTCACCAGATTTGGCTTAGGATCCTACTGTTCATGGAAATCAGGAACATATTCATGCTACTCACTCTTAAACTTTGGTCCGCCCAATTTTGGAGCTCCCTTCAAACCAAAACAATTGTCAAGCTGACTCAAAGGTCTTGCCAGAGCATGAGCCTCCATCGATAGATGAGGTCACTACTAGAAGACTGGACATAGCTAGCATGGCAGAAGCTCAAAATGTCCTAGCTTTGTACAATGAGAGATCAGGGGTTACAACCAGATCCATGTTAAGGACTGGGTCCACGGGTAATCTTCTTGAAAATAAACAGTTACAATGAATTTCATTATTTGGAATATTAGAGGGATTGGCAATGATATCTCTATTGGCAGAGTGAAATTTCTCATAAGATCTCATAACATTGACTGCGTTGTGCTATTGGAACCTAAAATAAACATTACCAGAATGGACAATATCTGCAGAAAATTGGGAATGGACAAGGCTGTGGCTAATGCTGATGGAATGGCACACATTTAGGTCCTTTGGAAAGATACTCTGAACTTTTCGGTGGTCTGCAGGGATGATCAGCAGATGACTCTTCTTCATTCTAATGCTATTGTACCTGATTTTCACTCAACTTTTGTTTATGCCAAATGCAATATTTTGGAGAGGCAACATATGTGGGCTTCTTTATCTAATGTTCACTCAAAAATAAATGGTCCATGGATGATAGCTGGTGATTTCAATTGCATCACAAGTGTGGATGAAAAGCTTGGTGGTAATTCCCCAAACCTATCTGCTATGACAGACTTTAATAACTGCATATCTGATTGTGCTTTAATTGATGGTGGCTATATTGGTTCTAAATATACCTGGCATAACAATCAAGCTGGAGGCAGAGGAATTTGGGCCCGGTTAGACAGAGTTCTTCTGAATGCAGACTGGCTTACTTATCTCCCTATTACTATTGAACATTTGTCCAGGGAGGCTTCTGACCATGCTCCACTTCTTGTTAAACTGGTCTCTCAAGATCGTAGACTGAGTAGATTTTGCTTTCAGAAAATGTGGATCCTGCATGAGCAATTTATTGAAGTTGTCCAGACATGCTGGCATTCTAGCCCTGTAGCTTCATCTCTTATGAATTGATTGTACCTTAAGCTCAAAGCTTTAAAAAGGATGCTTCGGACTTGGAATAAAGAAACATTTGGTAATGTTCATATGAATTTATCCAAATCTGAGGATGCTGTCCTTCTAGCTGAGCATCAATATGACCTTCAGCCAACTGATGCTAATTGGACAGACTTAGAAGAAGCAAAGAACATTCAATCTGATAGGCTTCTGCAGCATGAGACTTTCTGGAGAAAAAAGTCAGGGATCAGGTGGCTCCTGGAGGGTGACAGAAATACCAAATTTTTTCACATGTCTACTTTAGCAAAAAGAAGACAACATAAAATTAGTTAATTGAAAACCCCTGCTGGTAATCTTTCATCAGATCTTGAAGTTATGAAAAGAACTGCTGTCTCCCATTTTCAGAATGCCTTCTCCACCCAAGATCATCATATTGATAATGACTTCTTGAGCTGTATAACACAATTAGTTCAGCTGGCTGATAATGACAGACTTTGTGAAATTCCGACTGAAATTGAAGTTCATGATGCAGTTTTCAGTATGTCAGCTGATAGTGCCCCTGGGCCTGATGGGTTCTCTGGGGTGTTTTTCCAAAAAGCATGGAACATCATTGGCCCCTTAGTTATCAGTGTCGTGCAAGAAGCCTTTATCACCCGGATTCCTCTGCCAAGATTTGTCACTTCCACTTTGATTGCTCTCATTCCTAAAAAGTAAAACTCAGTGGATATTACAGATTATAGGCCGATAAGCTTATGTAATTTTTTCTATAAGATCATTTCCTCAATCATAAATAGAAGATTAGCTACCATTCTTCCCAGAATTATTTCTGCTGAGCAGTCTGCTTTTGTTAAAGGGAGACAGATCATAGAAAACATTGCTATGGCCCAAGAGCTATCTCTTGAATTGGGCAGAAAAACAAGATGCTCAAATGCTATGTTTAAGCTTGATATGGCTAAAGCCTATGATAGACTTGAATGGGATTTCCTTTATTCAGTTATGCTCAGATTTGGTTTCAGTAATACATTCGTATCTCTCATTGATAGACTGATCAGCAACTGTTGGTTTTCTATTTTACTAAATGGAGACACTGCTGGCTTTTTCAAATCAACCAGAGGAATTCGTCAAGGTGACCCATTAGCTCCCTCCCTATTTGTCATAGCTGAAGAAGCACTTAGCAGGTCGCTTAGAAACGCCTTCAGCAGTGGCCGGATAGAGTGGTTCTCAGGTCATCAGAGATGCCCAAATATATCCCATTTACTGTTTGCAGATGATACTCTGATTTTCAGTAAAGCCACCTCAACTTCCATTAGAAATTTACTGAATCTTCTTCATACTTATGAACATGCATCAGGCCAACTGATTAATGTCAGCAAGAGTGGCTTTTTAGTTCACCCCAAGAAGCCTATTTCTGTTGCTCAGCGTATTCAGAATCTCACTGGATTCTCTAGACTTTCATTTCCTCATAAATACCTTGGAATGCCTCTGATGATTGGTAGAACCAAAAAGATTTATTTTGCAGGGGTTATCAACACTATTCAAAAGAGAATCTCTGGGTGGAAGGCCAACCTTTTATCCCAAGGTGCCAGATTGGTTCTTATTAGGCATGTTCTTGCTTCACTACCAATATATTCACTGTCTTCTTCTCCTATGCATATTGGTATCCATTATCAGATAGAGCAAGCCTTTGCTAATTTTTTTGGGGGGTCTTCACCCTTTGGCAAAAAGAGACATTGGAAATCCTGGAGGGCTGTATGTAGGACTCAGTCCAAAGGGGGTCTTGGCATCATGTCTCTCAGGATTATGGAAACTGCTCTCCGAGTTAAAATGTTGTGGAATGCTATTCAAACTGATTCTCTTTGGGCTTCTTATTTTAGAGCCAAGTATATATATAAAGGTCACCTCCGAGAGGCAAACTTCAGAAACATGAAGGGTTTTACGCGAAGAAGCTGGCTGAAGGCTAAGGCCTACATACTTCAGTTCAAGAAAGTCATTATTAGGAATGGCACTAATACCAATTTCTGGTATGACAATTGGATGGGTAAACAGTGCTTATATAGCTATGTCCCTGATGGTCTTATTCCGAATCCAGAAGCCTCTGTTAGAGATACCATTCTGAACCCTACTTCAGAAGACACTGCCCTGCTGAATGCCTTGGCTCCTAATGATATCCAGCAAGCTATCAAAACTGTCAGCTTAAATTAGGAAATGGACTTGGGCATCGGGAGTCCCTCTCCATCAGGTCAGTGTACAGTTGCTTCCACCTACAAATCTATCACTCACAGTCATCAGCTGTCTAGTATTCCCTGGAATCGGCTGTGGTCCACTTGGGTTCCTACTAAAATTTCAGTCCATCTATGGAAGATTTTGAATAACTGTCTATCGACTGATGATAATGTTCAAAGAATTGGTGTTGTCCTCTGTTCAAAATGCTCATGCTACAGGGATCCGCAGGTGGAAAACCCCATTCATTTATTCATTAACCGTGATATTGCTATCTCTGTCTGGACTGCCTTTTCAGCAGCAGGTTTGCATTTTGAAGGGCGAAATACCAGGGAATTCATTCTGAATGCTATCAGCCATGCTCAGCCTGGTTTGGCCTTTGCTCTCTTCACCTTTGGCTACATTGGATATGGAATGTGGGAAATCTGGAAAACCAGGAATAGCATAAAATATGAGGACAAATCTTTTTCCAAACCAAATCTCATCCATCATCTTATGTCCCAAGTTAAGACAGTATGCTCGGCTACTGCCCTCAAGGAATCAAAGTCTTCAAACCAGAAAATCTTGGATCACTTTGGAATCAAATATCAAGCACCCGGTAGTCATCAAATGAAGATAGTGAGATGGATATGCCCGCCTTGGCCATCTATAAAACTAAATACTGATGGAGCCAGCAAGCTATCTGGAGACACTGGAGGAGGTGGTATTATCAGAGACCACAGAGGCAAGGCTATTATTGCATTCTCTCATTTTTATGGTGAATCTAACCCACTCATAGCTGAAGCTCGTGCCCTTCTTGATGGCATCAAATACTTGAAGACTGTGAACTCAAATCCATCCCAAATTGAATGCGACTCTCTCACCCTTGTCCGTATTGTTAAAAAGGATACTCATTGCCCTTGGTCTATTCTTAGCGTTGTCAGAGAAATCTGGAACATTATATCTCAGCAGGATTCTTTGTCTCATATCTACAGAGAAGCCAATTCTGTTGCAGACCTGCTTGCTTCATTAGCTTGCACCACTAAATGTAATTCTTTTTATTCTTACGATGAGCTACCTTCCATTATAAAAGGTGCAGCTCGGCTGGACTCACTAGGCTTGCCTAGTATCAGATTGATGTAATTCATTTTCTCTATTAATGAAATTATTGCCTCCTAGTGGTCTGATGATGGAGTGGCCTTCTCCTTACCGATGGTAAGGGGTGCACTCTCCCATTGTCTTCTAGGTTAGGCTCTTCTATTGAAAAAAAAAAGTACACATGACCAATCATTCATCCAATGCATGAGCAATATGGAACCAACTTTCATGAAGTCTTGTATGAATATTTCAAGCCCAAAAATATTATGAAGAAAATGCATGAAAATATCCAACCAAGACGTTGAAAGCTATTAGATGAAATGAATGAAATGTAGAAGAATCATTGCAATGCAATGAGAGGCAACCCCCTTTTTTTCAATAAGATCTTCATTGACTCACTCCTTTGAGTTCCAAACATGAAGCATAGATTTTGATCCTGTAAATCAAAATATTCAAGGCATGAGATCCTTAAATACAAATCATTCATATAACTTTTAAACATGAACAGAGTTAACTCCCTTTAAGAAGAAGAGCTTCATTGATGGACTCCTTAAGATTCCAAGTATGAGCCATGAAGTTGTATTCCTACAAACCAACATAAATATAACCAAGTGTTCACATGACTGTCAAGAGTGAACATTAACTCCATCAACTCATCAACTCAAGATATAACACATGTTGCTCAATGAACCACATACACACACAAACACAATCGTTTTGATATCATTGAAATCAAACACCAACTAGGGGATGCAACATAGGCTTTAATGCTTCGACGCGAGATCCTTGATGCGTCGACGTGGTGTTGATGAAGAGCCTTTTGAAAGAATGTTTCGAGTTCTGGCACTTGACTTGCTACGTCGATGCAGTTCCTTGATGCATCGACATAGGATGATTAAGTGCAGATCCTGGACTTAGTGCGTCGAAGCACTACTCTTGATTCTTCGACGTCACAGTCAAAGTAGATTCTTTTGAACAGAAGGCTTTGACGACTGTCGTTCGACTGGTGCGTCAAGGCAGCTTTCAATTTGCATCGATGCACCAATAAGGATAATGCTTCTGGAAGCTAGGCTGCATCGAGGTGATATTCTTTTGCAAACCAGATTTGAACTTGATGCATTGAGGCAGTATTCTACTGCGTCGAGGCAGGGCTTTAGAAGTAACTTCTGTGGGCATTACTACTTCGAGGCTATCCTTTGTTGCATCGGTGCAGAACTCTTGAAACAACTTCTTTGGACATCACTGCCTCGAGGCAGTGGTGTTCCTGCTTCGACACTCTTATAGAAACCAGAGCTCTTGATCTCTTGAGTCCCCTTCATTTGAAGTTCATCTGTCAGTGTTGCCTTCTTCTTGTCATCTTTAACCTTCAGGTCTGATCTTGACTAGAGTCAACTGACTTTATTCTATGTTGAGCTTGAGTGAAATTAACTTGGCCTTCATGTTTTCTTCAGTCTTCAGCTACTGACTTCTGTTGATCTACTGTACCAATCCTCTTACTCCAATGAATGTACTACTGCCATGGCTTCACAGTTAGCTTGAATTCTACTCACTTGACCTTGCTTTAGAACCTTTAGAACCCTTTTGAGACCTGTTCTTTTTTAGCATATAAACATATGCTTCTACACATGAATCAATTGCATATAACATCAACATGTAAACATGATAATGCATCAGAATCCAATGCACCCTTAACACATATGACTTCATCATTCCATTCTCATGAGACTCATGATGAGTCATAGTGTTTGTCATCATCAAAAGTGTTTGTCATCATCAAAAATATAGGGATATACAATAATCTCCCTCTTTTTGATGATGACAACACTATAAGTCATAACGCATCATGCTAACTCATATCAAACTATTCTCCCCCTTTGACTTCATCAAAAAGGAAACAATAGTTTGATAAAAACATTCAAAATATTCTGTGTGAACACATGTTTTGACATGATGATTTCCTCGTGTTGTGTCCCTGAGGTCATTTGAGTCATTCTGTGGTCACATGGGTCATTCGGCATCATTCTATAGTCATATGAGTTTGTGTATTCTTGGTTTTGATATTGGCTTAACACTATTAGTCATTGTTATTTTCCACGCTCTTATGACTGACATATGTGATCTTTTGTTCATGACAGATATGCACATGAAAGCTCAATGTTGCGCCCTCGCACGCGGATCGACCTGCGCGGTCAGGTCGCGGGGATCGACCTGCCCGGTCAGGTCGCGGGGTTCAAGGGGCAGTGCCCCTTGCGAGGGTTTCCGGGGGCGGAGCCCCCGGAACAAAAATTTGCTTGAAGACTCAGTAATAAAACTTCAAGACAAACAAGGTCGATGCCACAGACATGAACGGGTGGCTAACGGACTCAAGCGACGGAGCTGGTGCGGCCAACGGACCGACCTGGGGTGACCCGGGCTCTGCCCAGCTGGCGGTCGACCGCCAGCATAGGGGCGGTCGACCGCCCCAGCCAGGGATGGCCAGTCTGCAGTGTTTCAGCTGGCGGTCGACCGCCAGCCAGTAGCGGTCGACCGCTAGTCCCGGGGATCATCCGTCTATAGTGATTTACAGTGGCGGTCGACCGCCAGAAGCTGTAGGTCGACCGCCAGCCCCGAGCCTTCAATTTTGACTTTGTTTCCAACTTCGAAAAGGGCCATTCAACCTTGATTTGTTTAATCCTAAAGTCACCTAATCACCCACAAATTATGGATCTGGTCTGAGGCTTGTCTATAGACCATTCAAGGTCTATAAAATCAATACAAGAGGGTTGAAAACCCTAAGGGCTTCAAGAGGGTTACAAGGGAGGCTGCTAGAGTGTGTTCAAGGGAGAGGAATTCGGAGCACTGTAGCAGTGAACAGTACTCCGTGAAGAAGATCTTCATCCTCAAGTGTTCAAGCTCTTCAAGTGGAGATCAAGATCAAGGCCAAGAGAAGAGAAAGCTGCATCCTCCATCCTCTTCATCATCTCAAGGGGATCCATTGAAGCTCACTATCAAGGGAAATCATCTTCATCCATTCAAGTTCTTTCAAGTTCATTCAAGGTGATATTTCAAGCATTCAAACTCCTAGAAGCTAAAGAAGCAATCAAGATTCAAGGTAGCTTCATCATCTCCTTCATTCATTCAAAGAAGTTCAAAGAGAAGATCAAGAGAGAAGAATTGAAGGAAGAGGTACTGTTCACGTGAACAGTACTCCGTGAAGAACATTCATCCAATCAAGGGTGAATCAAGAAGGTTGAGTTGAAGCCAAGAGGAGCCTTGTTGCTGATCAACATTCCATACAAGGGCCAATTCATTTTCACTCATAACTCAATCTCTTGTTTTAGTTATTTCACATTTGTTTCAGTTTCATTATTATTTAAACATTGAAAGTGTGATTCATCCCTACCGGTGGTTAGTAGGAAGGCAATTGGAGGGTGTTCCAATTTGCGGTTGACGTCCCTACCAGGTGGTGAGTAGGAAGGCAATCGGTGGTTTCCGATTTGCGGTTCTGTGCGCTGCACAAGTGAAGCCTCACCGGGTTTTGGTGAGGGGTGGACGTAGGGCTGAGGATTCAGTCCGAACCACCTTAAAAATCCTGTCTAGCGTGGTTTGCTTGTGTGATTGAATCGTTCTAGGTGCATGCTTAGGATCGAATTATTATACATCTTGCTTATCTTGCTAAGTGAATCATAGCATTCTTGGAAGCTAGTTTCTATTCCGCTGCAATTCATTTTAACTAGCTGTTTAGAGGGCCGCATTGCGAAAAGTGGGGCTGATCTATTCACCCCTCCCCTCTAGATCCGCTGTCCACTACACAACACCTCGAACTATTCTCCCCCTTGACATGACACCAAAAAAAATATTTGTTCCCCTTAATAAACGAACACACCTCCCAGACAAATCAATATAACTCTCTTTTTATCAAAACAAAAGAGTTTGAATAGAGGTATGACAATGAAGGACATGATAGCACTTTAGAAACATAGTCAATGAGGATATTAGCAAAAACACAGGGAGGAATTGATCTCAAGCAATGACAATTCAGGTTATGAGAAAACAATGGGTATGACATGAGCAAGCAATTGATTTTCTGTAGATGTGAAAACTGGATAGAGGGATTTCAACTGAAGTTCCAAATCAATAGATAGTTCAAGAAGGTTTTCAATGAGATACCAATTTCATAAATCTAAAAGAAAAGAATTTTCATACTCTTCGATTATAAGCGCTTATGACATGATCTTTTTGGATAACATGGTTTAAATCTGATGTGTTCAAAGTTTGTCCATAAAAATTTTTGTATTCATATCTGAATTCAAATTTTAATAAAAATGATCCAAACCCTCATATTTACATCTTGTTTTAGTCTCCCTTCATCTTACTCATTTAAAATTTTAATGAGTTCTTTAAGAGTTGCAAAATTTTGTATTGAGGTTAAACATACATGATTACATCTGATTTTGTCTAGGTTTTCATCATTTTTTTTACAGGCATATCAGATTTTTCTTTTGGTCAACAAACGTTTTTATATCTATCTTCCATGAGCAATTTAGTTTAGTACACACCTTGTAACTAGAGGATACACGTTGTTTAGACATCAGTATCCCTAAGCACTTGGTATGACTAACTTTCATGCTTCATAAAGAACAGAGATAGTATTGACACCTCCTAACATACCTCAATCCATTTCATTGATGAGTAAGATATATTTCTCAGTGTACAAGCCATTGCTCTACCTGATTTTTCAATCATTTTTCAGTAGAGTTAACTATGGCACTTCATGACTGTTGCACGGATTTTTATGTCGAATCACCGAGGTGAACGAAGGGATACATCGGGGAAGGAAAATACGGGAGTTTGATGTATCTCGGGTATCCTCCTTACGGTTGCATGCCTCTCACGGCGGTATCGGGCACTCTCCTTTTACGGAAAGCCGGGAAGGGTCGAATTGCACGAGAATGTTAGGATAATGGTTAACCGGATATGGTGCGAGCGTGCCAGTCGATTTCTTGACAATCACCCATGGAACCAAGGGTTGACTGGGGAAGCGCCGCCAGGACCGGGCATGTGGGCTCGGGGGGTCGGGTGACAGGTGGAGAGAAGAGGTTCCATGGGTGAGAGTGTGTTAGGCGATTGCGGGAATCGTGTACTGGACGTCTTTCCCCACCTGTCGCAAGCAACCAGTGTTTATTTACATCGTATTGAATCCGAATACCTTCATTCTAAGCTGAAGAGAAGTCTGTATATATATCTGAAGCTGTGGGTAGAGGGTTGGGGCATTCAGCAGCTAGGGGTGCACGTTAGACTGAGGGGTGTTTATCGGGGTTAGGGTGTTAGGCACGGATGCCGAGTGGTGAAGATAGAAGACTGAGGATCGGGACGTGGGTGCGAGAGCACTCATCCAATCAGTGGTGTTATACTAAGGTGTTTACTTCTTTACAGGAAGGCCGTAATGGCCAAGGTACAACTGGCACATGCCACGGGACAACTCCGACGTACTAGTCGATCCCCGAGGCGATGCGTGATGAATGAACACATATGCACTTTACAGAGGGCTCCTCCCATGGCGTGGGCTAGGGCCGTGATGCCGGACGGGGGCCTACGACTGGATGACTGGAGGGATACATCGATCCGGTGTCTGGGCGAGGGTCAATCATGACTCGAATTGAGCGGTCGAACATGGCCTCGTGACTGTGAGAGAGCATGACATCATGGTATGCATGCGGTTGCAACCGATGGGCACGCGAGGGGAAATCCCGGCATGAGGGGACGTTCGCCCATGTCGTAGCGTCTCACATACGGTGGGTGTTGACTTGTGTGTGACGGCTACATACTGCGTGAGGGGAGTGCGAATGACAAACCCCTGGTGTATTAGGCCGACAACTAAGTCACACGCACAATTCTCCTAAGTACGCTGCTTGGAGCCTCTCGAAGTATTGGAGGGAAGCCGGTGACGCCAACGCTTGACGTTTGATGCTCTGGAGGCTTGATGCTTGATTCTAGATCCCTTACCCCTTCAGCTCCTAAGGGGTTTTTATAGGGGAAGTTGAAGGGTCACAAGGGGCTTACGCGGACCAGCGAAGGGGGGTGAGCTGGTCCGCGTAAACCCAAGTGAATAGTGGTGCTTGGGTTACAAGGGTTAAGAGAGGGAGAAGGGGTTTACGCGGACCAGCCCAGGGGGTTGAGCTGGTCCGCGTAAACCCCCCTTGGATGGGGTTTACGCGGACTAGCCCAAGGGGCTGGGCTGGTCCGCGTAAACCCCCCCCCCCCCTCAGGGGGTTTAGGCGGACCAGCCCAGGGGGCTGGGCGGGTCCACCTAAACCCCACCACAGGGGGGTTTAGGCGGGCCGATTCTGGTTCTTTCTTTTTTTGAAAAAAAACTATTTTTTTAATTGAATGGGGGGTTTACGCGGACCAGCCAAGGGGGGTGAGCTGGTCCGCCTAAACCCCCTCCCTAGGGGGTTTAGGCGGACTGGCGCCAAGGAGAGAGGGGGGCGATCCCACCCTATAAAATTTTATTTTTGGGGCCCATTTTTTACCTAATTTGACTAAGAAAGAAAAGGACAATTAGCTGGGGAGGATACGTGGAAGCTTGCTAGACTTGTACGCATTGACCGGAAGGTGAACCCATCATGCTGTCGCTCCGTGCTTCCGCGTGTTGACTCCTCGAACTGGTACGGCACACGAACCGTGTCGTAGGACCGTAGATGGGACGAACCTGGGCTGAGTGGGGTCGTGGGAACACCGGGCTGGAGGGAGGGCGCGGCCCCTTGGGAGTTCGCCCTCCCTGGGGCGCACGGCCATGCCCCAGGGTGAACTGGCCCCGGGCCGGCCGTAACCCCAGGGGATGGCCCTCGGGGGTCTTCTTGTGTTGTTTGGGGTTGTCCTTTGATGGATGCTGAACTCCGGGAAGCTGGAATGGGCCCGTGGGGGCCGTTGTTTTTCGGCTTGTCGTTGTCGCTCGGAAGGTGTGCGGGTAAATGCCCGACACACCCCGGATTGCCGAACGACTCAGGTAGATGGCTGAGAGGCCGCACGGCGGACCTTGGATTACGGATAGGAGCTCATGGGAGCTAAGAGGAGGCATTTTGTGGACGTGAGTTATGTCTAGGACTATGTGCCGCGTTGCACGGTGGGTTGACAGGGTAGCCTCGGGTTGGTCTGAGTGCTGAAATTTAGTGGCTCGTTGCCACGTATCTGAGGGTCGGGGGTGGCCCCGACTTGCTAGGGGGTCGTTGTAGGATCCCATTAGTGTGCTGGAACCGCGGGGTGGCCCGTGGTTTTGTGTAGAAAGGCTGGAACATATGCACCCACAAGGTGTTTGGAAATATGCCAAACACGCGTGTGTGAGCCGTATGCACGTGCTGCGGTCCTCCAAAGCCTGTGGTTGACTTGCTCGGATCTCCCTTTAACCTTGGAGGGTTGAAAGAAGTGTCTTCGAGTGGGCTTGCGGCCCTTTCGCTGGGTGCCACGTGGCGTGGCTTAACGTCGGGGCGCCCCTAGGTGGTCCCGGGCGGCCATATTGGATACGGGTAAAGCCCACATGTGAGTGGCCGGGGTTGCCCCCGGGCAGTTGCTTGTGCCGCCGCGTGTCATGGCTAGTTGGTTAGGACGCTTGTAGTGACCCGCAGGGTTGTAGAAATGGCTAGATAGCCCGCGCCTAGAAGGTGTTCGGGGAGATGCCCAAACCCTTTCTCCTTGTTATTTTTGCTGGGAAATAGTCCGGGTACAACAAATGCACGGGGCGTGCGTCGGAGGCGGAGACGAGGACGTATGGCCCTTGAAACTCTCCTTCTAAGTTGTTGTAGTTCTATTATGACGCTTCATATGTCTTTATTTTGCTGTGTTGTACATGTTGATTTGCTGGTGTTCTGACTCTATTTTTTTTGTATCTTGTCTTGCAGTGATGGCGCGCTTCGACAGAGATGGACGAGTCTCGAGGCGCGCGGCTAGAGAGGAGGATCACTGAGTGTGGTGGACCGATCGACAGATGCCCCCTCTGGGCACACCCATGATCATAGTGGCTGGTATAGAGTAGCTGGACCGAGGCCATACGACAGTGGCTGAGGGTACAATTGGTGAGAGAGCAGCTGGAGCAGGGGCCGTGGAGGTGGCCAGGATTCTGGAGACGGATGGTTTGTACAATTACGACAGGAGCGGGGGCTATCCATTGGAGTTCCCCCTAGATCGTCACCTGTTTGAGTTCATCCGAAGCTATGTCCCTCTTGGCATGGAGGAGGGCAACTCACAAATTCCAGGGGCCCACCGTCGGCTTGAGAGGGACATCTTGATGGGTAGGGACAGCCTGCTTGGTACAACCTTCTACAGCTATCCAAGCTTCTCGGAGGACTGCTGGAGGCAGCATCAGTTTCCCAGTGTTGATTGCCTGGGGTTCTTCGGCATGGCGGAGCAGTCTGGGGTCAGGGTTGGGCCGAGTGGCCCTGCTAGCTGGGATTTACACGGTCACCATCTCACGGAGAGAGAGGGGACCGCTGGGTTGGTACTGGAGCCTGCAGGTTTGTAGTATGCTGGAGAGGGCTATGATGATCACATCATGCTGAATGGAGTCATGCGATAGACTGTCACTAGCTGGTACGGTTACTGGGCGATGATCTCGTCACACTACTACCGCCAGGGTGCCACTGACCACATATCTGGATGTGCGGCTCTTAGGGAACCACACAACCTGATAGGATGTGCGGCTCCCAGAGGACCATATATCTGGATGTGCGGCTCCCAGAGGACCACATATCTGGATGTGCGGCTGTCACTGAACCGTTCAACCCTTTAGTCCAATAGATGTAAGGTCTTGTAAGGACCGCACATCTATGCAGAAATGACTTAGTGTGAGCTTTACATGATTCATATTAGTAACTAAATTGATAATTAGTAAATTAGAAACCCATATGATAAGTGGTAAATTATGCAAGTAAATTTCTATAAAATGCATGCTATTTATTATCACGTGATCTTGTTCATTATCATTATCATCTTGATTCATCTTTTTGGCAATTAAATTAATGTAAATCATGATCCTTGATAAATTGACATGGAAATTAGGACTAAAATGAATATTAGGTTGCATGACAGCCATTCTACCCCAGTAGAACAGTTTGACCAATTTTTCAACTTTTAATAAGTCATTAGCCCTATTAGTGTGCTAGCCTTGAACTTTTCCCCAGACACTCTATCCGGCGGACTTAACATCATCTTGGGATCTCTGTATATCCCTGCTAAGAACCTAATGAACCACCAGAAACTCCGATTTACATGACTGAACCGCTGGTTATAAGTCTTGGATCGAATTGGGCTAAGAGAGGCATGTGCGGCCAGTAGTGGACCGCATATCCTTATAGGCGGCCCAATGACAACCGCATATACTTGGCTTATGCCATTACGTGTTGGTCGATTAACCTTGATCAATCTTCGACCCAACCATTAAGCCCTAGACTTACCAATAGACAGTACACTAGGCCCTGGCTTAGATTTACCCTGTCTTTGGTAGCCCGGAGTCTAATAGGGTGATTCCTTAGCCTTCTAGCCAAGCCCGGGTGGTGCGGCTGGATTATGACCGTTCAAACCATATGCGGATTCTCTGGACCGCATATCTTTAATACGGCACCGTATGACCCATACATATGACAGGCGGCCCTTAATGGACCGTATAACTATTGAGTGGACCATTACTGACCGTGTATATTACAGTTTTCCGGAAAGTGATTATTTCATGATTTCGAATTATGTGAGCTACTCTAGCCTATCTAGGCTATGGTATTTCGTGGCTTGACCTATTGTTAGGTCTATTGATCATCAATGAGCTTATTGTTTGGACTCTTAAGAATCATTATTCTTACATCCTTTACATTGACTACATGAACTTGACCTTGGAACTCCTGGCCATTAAATATTGTGGATGTCTAGATTCGTGGGATCTGTGATCTAAACAAAAACCAACGCCAAGGCAAACAAATGAAGGGCCCAGTCTGGTCCTGAGAGGAGCACCCAAAAAGTACTTGATCCCCTGGGGAGGTGAATGACTAAGTGTGGAATTTGACACCGGTACTATCTAGCATGTTGGGTTTACGACATTCCACATTCTCGTGAAACTTATTATTCATGCTTAAAGCGTGAAGTACTTGCTTGCTTGCTTGACATGACTCAAAATTTACTTGTAAATGGCCATTCACTAGAAAATCTTGTTAATCTTACTTGATATCTCGACATGCAACTATTTCTTCCATTTAATTATCGTTACTCTTTCTATCTTAGTGATTATTTAGTTCTGCTTATTTTCTCACGTTAATCATGCATATTCATTAATTGGTTAATCATTTAAACTATGCCTGACGATAGAGTATAATTCCTACTGAGCTTCTTGCTCACCCCTACTTCCAATCCTTTTCAGGTAACGCGGTAAACGGAACGTTGCAAATGGGAATCGGATCGATGTGATCGAGTGAACCTGGAACCTAGAGATCGGAGTCTATCTTTTTACCTTCTTGAGTCTAGCTAGTGTCGTGAGTCTGGTTATTTCTTTTTTTTCTCCCTTGTTATTTCCTCCTTTAATTTGAATCTAATATTGTTAAGTGATATTTTTAATATTAATAAGAGCTCATATTTTCAATGTGTGTCTGTGGCCTCCTTGTGTTAAATCGTGATTTTACTTCTGCTCTTGTTATCATGACTGTTAACTGCCACGTTCCGAGCATCGCTTCCCGCTGCTATCGGTTCAGGGCGTGACAGAGGTGGTATCAGAGCCTCCGTTGTCTGAGTCCTTGGTTTTTATCCAAGAGTATAGGTTACCCTAAGTCTTAAGACCCATGTCATCCCTTGTCACCTGGTGAGATTGGGTAGTATCCTGGGTTAAGTAATAAAATATATACAAGATTGCGTTGTGTTACGCGTAAGGGTAATGAAAAAGTTAACCATATAATTTTTTTGCAGGTCTCTAAGCCATTCTTAAAATGAAAGCGAGTGGTTCCATGGGTAAGCTAGGATTCGGTTCCGCTAGAGGCTGACGAGTCTGTCGTAAAGAAACCCGAAGTAATAAGAAAAAGAAGAGCAATATTACGCAAATAAAATGTTTGTACTGTCACAAACTTGGTCATCTCGTAAAGGAGTGCTGGCGAAGGAGCGGAGCATGTATGCGTTGTAGAAATCAGGATCATAAAATGGCTAGCTATCCTAAGTTACTTCCACAAGCAAAAATATAAGAAGAATCAGAACCAACTTCTATCGAATGAAGAATTATATATGGTATTGTTCTCTTTTATCCCTAGCTATAGCTAAATTCTTTCATCATTAGTTGTATGATTAATATATTATTTTGATAAATAAGATCATCTTAGTTCAAATATTCAAATAATTGGTAATACCCGACGAATTTCGGGACCAAATTTCTTAAAGTGGGAGAGGATGTAATAGCCCGATTTTTTTTTGAGAAATTAATTAGCAATTAATAGAATAATTTCTTAATAAATAGAATACGTTATATTTCGACTGTTTTATAAAAATCCAGAAAAATTATATTATTGTAGAGGATAACACGTTTAACAAACTTGAATTTTGTGGCCAACTCAAATAAAATCTGTAAGTAGGCCGAATTAGTGGTTTAAGTCTAAATTTAACACTTAGTTAACCATACCTTAAAATGCCAAATTCGAGCCCAATACTCAATCAAATGAGCCCAAATCTGTGGCAAATGAAAGGATAGGATGAGAGGATCATTTCCCCTCTGCTAATCTCCCGAAACCTTAACCCTAAGTGATGCAATCGGTGGAGTTTTGGCGCGTCAACAATTACAGCGGCGTTCACATTGACTCGACTTGCGTGGTCGACTTCTCCCTGCATAGAACACCCTAGAAGGTGTGCGACCTATAAAAATGCTCCTTAGGAACCCTAGTTTCATTTGGAAGCTGCTGCGGCCGACGAGAACCTTGGACGAGGGTGAATTCCAGTGATCTCTGACGGGGGGTACCTAGCGCGTCTTCTTCCTTTTTCTTCCTTTCTTCCCTGATTGAGGTAGGTTCTCTCGGGCTCAAACCTCAAGTAATATATCAAAATGTTCAGCATCCAGTCCTCTTTCTTTTGGTATATGAAGCCCTAAATATTGTGTAATGTCCTGCGAATATTTTGAGGTTTAGTAGAAGCATGTTAAATTAGGGTTAACTTTGTTCCTTTTTCGATTAAGTTATGATTTCATGCTGTAAACATGAAATTGATTCATGCATCTCGTAGAGTTTTTCATGCTCTTTCTATTGGTAGTAAAAGTCCCAAATTCCATGTTGTATACCCTTCGAGTTTCGTGTTTTATTGTGACCCTAAAAACCTCGCCGGGGGCGGGTTAGGGTTGGTTCGATCAAATTTTACCGGACTTGGACGGTCTTACGATAGACCACACATCCTGGATGGGCGGTTCCTGAAGGACCGCACATTCTGAATGGACAGCTCCTGAAGGACCACACATCCTGGGATGGGCGGTCCTCACCTAACCACATATCTAGATGTGCGGCTCTCAGAGAACCACACAAACCTGATAGGATGTGCGGCTCCCAGAGGACCACATATCTAGATGTGCGGCCCCCAGAGGACCACATATCTGGATGTCCGGCTCTCAGGGAACCACACAACCTGACAGGATGTGCGGCTCCCAGAGGACCATATATCTGGATGTGTGGCTCCCAGAGCACCACATATCTGGATGTGCGGCTCTCAGTGAACCGTTCAACCCTTCAGTCTAGTAGATGTAAGGTCCTGTAAGGACCGCACATCTATGCAGAAATGACTTAGTGTGAGCTTTACATGATTCATATTAGTAACTTAATTGATAATTAGTAAATTACAAACCCATATGATAAGTGGTAAATTATGCAAGTAAATTTCTGTAAAATGCATGCTATTTATTCCCACATTATCTTGTTCATTATCATTATCATTATCATCTTGATTCATCTTTTTGGAAATTAAATTAATGTAAATCATGATCCTTGATAAATTGACATGGAAATTAGGACTAAAATGAATATTAGGTTGCATGACAGCAATTCTACCCCAGTAGAACGGTTTGACCAATTTACCGACTTTCAATAAGTCATTAGCCCTATTAGTGTGCTAGCCTTGAACTTACCCCCGGACACTCTATCCGGCGGACTTAACATCATCTTGGGATCTCTGTATATCCCTGCTAAGAACCTAATGAACAACCAGAAACTCCGATTTACGTGACTGAACCACTGGTTATAAGTCTTGGATCGAATTGGGCTAAGAGAGGCATGTGCGGCCAGTAGTGGAACGCATATCCTTATAGGCGGCCCAATGACAACTGCATATACCTGGCTTATGCCATTAAGTGTTGGTCGATTAACCTTGATCAATCTTCGACCCAACCATTAAGCCCTAGACTTACCAATAGACAGTAGACTAGGCCCTGGCTTAGCTTTACCCTGTCTTTGGCAGCCCGGAGTCTAATAGGGTGATTCCTTAGCCTTCTAGCCAAGCCCGGGTGGTGCGGCTGGATTATGACCGTTCAAACCGTATGCGGATTCTCTTGGACCACATATCTTTAATATGGCCCCGTATGGCCCGTACATATGACAAGCGTCCCTTAATGGACCGTATAACTATTGAGCGGCCCATTACTGACCGTGTATATTACAGTTTTATGGAAAGTGATTATTTCATGATTTCGAATTATGTGAGCTACTCTAGCCTATCTAGGCTATGGTATTTCGTGGCTTGACCTCTTTATAGGTCTATTGATCATCAATGAGCTTATTGTTTGGACTCTTAAGAATCATTATTCTTACGTCCTTTACCTTGACTACATGAACTTGACCTTGGAACTCTTGGCCATTAAGTATTGTGGATGTCTAGATTCGTGGGATCTGTGATCTAAACAAAAATCAACGCCAAGGAAAACAAATGAAGGGCCCAGTCTGGTCCTGGGAGGAGCACCCGAAAAGTACTTGATCCCCTGGGAAGGTGAATGACTAGGTGTGGCATTTGGCACCGGTACTATCTAGCGTGTTGGGTTTACGACATTCCACATTCTCGTGAAACTTATTATTCATGCTTAAAGTGTGAAGTACTTGCTTGCTTGCTTGACATGACTCGAAATTTACTTGTAAATGGCCATTCACTAGAAAATCTTGTTAATCTTGCTTGATATCTCGACATGCAACTATTTCTTCTATTTATTTATCATTACTCTTTCTATCTTAGTGATTATTTAGTTCTGCTTATTTTCTCACGTTAATCATGCATATTCATTAATTGGTTAATCATTTAAACTATGCCTGACGATAGAGTATAATTCCTATTGAGCTTCTTGCTCACCCCTACTTCCAATCCTTTTCAGGTAACGCGGTAAACGGAACGTTGCAAATGGGAATCGGATAGATGTGATCGAGTGAACCTGGAACCTAGAGACCGGAGTCTGTCTTTTTACCTTCTTGAGTCTAGCTAGTGTCGTGAGTCTGGTTATTTCTTTTTCTTCTCCCTTGTTATTTCCTCCTTTAATCTGAATCTACTATTGTTAAGTGATATTTTTAATATTAATAAGAGCTCGTATTTTCAATATGTGTCTGTGGCCTCCTTGTATTAAATCATGGTTTTAATTATGCTCTTGTTATCATGACTATTAACTGCCACGTTCTGAGCATCGCTTCCCGCTGCTATCGGTTCGGGGCGTGACAGTCTGTGACCTTTGTTGTAGACA
Source organism: Amorphophallus konjac (assembly GCA_022559845.1). Classification (NCBI taxonomy): domain Eukaryota; kingdom Viridiplantae; phylum Streptophyta; class Magnoliopsida; order Alismatales; family Araceae; genus Amorphophallus; species Amorphophallus konjac. Next base: position 78,514,451 of record CM040125.1, read on the forward strand.
ACTGTGTAAGCCCCACCGTCGTAGACATTCTAGATAACATACGGACCTCGCCAATTTGGCTGTAGTTTTTCGCTGGAGCGCCCTGCCATGAATTCCTTTTCCTTGATCATGACAAGGTCGCCTTGTTTCAAAGCTCGCTGCTTAACGAGCTTATCGTAGGCCCGGGCCATGCGGGCCTGGTATACTTGCAGATGTTTGTAGGCTTCGAGTCGCTTTCCTTCTAGATCGGCGAGCTCTTCTAGCCTTCTCTGGTACTCACTTTCGTCAGGGCCGGCAAGGCCGGTGTGGATCACCACATGGTAAGAAGCTAACTGGATTTCGATGGGAATAACTGCTTCTGACCCGTAAGCAAGGGAGAACAGCGAGCACCCCGTAGGGGTTTTATAGACCGTCCGATAGGCCCACAATGCTTCGAAGACCTTCTCACCCCAATTGTGTTTCCGATGGATAACCATCTTAGCCAGAGCTTGCAGAGGGTTTTGTTGAAGACTTTCGCCAAACCATTGGCCTGGGGGTTGTAGACCTAAGAATGATGGGGACATCACCCACGATTCTCTTTGGCTCGGGACTTCACTTCCTCCTGGAGAGGAATATGATCGAGCTCCATGTCGAGCAAGGCCCCCACGACCCTTTGCTTTTCTACCTGGATCATTTTGATGTATTTCTTGCTTTTTGTTTGAGTCATTTTGATGTAATTTTCCCCTTTATTTGAGTCATCATCCAAGGTCCTAAGTCATTTCCCTATGTTTTAGTCTTCATCTACCCCTTGGTTGCTTTTTGGACACCTTGGTCATTATGTGTAAAGCCAGGGGTAGTCTTGTCATGTAAAAAGTTTGGGTCCCTATAAATAGGACCCCAAACCCCCCTTGGTGAACTAATGAAGAATTTGAATTAAGCATTCCACAAAGCCATTGTGAGAATCCCGCTCTCTCGCTACCTCTCATTCTCTCTCTAGCTCTCTCTCTCCCCCTCTCTCTCTAAAGGGGCGACCCCCTCTCTCTCTCCTCCCTCTCTCTCTAGGGCGCACTTGCCCCTTCACCTTCCCCCCTGCCACCTCATCACCACCTCCCCCACTCTCCACTTGCCACATCACCAAGCCCCTTCACCTCCCAAGAAGCATTAATTTCCCCCATCAATTCCCTCCCCCTTCCTAGGTGACCCTTGCCATTCCCCACACACCCCTTCCTTTCCCCAAGGGAGAACCCCATCTCCCAAGCACCCATTCACATCCCCAAGACACCCCTTCCCCTTCCCTAGACCAAAATTAAACTCTCCATTAAACCCATTCCAAATCGAGGGAGGGAACCCTCCCCTCCCTCCAAGCCCATTTGCCCCCCCCCTCCTATCCTCCACCAAAGCCACCAGCGCCCCACCTCTCCCCCTTGCTAGCTCCGCCCCCTGCCATCTTCCCCACTTCCCCTTCCCACCTTCCCACCCTCCCCCACCATCAACACCTCCATATCCTATACCCCTCCACCAAAGAAACCACCCCTTTCACCCATTCTTTCTACTGATCTGTGTGCAGCTGAAGATCTGCTGATCAACAGCCTGTTGTAGCGCCGGCCCCAACCACATCCTGGAGCTCCTAGAGGCGTACCATACATTTCCGGAAATCTCTTCCAGTCGGCTTCACAGGCGAGGTGATCCCGCCTCAATCCGAGTTCGGAGCTGCTCGGGAGAGCTGATCTTCATCGACTGCGCAGATCAGGCCGGCCAGCGACCTAAAGCAATTTCCCGGAGCCTCCACGGCCACATCCCTCAGCTTCTGGAGGCGCCACATAGCCAAGAGCTCCTAACACAAGGTTTCCACCATCACCAAAAAGCAGCATCGCATTCGGCACCCGGAGGAGCATTTTCTGAATTTTCTCCCCTAGGTGCTCCGTTCTGTCTGTTCTTGGACTGAACAGACACCTGTTCACTTCTCGGACTGCTCCAGTCTGCTCCGACCTTCGTCAGTGCTCCCTTAGGCGCCGTTTCGAAGAGGACCCGACAACGGTTCCAACGACTCCAGCCAAGTTTAAATCAGAGTTCGGGAGCATTCATGATGACCACTCCTTTCTGCTGCTGAGATACCCCCGCTATCAGAACTAGGAATCAGGGGCCCTGTTGGTGACCCGTCCACGGCCAGCACTAGTACTTTGGGAATTAAAAAAATTCAGGAGTCATCCCGAGCTAGTCAGTGAAGATTTGGCGCTGGTTTCATCGACTTATGAGTTCGGGAGAGTCCTCGGCAGCGCCAACAGCAAGCATCTATCAGGCAGGCAGACAGGCGAGCAGAACCACGAAGGGCCTTCCGGCTTCTCCTATTAGCCTCACTCCCCTCCCCACCTGGCCGGCTTACCGCCCCTCCCTCTGTGGAGGTAGTGTTTGCTTGTACCCCTATTCTTCCCACCCCGAGTTCCCCCTCCTACGTGAGGAGTAGTGCATGTAAATATTTACAAAGGGTGAAGCTTCGTCGATACAGTGTGCGGAGAACCAACACTTCCCCGCTCGTCCACGTATCCGAACGGGGTTGGTTTCTTCAAACTGACCGGGTAAACTCTATCCCTTGCTCTCATTTCAGTATTTGTTCATTTAATATCCGTGGAATTGCTCCGCTAGACGGTGAGAGAGAGCCCGACCCCGAAGCTTCCAGTTTGCGTGCGATCACCGTGGACTTGTGCGAGAGAGTGACCCGGTGCCCTTAGGCACCTAGCCAGCCCCTTTATTGTGGGCACCGTACCCTTGGGAGGGCAACCATAACCCTGCTGGCCCTCTACCAGCAAGGGCCTTGTTCCACGATCTCCACTCGGCATCACCGAGTCACCCCGGGAAGCGTGTGTGCACGGTGGTTTGGCGATTTCCAAAAATCTCAACTCTTGCGATTGTGTTTGTGATATAGGTCCAAGGGATCATAGCTAGCTGCTGCATTCCCAATAGCCTGTGTCACATCAAAGAAGTTCTCCAATCGATGTGGAATTTGGCTGCTAACTGGTATACGGCCTTATTTTTGAATGGTGTCCCATTGTCGGACACTATGCAACTGGGAGTACCGAATCGGTATATGATATTGTGCCGGACGAATCTGGAAACCACCTCGCTGGTGACCTCTCGCAAAGGTAGAGCTTTCGCCCAACGAGAGAAATAGTCAATGGCGGCCAAGATGTATTTCTGGCCCTTGGAAGATGGCGAGAAAGGCCCCGTGAAGTCCATGCCCCACTCAACGAATGGCCAGGTGGGGGCTGTGGGACGCAATGGATTGGGAGGTCTTCTGGGTACCGGGCCAAAGGCTTGGCATTGATGGCATGTACGGGCATACTGGATGCAGTCCGCGTACATGGTTGGCCAGTAGAAGCCTTTGACCTTGATGTTGTGTTTCATTCAGTCTCCGGCGTGGTGTGCACCGCACAACCCGGAGTGGACTTCCTGCATGACGGCTCGAGCCTCCGTGAGGGAGACACATCTCAGGGGAATTGACTTATCCTTCTCATGGATGAGCCAGTATAGAGAGTCGCCGTGCACCGCACAACCCGGAGTGGACTTCCTGCATGACGGCTCGAGCCTCCGTGAGGGAGACACATCTCAGGGGAATTGACCTATCCTTCTCATGGATGAGCCAGTACAGAGAGTCGCCGATCAACTCGTAGGAGGTTGCTCGGCGGAGTAATTGGACTCTTTGAGCTCGGTTAGGGGGGAGCCACCCTTTCTTGAATTTGATGATGGGCGCATGCCAATCATATTCTCCTGGAGGTGTGTTCCGTTCAAGGTCATGGACCTCGTAAATGGTGAGACCGATATTGCCTTCTAGTGAGCTTGGCATCAGCCTCCTATGTTTGATGACGATGTCGACCTCGCCCTCGGGCGGGAGCTTGATAGCCGCGGGCAATTTTGCTAAGTCATCCGCCTGAGCGTTGCTGCTTCTGGGAATATGATCTATTTCAAAGAAATAGAAATTCCGGGTTAATCTGGTAACGGCGGTATGGTATGGAACGCAATGGCTTCCGCACGTCATAAATGCCGAGGACCTGTCGGACTATCAGCTGGGAGTCCTCGTAGGCTTTGAGACATTTAATGCCCATGTGGAGAGCCATCTGGAGCGCAATGAGTAGAGCTTCATACTCAGCTTCATTGTTGGTCAGGTACTTCATGAGGGCACAAGAGTTGTATAAAACTCCGCCCTGAGGAGTCAGGAAAACAATGCCAGCACCTGTCGTGGTGGCTGGATCCTGGTTGTTCCGGGTGACCCCTCGGGAAGCACCGTCGAAGTAGAGCTCCCAGCAAGGCACGCTGGTTGTGAGAGCGCTTGGTTGCCAATAATGGAAGACATCTCTGCTCTGTTCAACTGGTTGTTGTGATTGAGCAGCAAGGGACTCCTCATCCGGGAGCTCCGAGTTCAAGGGTGAGTCGTCTGGTACTGGATGGGCTGCCAAGAATTCAGCCATGTCTTGTCCCTTAATTACTTTTCTGGGGACATAAGTAATGTCGTACTCCATCGGTAGGAGAGCCCACCTTCCCACTCTGCTTGAGAGGACAGGTCACCAAAGGAGATACTTCAGGGGGTCGTGCTTGGATATAAGCTCAACTTGATGGGACAGAAGGTAATGTCGTAGCTTCTTAACTGTGAATACCAATGCCAAGCAAACCTTTTCCATAGGGGAGTAGCGGTACTCGGCACCGATTAGCTTCTGGATGAGGTAATAGAGGGGTTGCTCTTTACCTTCTTCATTGATTTGTGCCAACAGAGCTCCTAGCGAAGCGTCCATGGTGGCAATATAAAGGATGAGGGGTTTACCCTTGATTGGTGCCCCCAAGAATGGGGGAGTAAGGAGGTACTCCTTGATTTGCTCAAAAGTCGCTTGGCATTCTGAGTCCCATGTAAACGGGGTGTCTTTCTTCATTAGCTTGCTAAAAGGCGCACACCGACCGGAGAGGTTAGAGATAAACCTCTTAATGTAGGTTAGCCTCCCTTGGAAGGACCTAAGCTCGGTGATGTTGCTGGGTGGTGGAAGCTCCCAGATTGCTTTGATCTTGCTGGGATCCACCACGATTCCTCGGTACCTGACAACGAAGCCGAGAAATTTGCCACTGGATATGCCAAAGGCGCATTTAATGGGGTTCATTTTGAGCCCGTATTGCCGGAGACGCTCGAAGACTTGGCGGAGGTCGCGCAAATGGTCTTCTCGCCTTTTGGTCTTGACGACGAGATCGCCGACATAGCATTCGACGGTGTTGTGTAGCATCTCGTCGAATATTTTTGTCATAGCCCTTTGATAAGTAGCACCGGCATTCTTTAGACTGAAGGGCATGCGCTTGTAGTTGAAGATCCCTTTGAGGGATCTGAAAGCTGTGTGGTTCTTGTCTTTAAGGGACATCCGGATTTGATTGTAGCCAGATGACCCGTCCATGAAGGACAAGGCCTCATGTCCGGTGGTCATGTTGACCACTGTTTCTGTGATTGGAACTGGGAAGTCGTCCTTCAGATAGGCTTTGTTGAGGTCCCGAAAGTCAACACAGATGCAGACTTGACCATTCTTCTTCTTGGCTGGGACTATAATGGCGAGCCAGATCGGGTAGATGCACGGCTCGATGAAGTCGACCTCCACCATTTCATGGACTTCGGCTGAGACCTGGAGCTCCAGCTCATGGAACATGCGTTGATCTGGTTGCTTGACCGGAGCGACTAAGAGAGAGATGGCGAGGTCATGCTCCGCTACGGTGGGATCTAGACCTGGCATCTCCTTGTATGTCCAGGTGAAGCAGTCCTTGAATTCGAGCAAGAGTTGCCTGTAATCCTACTTTTCTGCCACGGTGAGGAGCGCACTGACGAATGTAGGCTGAGGGGCTTCTTCTTCACCCATGTTGATCTCAATGAGCTCATCCACGGTCGCTTGGCCGCCGTCCTCTAGCTCGGGAGTAGCAGGTTGGCAGTCGATGAAATCCTCGTTGTCAGTGTCAGCTTCGGGTATTTCTTGGTTCTCAAAGCCACCGGCTGATGTCGATGGGACTGGAGAGTCATTGTTGCTGGGATCCAGTGAGGATTGATCTGGACCGCTGGCTCCTGGCCCGCAGTCGTCAACTGGGGCTGCTGAGATCCCCCCGGGGTTGCCCGGCGAAGCTGACACTCTTTCACGGTGAAGACCAGATATATCCCCTCCTTCAAGAGGGTCGGTTGAACCGGGTCCTTCGATTGGCTGAGAGACCAGAGGAGATTCTTCTCCCCATTTGTCTTGGCAGGTAGACGAGGAAGGTTCCTCGCCTGCTTGAGCAGGGCTGCCAGCTTTGATGGGGATCGGGATCAGAATTTCCTCTTCCTCATCCCCGGAGCTGTCGAATTTGGCTTCAACTCTAGCTCTGTCGTCGGCTAGTTCTGCCAAGCCTATGACATCGACTGCATAGTGGATGCGAAAGTCCAGGTCTTTGTCGTAGCCAAGTCCTCTAGTATCCTTTTGGAAGGACGGGAGTTGCCCCCGGACCTGGGAAGGGGTCCACAGTAGACGAAAGTATCTTTGTTATGCAGAAGTTTGCCACATGGGAATGTGTTACTTCAGACACATTTCTTGAATATGCGGGGACAAATCACACCACACCTGAACTGCTTCAGGGGTGTCATCGGCTTGCTTGGACCATCCGAAGTCATCATCCGGCGGGGCATGAGGGACCATGTCTCCTTTATAGAAGACAATAGGTTTGTCCTTATTAGCCTTCTTCTTGTTTCGGCGTTGTCGCTTGAAGGTGATAATGAATGTCGTCAGCGACTCAACACTGTGCTCCTCGGATGCACATGGAAGCTGGATGCAGTCTGGTGGCAAGCATATACTCTTGCCGATAGCTCGGCTAATAAGATTAGCCTCGAAGTCAATCTGGCACCTCTCGGGGCGGTCTGGGGTTGACTTGGAGCCGAGGCGCAGCCGATGAAGCTTGGCCTTTTCCTCATCAACAGAGAAGAGATCATCATCATCTTCCTCTGAGAGCCAACCTTTGCTTTTGCTCTTAATTACAAGGTAGGGACTAATCCCCTTGAAGTAGAGAGCAGCGTCGGCCAGGTTGCATTCTGCCGGTATGAACGGCGACAGGTCTGCAAAGACCATATGTTGCTCCCCGTCCTTGGCATACTTGATGCATTAGTGGAGAGTCGATGGGATGACCCAATTTTCATGAAGCTAGGGTCTGCCCAGCAGCATCTTATAAGATGTGTTGGAGTCGATGATGTAGAACGTCACATTAGAGGTGAAATCATCAAGCACCAGGTCGACATCCACCCGGCCGAGGACGTCCTTGGTGTTCTTGTTAAAGCCAGATATCTTGACCGCTTGAACCTTCTAGAGGTATGGGGTCAGATATAGAGACTTGAATATCTTGAGCGGCATGATATTAACAGCAGCACCTGCATCCACCAGGATTCGCTTCACATCATGCCCGTTGACCTTCCCCCTCATGTAGAGTGTACGGTTGTGGCACGGAGGGGAGAGCATCATGTCTTTCTCCATGGAGGAGATTGCGGCCATGAAGGCTCCATAGGCAGCCGCCTTCATTTCCACGGCATGTTCTTCATAGACTTCCGACTGTTGGAGTATTTTGATAAGGGTTTCCCTTAGGTCTTTACTCCAAGCAATGTCTTCCCAAATTGAAATACTGGCAGGGAAGCGTTTCATCTGGTGGAGGACCTTCCGGTCAGCTCGAGCTCGAGCATCCTCCAAAGAGGGTAATATGTCAGGCTGAGCCTTCTGCGAGCTGCCGTGTTGTTCCCCATCGGGAAGTTGCACTGCCTTGCCCTTATCACAGGGATCAGACTGACCTTGATCGCCAGCGGACTCCTGGAATAGGGATGCCAATGATGGCTCTTCTGGGTGTGACTGGCAGACTGCCTCGTCCTTGCCAGACGGTCCCACTTGTCCCATCGCAGAAGTCGGTATTGGTACAAGGGCTGGGACGCTGACAGTATCCTGCTCGATGCCGGAAGGATCGAAGATATCGGGTCCTTTCTGAATTTTTACCTCCGGAATGGGAGCCAATTCCTCTTCTCGAAAGAGGATGATTCGCTCCAGGTCGAAGGTGGATGGAGAGATGGGTAGCTCGGGGATTCTCCCACGGCCTCTAACGCATCCCCAGCCATGACCTCGGCCACGACCGGTGTGCTCTGGAGCTGGCTGTAGCCCAAGAGGAGCAGTGGTTCTTTGTCTTGTCTGGCAGGCTACTGACTCCCCCCGCCGAGAAGCATTGACATTGTCAGGGGGTGGAATGGCCACCATGTTGCAGGTGCAGCGCCGAAGCATTTCTTCCAGCTGCTCTGTTGTGATCTCCTTATCTTTATAGCACAAGGAGAGCTCATCTGGGATCACGAGTCTTTCGCCATCCTTGAGCTTTTGGATCATCTCTTGGACCCAATTTCTGAGGCGGGCTCGTTTCTACATTTCTTCCCACAGGATACAACTGTCGAGTGGGAGAGCCCCGGTAGGACGAGGAGGAACGTATTCCTCTAGGTCATCAATGAACCGCTGGAACCTTTGGAGAGGCATTGGTTCGGCTGGTGATTGTAGGGCGGCTGCTTGTTCAGATTGTTTCTTGAGCTGCCTTCTGAGGTTCTTCCTCCTATTTTTCTCTCGTCTCTTGGTGATAGCTGCCTCCAAGGGAGTAGGAGGGAGAGGTGTCGGGGTCGGAGTTTATAAATCCTTGTGAGGATATCTCTGAGCCGGTGTCTTTGCAGGGCGGGGTCGATGACTCTTCCTCACCCGGATTTCAATCCATGCGCCTTCCGCTTGTTGTATCTTGAAGGTGGCGTTGACCGCCTGCTCGATTACCTCGAGCGGCAATTCTTGGTACGCCGAGATACTAGGACTGGCGTCTGAAGATGTGTGCGCGGTTTGATGCCTTACCCGCGATGACGATGGGAGCCTACGAGGAGTCGGTAGGCTAGTGCTGGCATCCGAAGACGTGTGCGCAGTTTGATGCCTTAGCCGTGGTGGCGATAGATTTTGTTGAGAAGCGGCCCGAGAGGTGTGCTTGTTTTCCTGCTCCTTAGCCTTGCCTTTGTGATCATGCTGAGAGCTGGGTCTGGCGACGACTGACGGCGTCGTGAGACATTGTCGCTCTACATAGTTATCCTGACTCTGCGGACTAGCTGAGCCTCGTGGCGGTGGGCCCGCCACTTGGATCGAAGCCATTGAAGACTCTGAAGATGTCTTCTTTGCACTTCGAATTATGTTAGAGGGTGGGCAGAGAGGACCCAACGGCCCATCCGCTGAGGGGATGTGATGAGGCTGAGGCGGGACCTCACCGTGCTTTTGCTGTCCCTTCCTATACACAGACGTCGGAAACGGAGATAGGATGAGAGGAGGATGAGAGAGCGCTGAAGAGCCCATCATCGTCTCACTCACCAGAATGTCCTCTCGGCCGAGAAGGACTCTGAGGAGCCTGGCAGTGTCTTCTTCAGAGAAAGGGAGAGACTTTAGCTCCGGCCAAGACTGCCACCGCACGGCCGAAGTGGCTGGGGCTAGCTGGCTAGGTGTTGATGCCTGAGAGCCCGAAGGGGCCGGAGGAGTAGGGGAATGGATAACATTGACCAACAAGTCGGTTGGCTCCATCTCTTGACTGGCATCCTGCTCTCTACGCCTCCGCAATCGCTCGAGCGCCTCTCCGTTGTTAGTACGGAACTCAAGCCATTCTGGAGGATGCTGGTAAGGCAGTCCATGCCCATTTTCTTGAGGGGAGTCTGGCCGCTCTGGCGCACTCCTGGCAGTGCTCAGGGTCTCTTCGACGGCTTGTCAAATCCTGACGAGCGACATGGAGTTTCCTGACGCATCGATCTACTTCCATTGGATCTGTTGCTGGATGAGGTGTTGAACTTCTTCACAAGACTCGATTGGGTGGCAAATTCTAGCGTGGAAGAGGCAGTATTGAGGGTGACTACGGTCCCAATGGGTGTAGTCGGTAGGCGAGTCACGGGGAATGATTTGCCCGTTCTCGATGAGGATATCAAAGAGTCACCGGGTTCTCTCCCTGGGGAAGGAGAGAGGTCTCTGATCATGCCAGGGCCTCCACCCCAGGCACCATATCAAACGTCCCCTTTGATTGGCGCTGGGCTCCTCTGACTCGTCATCAGAAAGAGAAAATGCGGCCATCATGTGGATGACATTGGCTGAGGGGTGAGCCGCGCATGCTGCCTTAGCTAGCCTGGCCCACGTATGTGGTTGCGGGGGATCAACGAGACCACTCTTCATTTTGACGAGGCCATCTCGGATCAACTTCTGCGCCTGGGTTTTGAAGATGTAGCAATCTTTGATTGAATGACTTAGTATGCCATGGTACATGCAATAACTGGGATCATCGATCTTCAGGGCCTCATCTGGCTTGAGGACTTCGGGCAGCTCGATGATTTTCTGGGCCATACAGAGGTCGAAGAGCATCTTCGTGTGTTCCTTCTTAAAGGAGAAGGGTGTCTTCATGCGCTCTGAGAAGGAAGGAGCAGCCGGCTTGTCCGCTGGCTTCTTATCAGAGTCGCTGGATTCGGCCCCCTTACTGGCCCTGGCGGTAGGGGTGAACTCTATAATGTTCACCTCCTTACCGGGCTGGCGTTCTTGCACTTGCTTACCCTTGGCTGTAGTATAGCTTGGGTTATCGGCAAAGAACATCTCTATTTCAGTGACTGCCGAATTAAGTTGGTCGAAGCTTTTGATATTGGTGCCGAGAAGCTTTTCGCTAACTTCGGCCACGAGACCTCGACGACATATGGTGATGGCATCCTCTTGAACAGGTGGATTGACACACCTCATGCTGAGGTCTCGCCACTTTTTGATGAAGTCGAGGGCGCCCTCGCCCTTTTTCTGCCGGAGAGAATAGAGCTCGTGTCACGCCCCGAACCGATAGCAGTGGAACGTGTAGTTTGCTCGGAACGTGGCAGTTAAACAGTCGTGAATGATCAAGAGCAATCGCATAAGACAAAAATAATTTTGAACAACAATAGAAATTTTATTTCTAATATAAATCTCTTACAAGAACTTGTTTTCCAACTTAGAGACTCCAACACAATGGAAAGGAACGACATACTACAGACTTAGACAAGATAACTGGATAAGAGACGATAAGCTAACTTAGCTAGACAATACTATCTAGACTCAAGAAAGATAAAAGACTCGGGTTCACTAGTTTCCGAAGCTCGCTTACACACTTGTCCCGCCCGTGTGAGTCTCGGTCTCGCTAGCCACCTGATTACTTGAAAAATGTTGGAATAAAACGGAGTGAGCGAATGCTCAGTAGGAATTATATCTCAAGAACTAGCAATGGGTTTAAGTAATTACAATTTTTCACATGTAAATGCAATATGGCTATGCATGTAGAAAGAACTGAGCAAGTAAAACTAATCAATAGAATAACACGTCGTGCAAAACATCCAAGTGAGTCTTAAACAAGAGATATTCATGAGAAACTTTATAGATTATTGGCTATTTCATGCAAGTACTTTGCCCATATCGGGCCACGCTAGTAAAGTCACGCAAGTCGAGTCACGCATGCAAGAAAGAGAGAGAGTGTGGAATGCCAAAGATCAAGAGAGAAAGTACTTCGGTGCAATGCGAGACACCGTGATCATTACAACTCCCATGGGCACTAGTACTTTTGGGTGCTCCTCCCAGGACCAGATCGGGCCCTTAAATGCACAGCATTAAAGATAGATCTAGACATCCACGATAGTTTATAGCCAATAAGGAGTTTCAAGAACAAGCTTTAATAGGATGATAAGATGAGATTTTCATGGAATTCAAGGGCAAGGCCCTTGAGTAAGGACATTCTTGCGATAAAATCCTCGCGAAGCATATAAACCACGACATGTCGATAAACTAGGCGGAATTAGTTCCCTAATTGGGTACCATGACAATTAAGTGTCCATATCCAGATGGTCACCTATTTGATATAGAATTGAGGTCTACAAGAACAGCCTATTAATGGCATGATGTTCTTACCCCATTAAGAATATTCTCATGATATCCATTAGCATATCATAAGGGCCGGTATACCATGTTTCTATAGAGTGACATGGCAAAATAGTGTGAAAGGTTTTTATGGTACAACCCGCTCAGTCGGCCTTGAGGGAATCCAAGGCTCGAGGAGTCTTACGGAGGTCTCTTTGACTAACTTGCTAGTCCAAAGGAACGGAATGTCTAATGGAGAGCTTGTATGTCAACGAGAATTGAGGGGTAATTGATAAAACATCATAAAACATGGGACTATATTCACGGAATGGAAATACAGTGCCTAATAATAGATTGATATATATAAAACCCTCGGTTATCAGAAAACAGTTTAAAATAATTATACAGGAAATTAGCGACTTCCTCTAAGTCGTTACTTATCAAATTAACGCCTTTTACAGGGGAGTTTATTTACAATTTGACGACTTATACAGCAGTCGTCCATTATATTTTCTATTTTGCTTAAATTTCTAATTTTTGGAAAAATGCGCCTTAGGCAGGGACGTTACTTTCAAATTAGCGCCCTTTGGTGGGGCGTCAGTTCTATAAGAAACGGCCTGCATCAGGTCGTTAATTCAAGATGTTCCAGGATTAATATGAATCGGTGGTAATTTCAAGGATAATAAAATTTAAGTAAACTAGTACAGGGTCAGGACAAGAAAAATAGCAGGATTTGATATATGTGATCATGCATTGAATTACCTTACAGGTTTCATAGTTATTCAATTTCTAAACATGAGTATTAATTAATTATCTGAAATTAACGCCTCTTGTGTCGGGCGTCCTTTCTTGAATTAGCGCCCTAAGCTGGGTCGCTTCTTTTCAAAAGTCACAGAAAACATTGAAAGCTCATGAAACTATATGCATGCACGAATATATGTTATCAATATGATTTCATAAGTTACTTTGGGCTACAATCCTTGAGAAAACCTACCTGACTGATCTGGGTGAAGACACGGTTAAGATTTGTGAAGAGAAAATGATACTCTGTTTGCAACAGGGTCTTCTGATCACCGGAAGAAGAAGATGATGATGAAGAACTCCACGTCCTTCAACTATATGAGAGTTCCTTCTCGATGCAGGCAACCTACAGAAGAATAAGATGAAGAAGCATTAGTTTTCTTCATAATACTCAACTGAAGGCAGAGGAAGAAGAACACCTGTTCTTCACGGTTGACAGCAGCAGCACGATGAAACAGATCGCCAAAATAGCGGTCTAGGTCGATCGGGAGGATATTTATAGAGTTTTAGGAACCCTAATAGAGTTAGAGTTTGATTGGAAGATCTATTTCCCTGTTAGAGTCCTTGCTATAACATATCTTTTACGTAGTAATCCGGAAACTTGCCCTAGATAATGTCCTGGTTCGAACGAAACTCAAACGGAATTAACGCCTTAGGTTAGGTCGTTAATTTTAAATTGACGCCTTGCATCTCGTCATTTTTGAAGAAATAACGCCCTTCCGTCGGGCGCTATTCACGATTTCACGTTAACTTGTGATAGTTACAATATTTGAAGATTTTTATCTTTTTTATTTGATTAGGTTTAGTTATGAAATTTCATGTGTAATAGTTTTCCATTTTTCTTGATTTTTTCATATAATTAGTTTTTAATAATTCCTTTAAATCAAAAAGTGGCACTATTCACTTTTTAATAAAGTAACGATTTTTATTAAGTCGTTTATTATGAAATGCACGCCTACGTGAAGGGCATCTCTTATCTTTTGACATTTTACCTTAGAAGCAAAATTGTGTTTATACCCATTAGAATTCTTATCTTATATATCCTCGTGCCATTACACTTTAGCTAATTAACGACTTATCCTATGTCGTCCTTTTTTTTTTAAATAACGCCCGTAGTAAGAGGCGTCAATTGTGTTTGACAACGTTTCTTCTTAACCTCTAAAAGACCGATATCGTATATATGTCTATTCTTTTCTCTTTTAATTTTTCTTAATTCATTTAAATCCTATTAATGTATATTTCTTCCTTCTAATAAAAGTATAATGTAATAAATGTGAATATTAAATTTTATAAATTATTAATAAAATACTAATTGATGTTTTCTTCGAGATTTATCGATTCTAAATTCAAATAAAATTATATTATGCATTAAATTCCTAGAAAAAAAATAACATGTTATTCTTAAATTTATTATAATATAACGGTAAGGTCATTATGATGTCGGGGGTCGTGTACAGAGTCTGGGCATGGTATAATAATGAGCATATACATATTTTCACTTATAATTCATGTATTTTTGGTTCTTATTATTTACGTTGTATTATATTTATTTATATTGCATTATATATACATAAACATATTTGTTATATTCTAACCCTCATATACCTATTAATAATTTGTATGTATATATGGATTTTATTCGTCATAATTTGTTTAACTTTTATTAGTCCTTGTCCTAGGTATCAGAGGCAGGTTCGATCTGAGCAACCCTAAAGGAATATCACTTGACCATTTATTTATTTGAATAAATTTTATTTATTAAACATTATATACTTATAAGAGTATGTATTTATCATTATGTATATTTTTATTTCTTATTCCAAAATTACCGGGCGTTACAGTTCGGATAGGGAGACCTTTCGCTCGGCCGTCTGAAAGTGGTCGAGGAATTTCTTTTGGAGGTCCGCCTAGTTGATGATAGAGTTGGGCTTCAGGGGGGAGTACCATTGGAAGGCCGTCCCCATGAGCGAAATAGCGAAGTAGCTAAGTAGGTATGATTCGTCCAACGCCAACTCGCCCATGGCCGTAACATAGTAGGCCAGGTGTTCATGTAGCGACCCTGCCCGTCGAACTTTTGCAGCTTCGGGGGCTTGGAGTACTCTAGGGGAAGCTTTTTTTGCTAGTGGTGAACCAGGTAGGGTACACTGTAGAGATCTACTGTGACAGTCCCTTCACCGTACTGGACGAGCTTTGTCTCAACAATGCGCTCGATCATTTGGTGTTGTGCCAGAAGATTTTCCGACATTGGGGTATTGGAGGATCGTGGCTGAGTCTCGATCGGAGGCGTGCCGAACCTGGTTGCCAACGGGGTTCGGGCAATTGCCGCTGAAATGTGTTGTGTTAGGTGGATGTAGTCTATCTCCACTGACTGTGGATCTAGAGGGGGGTGAATAGATCTAATGCCTAATTAAAAGCTAGTATAAGCTCTAATGCGGAATATAGGCAAATAGCAGGTAAACCAAAAGAAGATGCACTAAGCAAAGGGTCGACCCATGCAGCCACACAGCATATCACAATCTCAAATACTAGATATGAACATGAGCGATATAATCTATGATGCTAAGTAAGGAAACCCATCGCACACAGTTCAAAGACAATCACACAAACACAATGCACCCAAGAATTTTAGGTGGTTCGGTCAAAGACCTACGTCCACCCCACACTCAACAGAGTATGGCTTACTGCTGCGCAGTACAGCTTGCGTCTGCTGGGCACTACAGCTTGGCCTACAAACCACTGAGCAACACAGCTTGTTGTCCGAGACAAGTCTCGCATGCTGAGGATTACAGCTTCACCTGTCCAGTGGAATCCTCCACTGCAACTGCTGGGGTTTACAACTTACCCGTCCAGAGGAAGCACCTCTGCAAAACAGCTGACTTACAGCTTGAAGAATCAATAGTTCGGAAATAAAAGTGCAGAAGCAAAATGAAAAAGAAAACCCCAAAGGGGAATGTAGCTCTAATGAGCAAATGCTCAGCTCTGGTATCTGAACCAAGAGACTGAGTACAATCCTCTCGAACAAGCTCTCTCAATCTCACTCTCTCAACTCATCTCTTCTCACTTTCTCTTCTTCTCTATTTTCTCTCTTCTCACAGTGGATCGATGGCTCTCTACTGTATAGACTTCGCTTCTCTTTAGTCGATCAGCCTCCATCTGAACACGAAGGCTTCATTATATATTAGCAGCAGGTGGATGAGGGCGCGTGGCTTCCACATTTCCCGCCCAGAGAATTCGCCAGAACCGAGGCAATTCCATCCACATGGCAGCATCCTGGAAAGGCTTCTTTCACGTGTCATCATCATGGTACCTTGTCCTTCTTAGATCACGAGCCAGGTCATCAGTCCAAGTAAAGAATCCCTGTCAGACAGAATACCAGATTATCAGTTTAAGTATCGAACTCTGTATAGACTTGTGAAATGAAATGTGATGTATAGATATGAAAACACAGGGAGTGTATAGACTTGGAATTTACACGCAGGAGGGAGCAGTGTATAGACTTGCTGTGAAGAACAGTAATGTGTAGACTTCGATGAGAACAATGCATGAACACAGTGTATAGACTTAGAAGTCTAAAGGGGGTCGACCCATCTAATCAGGGGGGTCAACCCACGATGCATGAATGAATACACTTCCAATGTGTAGACTTCGGACTTGCCATGATGTATAGACTTGGAGCACAAAAGTCACGATGTACAGACTTCATGAGACTTTAATGAAGACAGTCGATGTATAGACTTCATGACTGATGCACGATGCAGACTCGTCCAATGTATACACTTGCTCAATGTTCAAACTTCACGAATGATGTACAGACTACCAATGTGTAAACTTGCCAAGACAAATGAACGATGTACAGACTTAAACAAGGCAAAGTCTGTACAGGCTTTGAGGTTCACAATGTATGGACTTTGGCAAGCCAACGGCTGTACAGACTTCCACTAAACAACGTTGTATAGACTTGGAAATCTGAACAGGAGGATGTATAGACTTTACGAGCACAGTCCAATGTATGGGCTTCAAAGGCTTGAAGGCCCAATGTGCAGACTTGGAAGCTTGAACCAATGTACAGACTTAACAGTCGCCTTGGCTGTACAGACTTGGTCACAAACTGAACAGTCGGTTGTATAGACTTGCACAAACCAAAGTCTGTACAGACTTGAAAAGAAAACCAATGTATAGACTTCGTGAGTGCCTAGAGGATGTACAGACTTAGTGACTGTACAGACTTGGAAGGCTCAGCGAAGGATGTACAGACATCAACGAAGAGATGCACGATGTACAGACATCATTCAAAGGCTAGTGTGAAGACTTCACGATTTATAGACTTTCCAAGTGAAAGGCTGTACAGACTTGAGCAGAGAAGCTCTGTATAGACTTGATCAAGACAAGGCAGTCGAGTGTATAGACTTCAAGTGAAATGACAGTAAAGCCATCAGTGTATAGACTTCAAGGGAAACGATGGTAAAACTACTGATGTATAGACTTGAAGGGAAACGTAGGTGAAACTTCCAATGTACAGACTTGGAAGAACACTGATGAATGTTCAGACTTCGAAGTTCAACGAAGGATGTACGGACTTCACCCCGATGAGACGCTCGCTGTACAGACTTGGTACCGACCAATGTGTAGACTTGACAATGCTGAATGAACGAATGAGCAATGTATAGACATTGGGTGCCACACTGTGCAGACTTCACGATGTATGGACTTGAGTGTTCGTGTGAGCTGCACTGTATAGACTTTAACAAAATGCCTAAGACGCTGCATGAGACACAAGACAGACAGACAGTGTATAGACTTCACTCTGGGGGCGTCGACCCATCTGAGAAGAGGGTCGACCCACTGCTGTCCAGACTAAACAAGGAAAGATATAGACTCTATGTTCATGCTGCAATGCACTGTGTAGACCTGTGAGTGTGTTCATAACAATATATAGACTCTGACTGCATTATATACACAGACAATCTGATAAAAACAATTTCATCAAACTAAGAATAGTTGCCAATCAATCAAAACAACTGTTGCCAATGAAGTAAAACTTATTGTCAACATCATCAACCCTGAGGGGTCACAACAATCTCCCCCTTTTTGATGATGGCAACACCCTATTATATAGAATAGTAACATCCTGTTGTGCAGATGTATTTTTGATGAAGGACATGTTTTATTTTTCAGATTTGTCATGCAGATGCTATGTATGAAATGCTGAGACATGAACATAACTCTCTGCTCACAAGATCTCCCCCTTTGCCATAGACATGATGCATACACTTCCCTGGAATGAATTCATCAAATAGACAATATTTTCTCCCCCTTTGCCATCAACAAAGAGGAGGGAAATAAGATGCAAGGGAAGGAACAAGAAGAATCAGCTGACTGGCATTCTTAGCAGGTAGTTCAGAAATTAAGCAGCTAAAGCACAGAACCTTCAGTCATATGAATTGAGAAACTGCTTAGAAAATGAAGTTCTGGTTTAAAGGTTATATAAATGAGAGTTCATGCACTACATTCATTGGATAAGGTAGCTGTTCATGATAAAATAATAAACCAAAATCACATTTGCATGAGAGAGTCAGTTTACAAAATATCTTACTGTCATATACTCAACAAAAATAATTGAGAGATACCAAGTCATGTATTGAAACTAAACAAATTGACATTCATAAAATTACTTTTGAAGGAACAGCATTTATCAATATGAGTTCATTTTGGGCAGTCAAGCACCATTTGTCTTTTTGCTTAAGGGTATACGTTTATCAGACGCCAATACCCCTAGATACTCAACATGATAGACCATTCTGCTATGATCAAACTCAATATAAGTGATTTACATCTTTTTGCTTGAGGGTACACGTTTATCAGACGCCAGTTACCCCCAGGTACTCAATGAAACCACCCTACTATTTTGATCATTTTATACAGAGATAGCTGATACACCTCATGACATGAGTGTTGTCCAGTTCTTTGATGGATCACTCAGTTTCTCAGTGATTTACCAGTCATTGCTCTGCCAATGCTATTTTTCAATTTATTTTCAATATTTTTCAATATCTTTCTTAGCTGTCCTTTATTTGTTTCAGAATGACTTGTTTAAGGACAATACACATACTTAGTTTCTCTAACATGATTTCAGATGAGTTTTCAAATTTTAGATATAATTAACTTTGTCTGACATGAAATAAGATGAGGGTTGAGTGCTTTATCAATTTTCAGCATCCTTATTTACTAATTGTAGTCTTTCAACTCTAAAGATTATAAAATTTAAACCATTAAGTCAGTCTTTAAGCAATTAAGGTTCTTATGAGGGAAGAAGTCTATTTTCTATTGCTTAATATTAGAACTGACTAAAAGATTTCCATACTGTCAGACTCCACGCTATTGCAGCGTCAACTCATCAGAATAAGAAGCAGAGACATTCACAGATCTAGTTCACTGCGTCAACGCCACAGTATAGCAGCGTCGACGTAGCAGTTCACCCTGAATTTCTGACAGGACTCCCCCTGTCTATATGCATGCAGTTTTGCAAATGATGACTGAACAAATGATTTTGAAGTTCATACTTATTCAGACTGCACTATCATGCAATATGACCACCAGGGTTGTGTAGAGAAATGTAGTGCAAAACTAAATGATATGCATGTGATTTTAGACACATTCATGACTAAATGATATGTAGTGATGATCATGAGAAAACAATATGAGTGTCATGCATGATCATGAGTCTGTTGCACCATTCAACCTTCATAGAGTTTTATACAGGCTATCAGATGCAAGTCCAAATCAAAAAATTTATTCAAAACAGCTGAAAATTTTATTCATCATGCTGAAACTTACACAAGGCAAGTTCTCTTCTAAGAAATTTAAACTTTTTATTTCCAAGTGGCTTAGTAAAGATATCAGTAATTTGTTGGTCTATTTCAATGAAATTCAGTTCGATTTCCTTTTTATTCATAGCATCTCTCAAAAAATGGTGTTTTATCTTTATATGCTTAGTCCTTGAATGGTGAACAGGATTTTTAGCAAGGTATATGGCACTAGTATTATCACATAAAATTAGAATGTATTCCAGTTTTATCTGATAATCATCTAGTTGGTGCTTGATCCATAATACTTGGGCAACACAATTACCTGCAGCAACATATTCAGCCTCAGCTGTAGACAAGGCTACAATGTGTTACTTTTTAGATGCCCAAGATACTAGACAGCCACCAAGGAATTGGCAATAGCCACTAGTGCTCTTTCTATCTACTCGACACCCAGCATAGTCTGCATCAGTGTAGGCTAGAAGATCTAACTCACACTTAGCAGGATACCAAAGACCTAGATGTTGGGTGCCTAGTAAATATCTAAAAATCCTCTTCGCAGCCTTAAGATGAGATTCTTTAGGACTAGCCTGAAACCTAGAGCATAAACACACTGCAAATTGTATATCAGGCCTAGATGCTATAAGATAAAGAAGGGATCCGATCATACCTCTATATAGCCTTTGGTCCACTGGTTTACCTTTAGGATCTTCATCCAAACTGGTTGAGGTACCCATTGGAGCAGCTATTTCCTTGAGGTTGTCCATTTTGTACTTCGTCAATAAATTCTTTACGTACTTGGACTAAGAGATGAAAGTGCCATCCTCTGATTGTGTAACCTGCAGTCCAAGAAATAGTTTGAGCTCACCCATTGAGCTCATTTCAAACTCATTAGTCATTATCTGAGAGAATTCCTCACACAATTTGGGGTTAGTTGACCCAAACACAATGTAATCCACATAAACCTGAATAATAAGAATATCTGAATGACTCACTTTGGTAAACAATGTTTGATCAACTATACCTCTTGTGAAATTCTTGTCGGTGAGGAACTTGCTCAACCTGTCATACCAAGCTCTAGGAGCTTGCTTTAAACCATAAAAAGCTTTATTGAGTTTATAAACATGATTAGGGAAATCTAAACATTCAAACCCAGGAGGCTGTCTCACATAGACATCCTCATTAATTTCCCCATTTAGGAAAGCAGATTTCACATCCATCTACTGAAGATTTATACCTAGGGAGCATGCATAAGCCAATAATATTCTGATTGCTTCTAACCTAACTACAGGGGCAAAAGACTCTTCAAAGTCTATTCCAAATTTCTGATTGTACCCCTGAGCTACAAGTCTGGCTTTATTTTTAATGACATTCCCTGATTCATCAGTTTTATTTCTAAACACCCATTTAGTCCCTATGACTGTTTCATGATCAGGAGGTGGAACCAAATGCCACACCTTATTCCTGTCAAATTGATTAAGCTCCTCATGCATGGCATTAATCCAATGCACATCTTGGAGAGCACAGTCAATGGACTTGGGTTCTATATTTGAAACAAAAGCATAAGCATTCAATTCATGTTGAATTCTCAAGTGGCCTCTAGTCCTAGGGGGGTCATGCAGATTTCCAATTACATTATCTACAGGATGATCCTTAAGATATCTAATGTTTACAATTGGATTATCATGAGTTTGATTTATCTCCCCCTGAACTGTAGGCTCTTCTTCATCAAGCTCTTTATGTCCTTCTTCATCCTCGGATTTGTCTGCAGGATCTCCTTCCTTCAGAATATCACCACTGTCTTCATTCCTGCATTGACCAACATTAGTATTTACCAAGGATTCATCAAAAACTATATGTGGAGATTCTTCAATAGTTTTAGAATTCAGATTGTACACTCTATATGCTCGGGTGTTTTCAGAATAACCAAGAAAGATTCCTGGTTCACCTTTAGGTTCAAATTTATCAAGGTCTCTTTTATCATTTATGTGAATGAAACATTTACATCCAAAAATCTTAAAGTGAGCAATAGAAGGTCTCTTACCCTTTAAGATCTTATATGGTGTTTGCTGGGTAGAAGGTCTTACCATGACTCTATTAATTACATAACAGGCAGTGTTCACTGCTTCAGCCCAGAATTTTCTAGGTAGACCACCTTCAACAAGGAGTGTACGACCCATCTCCACTAGGGTTATGTTCCTTCTCTCCACAACTCCATTCTGTTCAGGTGTCGTTGGTGAGGAGTACCTATGGTTGATTCCATTTGACCTGCAGAATTCATCAAACTGTGAGTTTTCAAACTCACCTCCATAATCAGTCAAAATGTTTTCAATTTTCTGATTTATTCTAACATAGAACTCCTGAAATTCTGAAAATGCATCACACTTATGAGATAAGAAATAAACCCAAGTATACCTAGAAAAGTCATCTACCATGACAAACCCATACTTCCTCCCTGATAAGCTAACAGATCGGGTTGGCCCAAAAAGGTCCATGTGTATCAACTCATAGGGTTTAGAAGACATATTTTCAGTTCTAGACTTAAATGACTTTCTAGTTATCTTTGATTGAGTGCATGCATCACAGATTTTATTTTCTTTTTTGAAGGAAACTTCAGGAAGTCCTCTAACCATGCCATGCTTATTCAGTTTATGCAAAACAGTGTAACTAGCATGACCTAACCTACGATGCCATAAAAATTCTAAGTCTTCTCTACCGGCAGTAAGGCAAAGGTTAGTATGTTGAATGTCATCTAAATCTATCATGTATGTATTATTTATTCTTTTTCCAGAAAATTTGACAATTTCAGAATCAGGTTCAAAAACCTTGCAGCATTGAGAATCAAATAAAACCTTATATCCTTTATCACACAACTGGCTGATACTAAGTAAATTATAAGCTAACCCTTCAACCAGCATAACATCATCAATGCAGCAGGTAGAACACTTACCTACCTTACCTGATCCAATAATCCTACCCTTTGTGTTGCTTCCAAAGATGACAAGGCCTCCTAGCTTCTCAGTCAGCATGCAGAACTTGGCCTTATCTCCTGTCATATGCCTGGAGCAGCCGCTATCCAAGTATCACAAGTTGTTCTTGGCTGCTAGGCATACTTGCATACACAATTAGGTAGAGAGGTTTGGAACCCAAGACTGATTGGGCTCCATAATAGAAGAAGTAGAAGCAAAGTAAGAAAGCAGGTTTTTTGGAATCCACATTTGTTTAAATAAATTTTGTTCAGTGGATCCTACAGGTTTTCTTCTGTTGTTGTTCCTCTTCTTTTTGTTATTTTTCTTCTTATTTGCACCAACATGATTATTGACATTGTTGTTTCTTTGCTAGTGCCTTGGCCAGGTTGCATTCATGGAATTGTGGCCATAATAGTTCCTAGACTGGCTATGGAAATGTTGGTTCCTAGGTGTCCAATAACCATACCCATTAACCCAATTTCTAGTGTAAGGTCTTTGATATTGAGCAGCCTGATATGCAAGACCCGTATGCCTCCACGGAGTTCTAGTCCAACCTGACCTATTGAAATAGGTTGACTGTGCATTGTAATGGGTCTGAACTCTGGGTTGGTAGAAATGATTGGGTTGACTCTTAGTAACATTCTGTCTCTCCTGCACCTTGGACCCTGCTGACCTATTCATAGGTTTATTTTGGGTCTTCTTCAGAGGTAGAGGTGATGGTGGAGACTTGGTTACCTTGACCTGGTGTTTATAAGACTGGGTAGGTTGACCCCTAACCTGAGATTGAGCCTTTGGATTTTACTTGGATGTGCTAGCTCTACTAGGCTCACTGACTTTTTGTTTGCCCTTCTCCTCAGCACTGGTCTTTTTCAGATTAGCATTTTTGTTCATTGAATTGTTTGGATTCATGCTAATTAGAGGTCCTTTTTCTTTTTGTGCAACAAATGAAATAGTTTTCATTCCAAAGGTTTTCGTTGCACTTGAATTAAATCCTAGGCCCACTTTTCTGAAATTGACCTTTTACCCTAACAAAGCATTTAAGTTATATGTTCCTTGGGTTATTTTTTCAATGTTTCTCAGTTTATCCTCATTGTCTTTCTGAATTTCATCAATAGACTTTTTCAGTTCATTATTTACCTTGAGGACAGCTTCATATTTTTCAGAAAGAATTTTTACTTCACTCTCACATTTCTAAATTTTCAGCTTCCATTCATCAATTTCATTTTCAAGCCTCACATTCTCTTCCCTAGAAGCTTTTAACCCATTTTTGATTTCATCTAATTCAGAACATGTGAGTTTCAAATTTTTATTCTCAGATTCTAAACATGCAATTTTATCAGTTAGAGTTTTATCATTTTGCATGGAATTGATCTTTCTTCTCAGATGCCTGTTTTCTTTTCTAATATCATCAGCTCTATCAGCTATATCATGGTAGGCATCTACTCAATCAGCGATAGTAAAATTTTCAAATCTAGTGATTACCTCATCTGAGTCCTCTTCTCTATCTTCTGAGCTTGTTGCCATAAGGTAAATGGGCTTCTCAGATTCGGCTTCACTGTCTGAAGTGTTGCTCAGGGAGCCTTCATCTTCATCACTCCAGGTACTCACCATTGCTTTCCCTTTCGTGTTCCTTCTCTTTGACTTGTCCTTATATTTTTGATTATCTGGACAATCAGCTTTCAGATGGCCTGGTTTCCTGCATTGATAACAAGTGTTAGTTTTAGTTTTCTTTGCAGGGTTGTGTTTATACCTTTTGTCCCTTCGGCCGCCACTGTATTTCTTTTGGCCGAATCGTCCTGCTCCTTTACTGAGAAATCGCCTGAACTCTCTGGTCATCATGGCCATCTCAGAACGAGTCATATCTTCTTCTTCATTCGGGCTCTCCTCTGATGATGAAGAACTGCTGGAGCTGGATTTGTTGGATTTGCTGGAACCAGCCTTCAACGCTATCGGCTTCTTCTTCCTTTCAGCTTCTTCTATCCTTGGCATATTAATTTCATATGCCATCAGCGAGCCAATTAGCTCATCAGATCTTGTATTGCGCAAGTCCCTTGACTCCTCCATCACAGTAGCTTTCGTATGCCAGGCATGAGTCAAGGACCGAAGTATCTTCCTTACTAAATCATATTCTGTAGGAGGTTTCCCGAGACCTCTTAGACCATTGGTGATGATTGTCAGTCGAGCATACATTTCTTTGATGGTCTCGTTTGGCTTCATCTTGAAGGCTTCATACTCAGACACTAGGAAATTAGCCTTCGTCTCCCTGACTTGAGAAGTCCCCTCATGGATAACTTCCAGTGCATCCCACATCTCCTTGGCTGAAGTGTACGCTGACACGCGAGAGAATTCAGTAGGGTGCAGAGAGCACTGGATGGCATTTATGGGACTCCAATTCAGCGTGGACCTTCTGATCTCCTCCTTGGTCCAGACATCTTCATTCGGGGACAGCTCATAAGGTCCCTTGCTAACAACCTTCCGGATCTCGTAATCTTTAGCCCTCAGAAACACTTGCATACGATTCTTCCAGTATGCGTAGTTAGATCCATCAAAGAATGGGGGCTTAGTGGTTGAGTGACCTTCAGCTATCATCCCTCGAGCATCCATCTCTGCCTATCCTCTTCGGGCGATGAGTCCCTGTAGAAGAGTATGGCTCTGGTACCAATTGTTGTGTTAGATGGACGCAGTCTATCTCCACTGACTGTGGATATAGAGGGGGTGAATAGATCTAATGCCTAATTAAAAGCTAGTATAACCTCTAATGCGGAATATAGGCAAATAGCAGGTAAACCAAAAGAAGATACACTAAGCAAAGGGTCGACCCATGCAGCCACACAACATATCACAATCTCAAATACTAGATATGAACATGAGCGATATAAGCTATGATGCTAAGTAAGGAAACCCATCGCACACAGTTTAAAGACAATCACACAAACACAATGCACCCAAGAATTTTAGGTGGTTCGGTCAAAGACCTAGGTCCACCCCACACTCAACAGAGTATGACTTACTGCTACGCAGTACAGCTTGCGTCTGCTAGGCACTACAGCTTGGCCTACAAACCGCTGAGCAACACAGCTTGCTGTCCGAGACAAGTCTCGCCTGCTGAGGATTACAGCTTCACCTGTCCAGTGGAATCCTCCACTGCAACTGCTGGGGTTTACAACTTACCCGTCCAGAGGAAGCACCTCTGCAAAATAGCTGACTCACAGCTTGAAGAATCAATAGTTCGAAAATAAAAGTGCAGAAGCAAAACGAAAAAGAAAACCCCAAAGGGGAATGTAGCTCTAATGAGCAAATGCTCAGCTCTGGTATCTGAACCAAGAGACTGAGTACAATCCTCTCGAACAAGCTCTCTCAATCTCACTCTCTCAACTCATCTCTTCTCACATTCTCTTCTTCTATATTTTCTCTCTTCTCACAGTGGATCGATGGTTCTCTGCTGTATAGACTTCGCTTTTCTTTAGTCGATCAGCCTCCATCTAAAGACGAAGGCTTCATTATATACTAGCAGCAGGTGGATGAGGGCACGTGGCTTCCACATTTCCCGCCCAGAGAATTCACTAGAATCGAGGCAATTCCATCCACATGGCAGCATCTTGGAAAGGCTTCTTCCACGTGTCATCATCATGGTACCTTGTCCTTCTTGGATCACGAGCCAGGTCATCAGTCCAGGTAAAGAATCCCTGTCAAACAGAATACCAGATTATCAGTTTAAGTATCGAACTCTGTATAGACTTGTAAAATGAAATGCGATGTATAGACATGAAAACACAGGGAGTGTATATACTTGGAATTTACACGCAGGAGGGAGCAGTGTATAGACTTGCTGTGAAGAACAGTAATGTGTAGACTTCGATGAGAACAATGCATGAACACATTGTATAGACTTAGAAGTCTAAAGGGGGTCGACCCATCTAATCAGGGGGGTCGACCCATGATGCATGAATGAATACACTTCCAATGTGTAGACTTCGGACTTGCCATGATGTATAGACTTGGAGCACAAAAGCCACGATGTACAGACTTCATGAGACTTTAATGAAGACAGACAATGTATAGACTTCATGACTGATGCACGATGCAGACTCGTCCAATGTATACACTTGCTCAATGTTCAAACTTCACGAATGATGTACAGACTACCAATGTGTAAACTTGCCAAGACAAATGAACGATGTACAGACTTAAACAAGGCAAAGTCTGTACAGGCTTTGAGGTTCACAATGTATGGACTTTGGCAAGTCAACGGCTGTACAGACTTCCATTAAATAACGTTGTATAGACTTGGAAATCTGAACGGGAGGATGTATAGACTTTACGAGCACAGTCCAATGTATGGGCTTCAAAGGCTTGAAGGCCCAATGTGTAGACTTGGAAGCTTGAACCAATGTACAGACTTAACAGTCGCCTTGGCTGTACAGGCTTGGTCACAAACTGAACAGTCGGTTGTATAGACTTGCACAAACCAAAGTCTGTACAGACTTGAAAAGAAAACCAATGTATAGACTTCGTGAGCGCCTAGAGGATGTACAAACTTAGTGACTGTATAGACTTGGAAGGCTCAGCAAAGGATGTATAGACTTCAACGAAGAGATGCACGATGTACAGACATCATTCAAAGCCAGTGTGAAGACTTCATGATGTATAGACTTTCCAAGTGAAAGGCTGTACAGACTTGAGCACAGAAGCTCTGTACAGACTTGATCAAGACAAGGCAATCGAGTGTATAGACTTCAAGTGAAATGATGGTAAAGCCATCAGTGTATATACTTCAAGGGAAATGATGGTAAAACTACTGATGTATAGACTTGAAGGGAAACGTAGGTAAAACTTCCAATGTACAGACTTCGAAGTTCAACGAAGGATGTACGGACTTCACCCTGATGAGACGCTCGCTGTACAGACTTGGCACCGACCAATCTGTAGACTTGACAATGCTGAATGAACGAATGAGCAATGTATAGACATTGGGTGCCACACTGTGCAGACTTCACGATGTATGGACTTGAGTGTTCGTGTGAGCTGCACTGTATAGACTTTAGCAAAATGCCTAAGACGCTGCATGAGACACAAGACAGACAGACAGTGTATAGACTTCACTCTTGGGGCGTTGAACCATCTGAGAAGAGGGTCGACCCACTGCTATCCAGACTAAACAAGGAAAGATATAAACTCTATGTTCATGCTGCAATGCACTGTGTAGACCTGTGAGTGTGTTCATAAAAATATATAGACTCTGACTGCATTATATACACAGACAATCTGATAAAAACAATTTCATCAAACTAAGAATAGTTGCCAATCAATCAAAACAACTGTTGCCAATGAAGTAAAACTTATTGTCAACATCATCAACCCTGAGGGGTCACAACAAAATGTTGGCAGCATCGCGGGCCGCCGGGGGTGCCGGTGCCTCGGCTGGGGGCCTAGCAGGCTGCTAAGAATGAAGGTCTCGTTCCTGGAGGAGGTCTTGCAGGAGGGCCTTCAAATGCTGGTTCTCCTTCATGAGAGTGTCGACAGTCACTTCTTGAGCCTCGTTCGCAGGAGGGTCGTTATTGACTGGTTCTACATTGATGGGAGGGTTACGGTCTTCCACCGGGACCTCTTCCGCAAGTTCCGTCGCTTGTGGTTCGGCAGAAGTGCCAATGTGACCTGTTGGGGGAGGCGGCGGAGCCTGATGGTGCGGCCTCCTGAAGTGGGACAGAGGCTGGTTCAAGTCATCAGACTGGGTGTCCGACTGGTGTCCGATGGTGTAACACACGAACACTCGGACCGCATCATTGATGAACCGGGCCGTCTACTTACTCCGCGGGTGCCACTCGAGGCGCATAGGCGCCCCTAGTCTATGAAAGATCGAGGTGCATTGTAGAGGGGGCTCACTTCCGACATCAGTCGGGGGAGAATCCTGGACAGGCTGCTGGAGGGCCCGGGAACGTGCTCACCTTTACCTCGCATGCTTGCGCAGGGGATATTAGACGATTGGGCATCATTAGACGATGCCACTGTGGGGCCAGTCGCATCCCATCTGATGCCGCGTCTAAGTGCTCGTAGGGGGTTTCTAATACGTGCCCTCCGAACGGCCTGAGCTTCTTCTAGAGTGACCCAGATTCTTCTCAAGTCAGGTTGCTGGTCTCCCTTGTCGCTGCCTTTCTGACGAGGCGTCTTGGGAGGCCGTGTGTCTAGCTGCGATGGGTGCCCCCGGAATACCACCAAGGAACCCCCTCATTTCAGCTTCGCCTTGTCCTCTCGTGTTTGCCGCAAGAGGTCAAAACGATTGAAGGTAGAGATAGTGGGGATGGTCCGTTTCTGGGGTATGATTGGTTTACCACCATCGAGACGGATCTGCAAGTCACCGACAAGAACCGTCTTGCCAGAGTTGCTGGTTACGGCAGCCAGTCGTCTGCGTCTGCGGCCATGGCGACGCTTCTTCTGAGGAGCGGAGGAAGACTCTGCCCCAAGATGGTAGACCGAGAAGACCCGACCTGAAGCGACCGGCGGCATGAAGCTGTCAGTCGGAGGTACCGGGATCGGCCCCCAGGATATATAACCCACGTTGGGGGTCGATGACGGGGGGACTCGGGTATACGCCTTCCCCCACGCCGATAGAAGTTTCGACGACGCTCGAGTTGGCACTCTTGCACTGGGAGGCGATGCTGTCGAAAGTGATGAGGTACCGACGCCCCTGGGTTGAAGACCCGCAGTACGTGCCGGTGTAGTCCGGGCTCGGGTCGGAAGGCCCAAGGAGGGTGCTGAGGAACCTTGCCCCCTGGGTAGAAGACCCATGGGGAGAGCCGGTTCAGCTGGGGCTCGGGCCCGGGGTCCCGAGTGCAATACCGGGGAGCCGTGAACTCGGGGCTAGGAGCCCGTATTGAGAGTCGGCTTTGCCGGGGTTTGGGGTCGGAAACCCGTTGAAGGTGTTGGGAAGTCGTGGGCCTGGGGCTGGGAGCCCGTATTGGGTGTCGGCTTGGCTAGAGCTCGGGATTGGGAACCCGAGCAAGGTGCTGGGAAGCCGTGGAACCGGGGCTGGGAGCCCATATTGGGTGTAGGCTTGGCTGCGGCTCGGGGTTGGGAACCCGAGGGAGGTGCTCGGAGGCCGTGGACCCGGGGCTGGGAGCCCATATTGGGTGCCGGCTTGGCTACGGCTCGGGGTTGGGAACCTGAGGAAGATGTTGGGATAGTGACTGAACTCCGAGGCACGGGGCCCGCGTCGGAGGTCGGACGAGGATGGCCTCGGGAGCTTCCGCTTACCTAGATCGGCGTTGATATGGGGGCCCTACAGGGGCCAGCGGTTGTAGTCTGGTATCTGGTACTCAGGCGGGACACCGGTACTAGAAGTGCCTGTGGCACGTTGGCCGTGGGAGCCAATGAAGAAATCGGAGTTGGCTGAAGAGCAGCCACGGGGATCACACCCAAGAAGTAGGGTGATCCGATAACAGGGGCGAAGCTGCCAAAAGTGATCGACGTCACCAAGTAGCCCAGCCGGGCGTGGGTGGCGATGACGTTGGGACTGTAAGTGATAGCCGCCATGGTTACTAGAGTGCTGAGTGCTGTGGAGGTGACGGTTGCTGACAGTCGTCAAGGGCGGTCCGGCGATCAGAATGTTGACCAGAAGCTACTAGAGAATGCGCGCACGAGTACCCTCCTCTACCTCTCCTGCAAGGACAGAGAAAGGGCACCAGGGCTTCAGGGCTAGCACAAACTTTTCTTCAGTAAAAGGAAGGAAGGTGGGAGACATCCACCGGGCGTGCCATCCTTCCTGTTGCGTGGGTTTTGATGTCGAATCACCGGGGTGAAGGAAGGGATACAGCGATGAAGGAAAATACGGGAGTTTGATGTATCTCGGGTATCCTCCTTACGGTTGCATGCCTCTCACGGCGGTATTGGGCACTCTCCTTTTACGAAAAGTCGGGAAGGATCGAATGGCACGGGAATGTCCGGATAAGGGTTAATTGGACAGGGTGCGGGCGTGCCAGTCAATTTCTCGACAATCACCCATGGAACCAAGGGTTGACTGAGGAAGCATCGCCAAGACACGGCACGTGGGTTCGGGGGGTCGGGCGACACGTGGAGAGAAGAGGTTCCATGCGTCCGAGTGCGTTACATGATTGTGGGAATCATGTACTGGACGTCTTTCCCCACTGGCTGCAAGCAACCAGTGTTTATTTACATCGGATTGAATCTGAATACCTTTGTTCTAAGCTGAAGAGAAGTCTGTATATATGTCTGAAGCCGTGGGTAGAGGGCTGGGGCATTCAACAGTTAGGGGTGCACGTTAGACTGAGGGGTGTTTACCGGGGTTAGGGTGTTACGCACAGATGCTGAGTGGTGTAGATAGAAGACTGAGGACCGGGACGTGGGTGTGACATCACTCGTCCAATCGGCGGTGTTATACTGAGGTGTTTACTTCTTTACAGGAAGGCTATAATAGCCAAGGTACAACTGGCGCATGCCACGGGACAACTCTGACGTACTAGTCGGTCCCCGGGTTGATGCGTGATGAATGAACACATATGCGCTATACAGAGGGCTCCTCACGTGGCGTGGGCCAGGGCCATGATGGCGGACGGGGGCCTATGACTGTACGACTAGAGGGATACATCAATCCGGTGTCTAGGCAAGAGTCGATCATGACTCGAATTGAGCGGTCGAACATGGCCTCGTGACTGTGAGAGACCATGACGTCATGGTATGCGTGCGGTTGCAACGGACGGGCACGCGAGGGGAAATCCCAGCATGAGGGGATGTTCGCCCATGTCGTAGCCCCTCACATACGGTGGGTGTCGACTTGTGTGTGATGGCTACATACGGCATGAGGGGAGTGTGAACGACATACCCCCGACGTATTAGGCCGATGACTAAGTCACACGCACAATTCTCCTTAGCCAGCTGCTTGGAGCCACTCGAAGCCTTGGAGGGAAGCCGGTGATGCCAACGCTTGATGTTTGATGCTCTGGAGGCTTGATGCTTGATTCCGGATCCCTTACCCCTTGAGCTCTTAAGGGGTTTTTATTGGGGAAGTTGGAGGGTCACAAGGGGTTTACATGGACCAGCTAACGGGGGTGAGCTGGTCCGCGTAAAACTAAGTGAATAGTGGTGCTTGGGTTACACGGGTTGAGAGAGGGGGAAGGTGATGCGGGATGAGACCACGGACATGACAAGCTCGTGACTTCCCCTTAATGAGGGAAGCGTCGGACGTGCGCGGTTGAGAAATCGGCAGTGAGCTAGGGTGATCGGCTCTCTCGTGTGCCCGGATCGGGTCACAGGACGGTCTCGCACTCTCTCGCAGCAGTGATAATGAATAGATAAAGCGAGCTAGATATCCCTACACATGCTCTCTAGCAGCGGCATAAACAAATATATATGAAGTAAGTAAAATGCCAAGTAAGGGAGGGAATGCGATACCTCCACGCGCTCGGCGTGGGGACGACGGACCCGGCCGAAACTCGTACTCCCGGAACAATAATACACGAAGATTACAGCAATACAAATCGCTGCCCACTCCACGCAGGGAGGTAAAGGGCTACACAATGGGGTCCGGGAGGACCGAATTCGTGTTGACGGGCGGCTTCTCGCGCTGTTTCGGCAACACCCGAACACGTGACGGTGGGGCCCACGTGCTGTCCGGAGGGGCCGTGTGGGACCCGGTGGTACCGTTGTAGTGGAGGATGCCTGGAAGGGTGCTCCCTAGAGTGGGGGCGCGCTGGTTCGCCGGCCGAAGGCCGGGCGGCTCCGATCGGCACCGGTCGGAATAACCGGCCACGGGTTGCAACTTCTGGTTTTCAGCCCGCGTCTCGGCGAGAACGGGTGCTGCGATCATCCCCGATGTCGGATCGACACGAGACTAGAGCCGTTGGAAAGCTAACTTCAAATCCTTCAATATAGTCCTAGAGATCTGGCTTGGATCTGCACGGATTAGGACTTATGGAATTTCCAATTTCCTGTTGTACAATTCCTGAAATCTCAGGTCAGCAGAGAACTTTCATGTGGATTGCCTTTGACCGCGAAGTAGACGTCCCAATCTGGGGTTGTGTGCTTCAGATAAATTGTGGTAAATCAAGCTACGAAATCAGGACTAGTTTTGGATATGGATTTGGGGAAGGCTACAAATTTCTATGATTTTTTCACTAGCAGTGGATCGGATCTGGAATCTGGCTGACAACACTGTAGCTGGGGAAGAACACGAATTTTTAAAAATAGATATAAGGCTGATAAAAAATTAAGAAAATGTTTGAATGTAGGAGGTGATGGACAGAACTCCCAGTAAAATTGGGAGGGTTTGGACAAATCAAAAAGATGGCTGGAGGTGGGAAACACAGGGCTGCTGTCACTGTAGACAGAGACAGGACAGATCTCGGAATGATTAAAGACCGAAAATGTAAAAATAACAAACGATGGATTTTGGACCTGGAAGTTTTTGTGTAGGAGGGGATAGATGGTAGGAACACACCATAAAAATTTCAATCCACGAAGAGGCCGTGGCTGATAGCAGAATTTTCGTGAATATACCTCTATCCAGCAGGACAGAAAACCGAAGTCGGATTCACGGCAGCTTGAGGGCGGCACGAACGGCGGCGGCGGCGGCACCGACGATCACCGGAGATAGAGGGGAGGGGATAGAGATGGTACCACTCTAGAACTGGAGGTTGGAGGAGAGAAACCAGAGGGAGAGAGGAGGGGCTCAAGAATACTCTTGATTTTCCAACAATTTTCTCTTCATTAATGCTAACAAATGGAAAATACAACCTTTTATATGCCATGTGTCAAATCTAATCTACACCATTAGCTCTAAGAGTGGGGAATGGAGGGCCTAGATTAGATGTGAATAACACACAAAAAATAATAAAATATTAAGGGGAGAGGGGCGCCCCCTTGACCATGGTTAATGGGGTTGAATGGGTAGGTGAGGTAGGTAACCCACCTCGGACTAATTAAGCCACTTGTCTTCCATGTGGTCAAATGACATTCAACCCTTCTAGATGACCACCTAGGATGGTTGACCAGCCCCACATGGATGACATGGACCAAAGGGAAAGGGCTGGGGGGCCCCTTGCTGGTCCTACTGACAAATTACATAGAAACCCACACAATCCGTGGGAATGACGCATTGGCTTACAAAGCCGTACAATTGCGTACATACTTTCCCAAGGATATAAACACAAACTAAAAGGACATAAATGTAAAAGAAAAAGTACATGCTCGGCATCAATTCCCATCAACTCTCCCCGGGTGAGAGGAACTCGACCCCGTCGAGTAGGGGTATGGATGCTTGAGTACTCCGGCGGATCTGTCACCGTGCCAAGTAACGCGGGTACGCTCCACTCCGAGTGATCGTCACCTGCTCATTCCATATATACTCGATATGCACAGACTGCTATGGGCCAAAGGTGGACACTCCGGGTGGGGCACTCTCAAAAGGGAAGGAAGCAGCTCGAAGACTCACTAGGAATCACCGCTGAGTCCCTATAGGTAACTGATCCGGGTATAGATGTAGAACCGATCCCATACTCATCGAGTGAGTCGACTCGCTTCACACTCATAAGGGACTGACATCGACGAGCTTGCACAAGACACATGCAGACAAACAAAAGACACACAAGCCATGCAAACAAACCACACAAAACAAACCACACAAGGAAAACACACGGACTCATCTATGACCCTAGACATACCTAATGTTAGTCCGACCCGTACATGGGTGACGGCGGACCAGGACACCCGAACATGTGCCATGCATGAATTTGACGTAACCGGAGGTTGACGTCATGGGGAACTCCTAGACATACTAGGATGCACCAATCATGGACATTGGGCTTGGATGCGAGAAGTCCGGGAGGTGCGGGTGGTTTAGAGGGATCGGGGAAACCAAAGTCTTCCTTACCCCCGAATGGTGGTTCGGACCTATGGCTATGTGGAGTTTTCTTGGCCCGAGTGGAAAAGGTGGGATAGTGAACTCTGCGGAAGAAGGGTAGTGAGTATGAAAACTCAGGAGGTTCACTAGTGAAGGGGTCAAAAGGGTCGAAGAAGGTGTGACCCCATGAAGTGGGTTCCAACATGACATGGTCCCAAGTTTGGAATTCATAGTCACCGCCATACATTAGGATCGGTGGGACGACGGACATGTGTAGAAAATAGGACTCCTCCCTTGGGAAAAAGGGAATGAATTCGGGCTCGGTCGGTAAGGGAAGGAGTAAGAGGACCTCCGTAGTGACACAACCCATGGTGCACTCGGAGGTAATAGACCCTAAGGCCGGATGAGTGAGGCTAAGACTAGTGGGTTGGTCAAAGCCTTGGGCCAATAGATGCGTCAACTTCCATTGTGAATCTAATCCCATGATAAGATCGTCCAACGTATCAACATGGTGACTAGATCGAAATGTGGTATGGAATGAGTTGACCGGTACTAAAGGTAAGGTGGGGTCCATGAAGGGGAAGGGATGTGGGACCAAGCCATCCTTCAGCCAACTAAGAAGCGGCTCGGCTATGAAAAGCGTACCCATCAAAAACACGGGTGGCTCGGGCTTGGGTGGTTCCAAATGAGAGGGTTCCGAAGCAAGCTCGGAAAGAAAGGGTGGTGAGCATGGGTCTGTAGGAGGAGCGGACTGATACGAGTGGACGGGTGGTGACACGGAGATGGTCGGCCGAAGGATGTCGTGGAAGATGAACTTGCCGGGTAGGTGACGTGGGTATAAGGTGCAGGTCCTCGTATCCCGGTCAAAGATCGCTCTCCTCTCTTCCAACCAAGGTCGCCCTAACATAATGTATGGGCCTGTTGGCGTACCAAGGTTGCACCATGCACCATCACAGTAAAGAGTGGAGCCGATCATCCTTTCAAACTCGACAAAAGCAAAATCCCCATCGCGGATAATCTTACCCACCTTGGAGAGGGACTCAACGACATCAAGAGAAACCCAATTATCTGAATCCTTATGAGCAAAATGGAGTCTCGTTGTGGACCCATTGGGTAGGGTAGCTTTAGTAACGAGATGAGTGAAAGCTAATGGTCGAGCCATGAAGGCGTTGGATTGGGCCACAAAGGATGTCCCTTCGGACGCATGGTCTTGGGGAACGGCCATGGGTAGCGGTCATGGACATGCATACACACGGTGACAAGACACTAGACCGACTATGCAAGTTTGGAATGCATGCACACTAAGGACCCTAGACGTAAACCAAGACTCGGTACGTGGCGGAGATAAGTGATCCGAAGATCACTCGCGCAAGTGTTCGACCTTCCCGATAGGCGTAGCCTAACGTTCGGACAACACCTTTTGAGATACCAGGTTATTGGGATGCAATGCAAAAGACACTTTTTTGTTTGTTTTAAAACAATGATGACCCTAAACACGACTTACACGTAAATGACTAATGAATGACACTTTTTTTTTGACACCCTAGACTCAACTCGCTCTGATACCAAATTGATGCGGGATGAGACCACGGACACGACAAGCTCGTGACTGCCCCTTAACGAGGGAAGCGTCGGACGTGCGCGATTGAGAAACCGGCAGTGAGCTAGGGTGATCGGCTCTCTCGTTTGCCCGGATCGGGTCACGGGATGGTCTCGCACTCTCTCGCAGCAGCGGTAATGAATAGATAAAGCGAGCTAGATATCCCTACACATGCTCTCTAGCAGCGGCATAAACAAATATATATGAAGTAAGCAAAATGCCAAGTAAGGGAGCGAATGCGATACCTCCACACGCTCGGCGTGGGGACGACGGACCCGGCCGAAACTCGTACTCCCGGAACAATAATACATGGAGATTACAACAATACAAATCGCTGACCACTCCACGCAGGGAGGTAAAGGGCTACACAATGGGGTCCGGGAGGACCGAATTCTGGTTGACGGGCGGCTTCTCGCGCTATTTCGGCAACACCCGAACACGTGACGGTGGGGCCCACGTGCTGTCCGGAGGGGCCGTGTGGGACCCGGTGGTACCGCTGTAGTGGAGGATGCCTGCAAGGGCGCTCCCTGGAGTGGGGGCGCGCTGGTTCACCGGCCGGAGGCCGGGCGGCTCCGATCGGCACCGGTCGGAATAATCGGCCACGGGCTACAACTTCTGGTTTTCAGCGCGCGTCTCGGCGAGAACGGGCGCTGCGATCAGCCCCGATGTTAGATCGACACAAGACTGGCGCTGTTGGAAAGCTAACTTCAAGTCCTTCAATATAGGCCTAGAGATCTGGCCTGGATCTGCATGGATAAGGACTTATGGAATTTCCAAGTTCCTGTTGTACAATTCCTGAAATCTCAGGTCAGCAGAGAACTTTATTGTGGATTGCCTTTGACCGTGAGGTAGACGTCCGAATCTGGGGTTGTGTTCTTCAGCAACGTTGTGGGAAATCAAGCTAAGAAATCAGGACCATTTTTGGATCTGGATTTGGGGAAGGCTACGAATTTCTATGATTTTTGCACTAGCAGTGGGTCGGATCTGGAATCTGGCTGACAACACTGTAGCTGAGGAAGAACACGAATTGTTAAAAATAGATAGAAGGCTGATAAAAAATTAAGAAAATTTGTGGATGTAGGGGGTGATGGACAGAACTCCCAATAAAATTGGGAGGGTTTGGACAAATCAAAAAGATAGCCGGAGGTGGGAAACACAGGGCTGATGTCACTGTAGATAGAGACAGGACAGATCTGAGAATGATTAAAGACCAAAAATGTAAAAATAACAAACGATGGATTTTGGACCTGGAATATTTTGTGGAGGAGGGGATAGAAGGTAGGAATACACCATAAAAATTTTAATCCATGAAGAGGCTGTGGCTGATAGCAAGATTTTCGTGAAGATACCTCTGTCCAGCAGGACAGAAAACCAAAGTCGGATTCACGGCGGCTCGAGGGCGGCACGAACGGTGGCGGCGGCGGCACCGACGATCACCGGAGATAGAGGGGAGGGGATAGAGATGGTACCACTCTAGAACTGGAGGTTGGAGGAGAGAAACCAGAGAGAGAGAGGAGGGGCTCAAGAACACTCTTGATTTTCCAGCAATTTTCTCTTCATTAATGCTAACAAATGGAAAATACAACCTTTTATATGCCATGTGTCAAATCTAATCTACACCATTAGATCTAGGAGTGGGGAATGGAGGGCCTAGATTGGATGTGAATAACACACAAAAAATAATAAAATATTAAGGGGAGAGGGGTGCCCCCTTGACCATGGTTAATGGGGTTGAATGGGTAGGTGAGGTAGGTAACCCATCTTGGACTAATTAAGCCACTTGTCTCCCATGTGGTCAAATGACATTCAACCCTTCTAGATGGCCACCTAGGATGGTTGACCAGCCCCACATGGATGACATGGACCAATGGGAAAGGGCTGGGGGCCCCCTTGCTGGTCCTACTGACAAATTACATAGAAACCCACACAATCCATGGGAATGACGCATTGGCTTACAAAGCCGTACAATTGCGTACATAATTTCCCAAGGATATAAACACAAACTAAAAGGACATAAATGTAAAAGAAAAAATACATGCTCGGCGTCGATTCCCATCATAAGGGGTTTACGCGGACCAGCCCAGGGGGCTAAGCTGGTCCGCGTAAACCACCCTTGGATGGGGTTTACGCAGACCAGCCCAGGGGGCTGCCTAAACCCCTTACCCTAGGGGGTTTAGGCAGACCAGCCTAGGGGCCCAGGCTGGTTCATCTAAACCCCACCCCAGGGGGGGTTTAGGCGGGCCGGTTCATGTTCTTTCTTTTTTTGAAAAAAAATAAATTTTTTTAATTGAATGGGGGGTTTATGCCGACCAGCCAGGGGGGGTGAGCTGGTCCGCGTAAACCCCCCCCCCTCCCCACGGGGGGTTTAGGTGGACTGGCGCCAAGGAGAGAGGGGGGCGGTCCCACCCTATAAAATTTGATTTTTTGGGCCCATTTTCTTCCTAATTTGACTAAGAAAGAAAAGGACAATTAGCTGGGGAGGATACGTGGAAGCTTGCGAGACTTGTACGCATTCACTGGAAGGTGAACCCGTTGTGCTGTCGCTCCCTGCTTCCGCGCGTTGACTCCTCGAACTGGTAAGGCACACGAACCACGTCGTAGGACCATAGATGGGATGAACCTGGGCTGAGTGGGGTCGTGGGACCACCGGGTTGGTGGGAGGGCGTGGTCCCTAGGGAGTTCGCCCTCCCTGGGGTGCACGGCCATGCCCCGGGGTGAACTGGCCCCGGACCGGCCGTAACCCCAGGGGATGGCCCCCGGGGGTCTTCTTGTGTTGTTTGGGGTTGTCCTTTGACGGACGCTAAACTCTGGGAAGCTGGAATGGGCCCGTGGGGGCCGTTGTTCTTCGGGTTGTCGTAGTCGCTCGGAAGGTGTTCGGGTAAATGCCCGACACACCCCGGATTGCCGAACGACTCGTGTAGATGGCTGAGAGGCCGCACGTCGGACCTTGGATTGTAGATAGGAACTCGTGGGAGCTAAGAGGGGGCATTTTGTGGACGTGAGTTATGTCTCGGAGTGTGTCCCGCGTTGCATGGCGGGTTGACAGGGTAGCCTCGGGTTAGCCCGAGTGCTGAAATTGAGTGGCTCGTTGCCACGTATCTGAGGGTCGGGGGTGGCCCCAACTTGCTGGGGGGTCGTTGTAGGATCCAATTAGTGTGCTGGAACCATGGGGTGGCCCGTGGTTTTGTGTAGAAAGGCTGGAACAAATGCGCCCACAAGGTGTTCGGAAATATGTCGAACATGCGTGTGTGAGCCGTATGCACGTGCTATGGGCCTCCAAAGCATGTGGTTGACTTGCTCGGGTCTCCCTTTGACCTTGGAGGGTTGAAAGAAGTGTCTCGGAGTGGGCCCGCGGCCCTTTCGCTGGGTGCCACGTGGTGTGGCTTAACGTCTGGGTGCCCCCGGGTGGTCCCGGGCGGCCATATAGGATACGGGCAAAGCCCGCATGTGAGTGGCCGGGGTTGCCCCCGGGCAGTTGCTTGTGCCACTGTGTGTCACGAAACGTTGGTCAGGACCCTTGTAGGGACCCGCAGGGTTGTAGAAAGGGCTAGATAGCCCACGCCTGGAAGGTGTTCGAGGAGATGCCCGAACCTTTACTCCTTGTTATTTTTGCTGGGAAATAGTTCGGGTACAACAATGACATAGTCCTTTGGACATGGTTTCTCAGTGACCAAAGTTATTGCTCTGACAAATTTTGACCCTTAGGAACTTTTTAGATTATTTAAATGTTTAAAAATAATACTTACTTCACGTATCTCAACCAAAGAAAGTCATGATTTCAACATTTTTAGATTTCAGAAGATTTGACATGATTCAACATGAAGCAGCCAGTCAACGTTCATTAAAATTGACTCATATATTTTCAAGATATTCATATCCAAACTCAAGGAATGCATAAAACTTAAACCATCTGAATGTGTTAGACATTCATAATCCTGCATAATAGAAGATTCCTTTTTAAGAATGTTTTTAGATTTATGATCAAGGTATACATATTGAAATCTTTTAAAATTTCAGATCAATGAATTTTAAGAATAGCCAGACATAGTGCAAGCTCATCAAGGTGACTTCAAAGATATGCAAGCAGATGGATAGACATCAATGAAGGTAACTCATGAATATGACAATGAAGTTCAAGACAGTAGGGCAAAAGTATTCAAAAGGCAGCAAGCACAATATGATTTTCAGGAGGGAATCTTTCAGAAGGACAATCATTAATAAGACTAGCTTTGGAGTGACCATCAAGAATTACAAAGCTCCCCCTTAGCAGATGTAGAAACTACAGAATGAGAAGTTCCAGAATTGTGACAATTATAAGTTCGAGTGAATTTAATAATACCAAATCATGATGAGAGTGAAGAAGAATTATTCAGGTATTTCAGGTTGACTCTAAATTGAAGAGATTTTGGCACCTGAGAATGGTAGAGGTAGCCATAAAATGCAGTAGGCAGATAATTGGTGAATAAGTTTTCCATAGAAGAGCAAAGTTAAAGGATTTGAAGGATTTTGAACTGACAGGTCGATGCAGTCTCTTCAGTGCTTCGACTCAGGACAAATTACAGAAGATAGAAAACAAAACTGTGTGATTTGAATTACTGGCTTGACGCAACAAGATCATTGCATCGAATCACTCATTCTAGATAGAGCAATTTTGAAGTGAACAAGGGAAATTTTATTTCAATGTGCAGCAACATTTAACGTCCACCAGATATTTATTCAATCTAACGCCCTCTAAGAACATGCATACATTTCAGATAATCTTTTGGAGGTTTTGACACAGTTCATATGCAGATTAATGTACAGAGACTGTGTATGAAAACACACAAGTGAATGCAATGACTCCCCCTATATAGATGCACTCTATGCTTAAGGGATAGGCTACTCAATTGAGACTCTTGCTCTCCCTATGTGAATGCACTGATGCATCAAATCTGACATGGTGACCATGGAAAGAATCATTGAATTATGCCCATGAAAGTCTAGACTGCTCTATATGCTACTCTAATCCATGGTACTAGGCGGAGGACTTGGTCTAAAGACCACCTCATACATGGTTAGAGCTTCCAGACAGACCTCATCTGCCCTTTAGCACTATACCATTTGATATACCATGTGATCATGCATGAAAGTGCATAACAATTACAGTGCAGTCCTATATGCAATGCCAATTTTTCAAATTTTGCAAGACACAACAAATTTCATATGAACATACAGATATATGCATTCGGTCGACCAAACACACTTGATCGGACGACCATTTTTCAATTTTCAGAGTAATCATGACAGTGGACATTGCATATGCATATATGAAAATGTATGCATTAGCATATCAACATATGCTTTGACTTTTTCTATCTAAATGTATTAAGTGACTCTTGAAGACAATACAAATGTCATATGCAAACATGTGAATTCATGCAAACCAATTTATTTCAGCTCCCCCTTAAGTATACAAATGTCAGGACAAGGTCAGACATGAAAGCATGAAATTCTTAACACATTCTAAACATGATTTGCAACTCATCAGAGAAGAGAATTTTCAAAAAAATCAATTTAAACTAACAAGCACTGAGATGGTGTTTTACTGACCATTGGTGCCTTGGCTTTATTGGACCCCCTTTTATTTTTCTTCTAGCTCCAAGGCACATCTACAAAACAAAGCTCATTTTGTGTACATAGGTACCTAAGAGTTCTTGGGTCCTCCATGGTTAGTAACACCTCTCCTAGTTGTTCTCCAGGAGTTCAGAACATTCATGTTATCAAGTTTCAGCAATTTACAATAAAACATGAAATGTCCAGTTTGACCACAATAATGACAACATCCTAGATTTTTGACATGTTTTTGATACGTATGTTTTCTAAAATTCTGTGAATAGCCATAAATGTTATCATGAAATGTTTTCTTTTCTTTTGCATGCCAACAATCCTTTGTTGGGTGTGGAAATAGAAAGAAACGTAGATCCAGAGGGGGGTGAATGGATCTTCTTAAAACATTTCTCCCAATTTAAAGTTGAATAGAATTATGATGGCTTAATCAGTGGACATTTTCTCAAACACTAGAGATGCACGCCTAATCAACTATTTGAAGACATACAAACGCAAGCTATCTAGGTGATTAGGAACAATCAATCTCACACGAGAAAGCATTCAACCACACTGCACAAGATATTTTAGGTGGTTCAGTCGGCTGACCTACATCCACCCCATACTCCAACCAGAGTATGGCTTCCCGCTGACTCACAACATGAAAGACTGCTGGGCCTCACAGCTTGCCTACAACCGCTGAGCAACACAGCTTGATGTCCAGATGAACCAATCCTCTGCAACACTAACAAACAGCTTGACCGGTTGGGCTTAACAGCATAGCCGACCAGAGGAAACCTCCTCTGCAATCGCTGACAAACAGCTTGACCCACTGGGCTTTACAACTTAGCCGACCAGAGGAAACCTCCTCTGCAACCGCAGACGAACAGCTTGAACGACCGTCAAAGAAGAAAGAA
Organism: Amorphophallus konjac; assembly: GCA_022559845.1. Taxonomy (NCBI): domain Eukaryota; kingdom Viridiplantae; phylum Streptophyta; class Magnoliopsida; order Alismatales; family Araceae; genus Amorphophallus; species Amorphophallus konjac. Next base: position 78,556,857 of record CM040125.1, read on the forward strand.
CAAAAAGAACCAAACACGGCAACAGAAGGCTGTCAATAAATCCAAATTAAAAATGCTCACGCAGGAGCCAAGTGTCTCGGATCTGATCCAGAGAACACTACTGAAAACCTGATCTTTAATGTGCTGCTCTTGCTTCCCTTCAAGCTATCTCTCTCTCTCTCTCTTTCTATCACTTTTCTTCTCAGGTGCTCGATCTCCTTTTTCTCTCTGATTCTTCTTTTGTATCATGCTCTCTCACTCTTCTTCTTCTTCTTCTTCTTCTTTCCTTTTTCATGAGCATCAGATGAAGGGCGTGTGCTTTCCATGATTCCCGCCCAAAAGCCTTAGCCCACGTGGCAACATCCTAGCTCAATGCTTTCCACGTGTCTCGATCCTGGAACCTCCTCCACTCTTGGATCACGTGCCACTTTAGAAGTTATGATTACTTGGCCTCAGTTCTCTGGAGAGAAAATCTCTATCAGGAGAACAGTAGTCATTAGGTCAAACATCTTATAGGCAGAGTTATGCATGCACGAACTCGTATATGAATAAGTCAACATGCACTGACTTGATACTTATATTAGGCAAGACACACACACAGACCATCGGTGTACATAATGAGGTATGCATAGACTCACTATGGCTATAGGGCAAGGAAATGCTCAGACTACGTGTGGGTGCATCTTGCAAGAGTGCACTATGTGCCAAACCCCAAGATGCGTAGACCTTTCGATATGTACAAATGAAAACGTGCACTAACTTCAATAATGAAAAACATCGATGTTGGTATGAAGACCAAGCATAAACTTGCACCGATCTTCTATGTACGCCAACCTAGATATGCCTTAGGCCAAAGATTGCACCGACTATTGAATGCACTGACTTTGGTGAATGCGTAAACAGGAACTGCACCGAGGATGGATATGCAAGACAAACAATGCACCGACTTGTGCTCGCAGTAAAAGCTGCACCGACTCAAGCTAACACCAAATATGTACTGATGCTAACGAAGCTAATACCAACTCTGTGCCAACCTTCTATGAACTAAGTATGCACGGATCAACCATTGCACCGACCGGAGCTATAAGGAATAGCACGTACTTTGTATATACAAGGCGAAAGCTGCACTGACTTCTGTAAGCAGAATGTAAGATATGCACTGACCAGATGTTTGACAAAATGTCATACACATAGAACTGACATGCACAGATTTGCACGGACCTCAGTTAGCGTGTGTGAAGACATGTACAGACCTGACTTTTCACTGACTTCTTCAACCTATGCATGGACTGTATGTAACAAACGCAAGGTATACAGACCTTGTATGCTGCATGACTCAACTGTGCACATACATACATTTTTGATGTGACACGACCTTGGACTTAGGCAAACAAACACAATTAAGCATTCAAATGGGCCTTAATGGGCCACCGCTCTCCCGTCGCACTCTATACCCGGAGTGACTTGGCGATGCCAAGAGTGAATTATGGGAATGGGCCCTTGCTGGTAGAGGGCCAGCAAGGCCAAGGATCGACTCCCCAAGGGTGGATGCCCAATTCAATTGGGGCCGACAAAGTGCACAAGGGCACCGGTTCACACTATCCCACGGTGATCACTCTTAAGTCGTGGACTTGAGGATCGGGCGCTCCTCACAAATGCAGCGGCGCATGAATCAAGTATTGAAAGAGCAACACTAATTGAGCAAGGAAGAGGCACTTACTCGACCGGTTTGAAGAAACCGGTCCCGATCGGAGACGAGGGCGAGCGGGGAGGCGGTGGCTCCCCACACGCCGCGGCGGTGTCGCTTGACCTGCCCAAACCAATTACAAAACTACACCTCACGCAGGAGGGGGAATCTTGGGGTAGGGGTTAAGGTCTTACATTCAAAAACTACCACCACGCAGGGTGGGGCCTTCAGCCGGCCAAGCGGGGTAGGGATATAGGACTGAAATGAAGAGAAATGAGAAACTAGCGAACTTGCAGCTGCAATCTGAATTCTGGACAAGAAGTCACTGTGCCGGCTGTCTCGGGCTCGTACGGACTCCAAATTGAGTGAAACCACTTTCTAAAGCTTCCTGACTTGAAGGGGATGATTCCAGAATTTTTGAGGATGCTTGGGGGGTCGGAGGTGGCCGCACCAGCAACTGGAAGGAGACCTCTCTGTCTGGCCGCAGGTTCTGTCCGGACTGGAACAGCAGGTTGTAGATATCACCGAGCGCCCTCCCGAACTCCAAACAGCACGAAACTGGTGGTGACGTGTTCGTGGTTGAAGTAGCTTTCATAAGGAGGCAACGGAGTTGCAATCAGAGTTCGAGGGCGGCCAGTGTACCCTAAAGAGTGGGCACTGGTCGGAGTAGACAGTAGGAGACAGGACTGGAGAGCTCGGGGGAGAAAATTCGTAACTCCTTCCTCCGGTAGCCGAACGAGGTTCTGTTTCTTGATCGTGGAAGAGGACTGGTAGAAGGAGAACTTTGATGAAGGGACTTCTGTCTGAATCCTTTGGGGTTCGTCGTGGCAGAACGTTCTTTCAGGCTCTGGTCCAGGATGAAGACCTCTCTGCGCAGTCGTGGGAGAACGGTTTCTACGGTTGGCCCCGACCTCGGAACGAGTTGGTTCCACCTCGCCTGCGAAGAAGACACAGGGGCCTTTCCAGCAATATAGGCCACGCCTTCAGGATCACCAGGATGAAGCCGTGGGCGACGCTGCAACAAGGGCTGACTTGCTGGTATGCACAGCTCCAATCTGCAAGAAGAAATGAGAGGGAGGGGTGGCTTCTTTGGTGGAGGGGAAGTGAAGGGGTGGCCTAAGGATGAATGGGGGTTCTTGTGGGGTGGAGTGGAGAGCTATAGGGGTTGGAGAATGAGGGGAGAATGGCTGAGAGCAGGGGCTAGCAGGTGGAGGTGGAGGATGAGGATGTGAGAGTGAGAGAATGGGGAGTGGAGGGGGGCGAACTTGGCTTGGGGGAGGGTAAAGGAAGGGGGCGGCCTAGGCAAGTGCAGGGAAGGGATTTCAAATTTTGAAATGGCCTTGGAAGGTGGGGGATTATGTGGGAAAGTGGGATGCTTGTATTGGAATGGGGAAGATTTGGTTGGAAGGTGGGGAAAGGTGTTGGAATGGGGAGACTTCTACCTAGGAACTAGGGGGGTGGAGTAAAGGAGGCCATGGGGAAGTGGAGGGCATTAAAGAAGGTGGGTGGTGGTTGGGAGTTGAAGGGGAAGGGAGGAGAGAGAGAGGGGGGCGAACCCCTTAGGGGAGGAGAGAGATGAGAGAGAGGAGGGGGGGTAAGGGAATCACTCCCTAGGGCATCTCACCCTTAACTAAGTGGAATCTCTCCAAATTGAACACAAGAGTAGACTTAACTCAAAAGGATTTTGATCATTCATTAACTTCAAATGAGGGGAGTGGGGTCCTATATATAGGCAACCCACTCTTTACAATAAGTCCCTGACAAAATAAACAACTACAAATAACCAAGGGGGGGTGGGAGTGCTAATGGGCCTAGCCCAACGAATGGGGCCCAATAGCCACATTAGACAGCATGATGATACAAGAACATAGAAAAATAAGTCCTAGACCAAGGGAAATGACTCAATTAAAATGGAAATACATCAAAATGACTCAAAGGAAAGCTACAAAATGGATAAGGGGCCTTTATAGAGTGAGGCCCAAACTCAACCAGCTCCCGAGTGTGAAGAAGTGGACCGGAGCCAAAGGGAGTCGTGGGTGATGCCTCCATCAAATCCCATGGGCCGCGAAGAGCTCGACTCCATCGAGTAAGGGTCCATCCGGCTAAGGTACCGCTTGAGGAGGTCCGGATCCAATCGCTGGAGGTCCTCCCGACTCACCCATGAGTCGTCCGACGGAGGCCGATCCTTCCACCTGACGAGATAGCGCTCATATACCTTGCTCCGGGTGGTAGTGATTTGCTCATCCAATATTCGTTCAATGCGATCGCGCTGAGCTCTCTTGGCTAGTGGACTCTTCTCACAGGTGGGTGCTCTCTCAAGGGAAGAAGCAGGCTCAATCTCCTCACTAGGTCTCACCGTGGGGCCCTTGTAAGACACTAAGTCGGCGACATTGAATGTAGGACTTACCCCATAATCCTCGGGGAGATCCAACTCATAAGCATTTGCACCAACGCGCCTCAAGACCTGGAAGGGCCCAGTCCCACGTGGTCTCAACTTGGAGTGGGCTCCTGGGGAGAGCCTCTCCGTCCTTACCATCACAAAGTCACCCACTTGGAACTCTAAGTGACGCCGGTGAGAATCGGCCAACCTTTTATACGCCTCATTTTTCATGCCAATGTGCTTGCGAATTTCCTCATGCAATTCCCTAATATGTTGTGCAAAAGACTCTGCAGAAATGGACACTCTAGCATGCTGGGGAAGGGGAATGAGGTCGGATGGCTTTCTTGGTTTGTACCCATGCACGGCTTCAAATGGACTCATCCCTATTGACTTATTGATGGAATTGTTGTATGCAAACTCAGCCTGTGGTAAGATGAGATCCCAATTTCCTGGCCGATCCTCAACAAGACACCTAAGGAGGTTCCCTAGACTCCGGTTGACCACTTCAGTTTGGCCATCTGTTTGGGGGTGGTAGGCAGTGGAGAATTTGAGGAGGGTACCCATCATGTGCCAAAGAGTCTTCCAAAAATAGCTAGTGAATTTGACATCCCTATCGGAGACTATGGTCTTGGGTAGCCCATGGAGGCGGACTACCTCATCAAAGAATAACCGGGCTATATGGGAGGCATCGGATGTTTTGTAGCATGGGATGAAGTGGGCCATTTTGGAAAATCTATCAACCACCACATAGATGGAGTCATGCTTCCTAGAGGTCTTGGGTAAGCCTAGGACAAAGTACATGCTCAAATCTTGCCATGGTCGGTCGGGAATGGGAAGTGGGGTGTATAGGCCAGTGTTTTGTTTCACTTGCTTGGCCGAAGCACATGTGCGACATTGACCTACTATTTTACCTACATCTCTTTTGAGACTTGGCCAATAAAATTGACCCTCAACTAAGGCAATGGTCTTGTGGACCCCAAAATGACCGGCTAACCCTCCGGCATGTAATTCCCAAACCAAGAAGTCTCGAAGAGAGGTCCGGGGAATGCAAAGCCTTGGCCCCTTGAAGAGGAACCCATCCTCTAACATGAATCCCTCATGCTCCTTGCTAGAATGAGCGGTCAAGTTGGCATAGATTTGTCCAAAGTCGGGGCAACTAGGGTACTCATCCTTGACCTTGTCAAAGCCAATCACTTCCACTTGGATAGTGGATAGCAAGGACATCTTCCTACTAAGAGCATCCGCGGCCTTATTCTCACTCCCGGCCTTGTGTTTGATGACAAAGGTGTAGGATTGGATAAACTCAACCCATCGGGCATATCGAGCATTCAACTTTTGTTGGGAGTTGAGATATTTGAGGGCCTCATGGTCGGAAAAGATGACAAACTCTTTAGGAAGCAAGTAATGTCTCCAATGTCGGAGGGATTGGACCACGGCATAGAACTCCTTGTCATAGGTGGAGTATCTAGTCCTAGCATCACATAGCTTCTCACTAAAGTAGGCGACCGGGTGTCCCTCTTGACTAAGAATCCCTCCTATCCCTATCCCGGATGCATCACAAGTGACCTCAAAGACTTTAGAGAAATCGGGAAGGCATAGGACCGGGGCTTGGGTCAACTTTTCCTTAAGCTCAAGGAAGGCTTTAGAGGCGGCTTTGGTCCAAACAAAGGTTCCTTTCTTGAGACAATCAGTTATTGGGCCGGTGATAGTGCTAAACCCTCGAATGAGTCTCCTATAGAATGTGGCCAACCCATGGAAACTCCTAACCTCATGAAGGGTGTGGGGCTCCGGCCAATCTAGAATAGCTTGGACCTTGTCGGGGTCCATGGAGACTCCTTTGGTTGACACCACATATCTTAGGAAGGTGATGGTAGTGGTCATGAAATGACACTTCCCTAGGTTGGCAAATAAGCTTTCTTGCCGGAGGACGGTGCAAACTTTTCTAAGGTGGTCAAGGTGGGCCTCATGGGTTTGGCTATAGATGAGAATATCATCAAAGTATACCACTAGAAAGTTCCCAATGAAAGGCCTAAGTGCTTCCGTCATAAGACGCATGAAAGTACTTGGGGCATTAGAAAGCCCAAATGGCATGACTAACCACTCAAAGAGACCATCCTTGGTCTTGAAGGCCGTTTTCCACTCATCCCCAGGCCTTATCCTAACTTGGTGGTAACCACTCTTGAGATCTATCTTAGAGAAGATGGTGGCTCCGGCTAGCATATCCAACATGTCATCAAGCCTAGGGATGGGGAACCTATACTTGACGGTAATCTTGTTAATGGCCCGGCTATACACACACATCCGCCATGATCCATCTTTCTTGGGGGTAAGAAGGGCCGGGACGGCACATGGACTCTTACTAATGCGGATGAAGCCCTTCCTAATGAGTTCCTCTATTTGCCTCCTAAGTTCGGCATGTTCCGTGGGATTGAGGCGATAATGAGGAAGGTTTGGAAGGGTGGCTCCCGGCACTAGATCGATTGCGTGTTGCACATCACGCATGGGAGGGAGTTGGTCCGGGAGCTCTTCCGGGAACACATCATGGAATTCTTCCAAAAGTTGTTGGATCTCTATGGGATGGGGGTTAGAAGGGGTAGGTTCCCCTAAGCATATGACAACCGCACACAAAGGCACCCCTTGAGCAATTTCCTCTTCAAGCTCTTTCCTAGTGATGAGATGAATTCCTTTGGTCAACCCCGTGGTTCTACTTTGTTTTGGGGTTTTGATAAGGGCTTGGGTTGGAGGGGTGGAGTTCCCCGAGACTTGTGGAGTGGTGGGGTGTGATCCTTGAGGGAGAGTGTCCCTCTTGGGCATGGGTCGAGGTGGGGAGGGGTTAAGACGGATAGTCTTACCCTCATGCTCAAAGGTGCATATGTTGCTTCTTCCTAGAATGGTGGCATCCACATCATAGAGTCAAGGTCTTTCTAAAAGGATGCTACCCACTTCCATGGGTATGACGTCACACCATATTTGGCCATGGTAGGAAGAGAAAGTGAGAGGCACTAAGCATTGGGTGTTGACCGGGATGGAGTTGTTGTTGATCCATGAGACCCGGTACGGACTTGGGTGGGGAGTGAAAGTAAGCCCAAGGAGCTTGACGGTGTCGGGTGACACGGCATTAACACAACTACCACTATCCAAGATCACTTTCCTCACATGGTTCTCTATCTTGATAAAGGTGTGAAAAATTGAGGTCCGTCGCCAATCCTCTTCTTGAGGTTGGGTGAGGGTGCACCTAATGACTCCTAGATGGGAGTTGTTTGAAGGAGTGGAGTGATCTAGATCCGACTCTAGACATTGGGCTTCATACTCCTTTTCCCAATCTATTAAGGCTTCATGTTCTTCAATGACATTTTCTTGTTCCTTTTGGGGTTGAACTTCTTCCTCAATAAGTAAACTAGATAACCCCTTAGATGGACATTGCCCCGCAAAATGACCATACCCATGACACTTATAGCATTGTTGGCGCCCACTTCCCGGGGTGGCTCCTACACTTGGGCCTTTGTGGTTGTCATCCTTCCGTGGGAGAGGGTGACTAGGAGCGGGCTTGTTTGGAGTGATGGGTGGGGGAGGGTTGTAGGACCTTAAAGGGGCATTCCCACTTGGGCTAGGAGCTCTCATGGGAGTGGGTGGAAGGGGACGTGTTCCCAAGTTTTTGGGGTCGGTGGGTCGGGGAGGGATAAATCGGGAATTCCTAGAAAACCTTTCTACATCTCTAGCTATTTGGTAAGCTAGCTCAAGGTTATCAACGTCCCTCATGAATAGTTCCCTCTTGATGTGGCTTTGAAGCCCATTCCTAAAACGGGATAAGGTGACATCCGGATCCTCATGGACTCCACACTTTAGAAGATAGGAGTCAAAATTTTCAATGTACTCTACCACGGTCTTCCCTTCTTGGGTGAGGCTTTGCCATTCATCTAGGAGCATTTGGTGGTAGGTTCGGGGGAGGTATTTGTTCCTAAGTTGGTTCTTCATGTCCGCCAAAGTGTCAATAGGCTCTTCCCGTCTAACCCGTCTTAGACCCTCTTGATTTAGCCAATAGGTTTTGGCCAACTTAGTGAGATGCATCTTAGCCAATCTAACTCTCTTTTGGTCGGACATGGGGTACCATTCAAAGTATTGGTCCATGGCGGTCTCCCATTCTAGGTAAACACTAGGTTCATGTGAACCATCAAAGTTTGGGGCCTCTACCTTGATCATCCTTAAAAGGGGGTCATCCGGATCATCCCGTGGACGCCGGTCATGGTTTTGATGGGGGCGAGGCCTCTCATACTCATAGTAATGGTCATAGTCCATTTCCTCCCTATAAAGTTCAGCATGTGGGTAATGGGCTCTTGGGCCATTGTTCCTTGGGTGGAACTCATCCCTATGAGGCTCTACATGTGGAGGGTGGACTCTTGGGCCTTGGTTCCTTTGGGGAAAACCATTCCTATGGAACTCACCATGTGGTGGAGGGGCTCTTGGCTCATTGATCCTTGGGTGAGGATCTTCTCTATGAGGCTCATCATGCGGAGGGGGAATTCTAGGCTCATTGTTCCTTGGGCAGAACTCTTGGTCTTCTAACCGAGCAATTCGGTTGGTAATGGACTCTAGTTGGGCAAGGATGGTTGTGAGGGCAGCATCTACCCTATCCATGTGGCCTTGGGGTCCCTCCCTAGGAACATCTTGGTTGAGTTGGTGAGGATTGGGATCCATTGGTGGAGCCGAAGACGATGAACCGGGTTGATAGCTAGCACCACTACGGGTGGACATGCAAGACAAAGGGCCAAAGTGGTTGGACACACTATGCAAAGGTCCTAGGACTTAGACTTGATAGAGACAAGTCAAGGACTTGCTCTGATACCACTTGATGTGACACGACCTTGGACTTAGGCAAACAAGCACAATTAAGCATTCAAATAGGCCTTAATGGGCCACCGCTCTCCCGTCGCACTCTATACCCGGAGTGACTTGGCGATGCCAAGAGTGAATTATGGGAATGGGCCCTTGCTGGTAGAGGGCCAGCAAGGCCAATGATCGACTCCCCAAGGGTGGATGCCCAATTCAATTGGAGCCGACAAAGTGCACAAGGGCACCGGTTCACACTATCCCACGGCGATCACTCTTAAGTCGTGGACTTGAGGATCGGGCGCTCCTCACAAATGCAGCGGCGCATGAATCAAGTATTGAAAGAGAAATACTAATTGAGCAAGGAAGAGGCACTTACTCGACCGGTTTGAAGAAACCGGTCCCGATCGGAGACGAGGGCGAGCGGGGAGGCGGTGGCTCCCCACACGCCGCGGCGGTGTCGCTTGACCTGCCCAAACCAATTACAAAACTACACCTCACGCAGGAGGGGGAATCTTGGGGTAGGGGTTAAGGTCTTACATTCAAAAACTACCACCACGCAGGGTGGGGCCTTCAGCCGGCCAAGCGGGGTAGGGATATAGGACCGAAATGAAGAGAAATGAGAAACTAGCGAACTTGCAGCTGCAATCTGAATTCTGGACAGGAAGTCGATGTGCCGGCTGTCTCGGGCTCGTACGGACACCAAATTGAGTGAAACCACTTTTGAAAGCTTCCTGACTTGAAGGGGATGATTCCAGAATTTTTGAGGATGCTCGGGGGGTCGGAGGTGGCCGCACCAGCAACTGGAAGGAGACCTCTCTGTCTGGCCGCAGGTTCTGTCCGGACTGGAACAGCAGGTTGCAGATATCACCGAGCACCCTCCCGAACTCCAAACAGCACGAAACTGGCGGTGACGTCTTCATGGTTGAAGTAGCTTTCAGAAGGAGGCAACGGGGTTGCAATCAGAGGTCGAGGGTGGCCGCTGTACCCTAAAGAGTGGGCACTGATCGGAGTAGACAGCAGGAGACAGGACTGGAGAGCTCGGGGGAGAAAATTCGTAACTCCTTCCTCCGGTAGCCGAACGAGGTTCTATTTCTTGATCTTGGAAGAGAACTGGCAGAAGGAGAACTTTTATGAAGGTACTTTAGTCTGAATCCGTTGGGGTTCGTCGTGGCAGAACGTTCTTTCAGGCTCTGGTCCAGGATGAAGACCTCTCTGCGCAGTCGTGGGAGAACGGTTTCTACAGTTGGCCCCGACCTCGGAACGAGTTGGTTCCACCTCGCCTGCGAAGAAGACACAGGGGCCTTTCCAGCAATGTAGGCCACGCCTTCAGGATCACCAGGATGAAGCCGTGGGCGACGCTGCAACAGGGGATGACTTGCTGGTCTGCACAGCTCCAATCTGCAAGAAGAAATGAGAGGGAGGGGTGGCTTCTTTGGTGGAGGGGAAGTGAAGGGGTGGCCTAAGGATGAATGGGGGTTCTTGTGGGGTGGAGTGGAGAGCTATAGGGGTTGGAGAATGAGGGGAGAATGGCTGAGAGCAGGGGCTAGCAGGTGGAGGTGGAGGATGAGGATGTGAGAGTGAGAGAATGGGGAGTGGAGGGGGGCGAACTTGGCTTGGGGGAGGGTAAAGGAAGGGGGCGGCCTAGGCAAGTGGAGGGAAGGGATTTCAAATTTTGAAATGGCCTTGGAAGGTGGGGGATTATGTTGGAAAGTGGGATGCTTGTATTGGAATGGGGAAGATTTGGTTGGAAGGTGGGGAAAGGTGTTGGAATGGGGAGACTTCTACCTAGGAACTAGGGGGGTGGAGTAAAGGAAGCCATGGGGAAGTGGAGGGCATTAAAGGAGGTGGGTGGTGGTTGGGAGTTGAAGGGGAAGGGAGGAGAGAGAGAGGGGGGCGAACCCCTTAGGGGAGGAGAGAGATGAGAGAGAGGAGGGGGGGTAAGGGAATCACTCCCTAGGGCATCTCACCCTTAACTATGTGGAATCTCTCCAAATTGAACACAAGAGTAGACTTAACTCAAAAGGATTTTGATCATTCATTAACTTCAAATGAGGGGAGTGGGGTCCTATATATAGGCAACCCACTCTTTACAATAAGTCCCTGACAAAATAAACAACTACAAATAACCAAGGGGGGTGGGAGTGCTAATGGGCCTAGCCCAACGAATGGGGCCCAATAGCCACATTAGACAGCATGATGATACAAGAACATAGAAAAATAAGTGCTAGACCAAGGGAAATGACTCAAATAAAATGGAAATACATCAAAATGACTTAAAGGAAAGCTACAAAATGGATAAGGGGCCTTTATAGAGTGAGGCCCAAACTTAACCAGCTCCCGAGTGTGAAGAAGTGGACCTGAGCCAAAGGGAGTCGTGGGTGATGCCTCCATCAATTTTATATGAAATGATCAAATGCAAACAAACTTATGCAATCCAGTCTTCACATGACTCATAGATTGTCATCATTGAAACTAGGGTTCCAACAATCTCCCCCTTTTTGATGATGACAACTATAATTCATGTATGATTGAAACTAGCAGAGAATTTATTTGTTGACATGCATGGCAAAGATAACATTCAACAAAAAAAAACATGCATCCAACACAAATATTCACTATGCAGAAGTTACATTTCTGTGTACAGTAAGAGAATACAGACAAGTGTCTGAGTGAACTATCTCGTTCAGCATTTTTTACATCAAAAGCCTGAAAAATTGTTCATCAATATTTTTTACATCAGAAACCTAAAAGAAAAATTGTCTATCAGTAAACTGTAAGCTTTCATACATGACCACCTACCACCACAATATATTCTCCCCCTTTGTCATTATCAAAAAAAAATGGGGAATCCTTGGGAATCATTGACCTCCGTAGCTCCCCCTTGTATCTAGGAGGATGTGCACTGCTGGAACTAGGGGTGAATGATCTGTGCTGAAGGTTTCTCAAGGAGTCTAACAGGTCGTCTAGCTTTCAATGTACTGTATCCTCAAGTCTGTCCACTAGGGAGGTGGTAGAGTTTTGCTTTGTGAGATTTTGTTTAATGGTATTTGAGAGGGTTTCCAATTGAGACAGAACATCTTGAAATTTTTGGATGACTTCAGGCTGACTGGCTGCAATATTGTTCAATGTTTTCTTTATCAACTCAAATTCAATCTTCAGATCAAAAGTGTGGCTCAGAATTTGAGCAAGCTTGGTGAAAGTAGAGAGTTGTGTATCTTGAATCTTGCTCACCATGTCACCAACTCTAGTACTGATTCCCATAAGTGACTTCAAGATCTCTCGGACTGCAGCATCAATTCTTTGTTTGGCAGTCAGAAACTCAATCCCTTGGGTCTTCACAACTCTTTCCAAATGCTACAATCGGGCATCTACTGTGTCCAGTTGAATGGTATTGAATAGAAACTGTTTGTTCAATTCATTTTGGTTCATTACTATCTCAGTCAGATTTGACAACATCTGGGCAATATCAGGCTCAGTACTAGGTCCAGGTGAACCAAATGTAGATGCACTAGTCTTTGGAAATTTAGTAAAGTATTCATGATGTGGTTGAGGAGATAAAGTGGGTGGTATATCAAGACTAATAATTTCCCCAAGATAAGGTCCATATGAGGGAGTAGGAGCAAGAGACATTCTTGGATACAACTGAAATTGAGGAGCTGGTCCCATGACATACTCCTGTGTATCCTCTTCAGTAGCCCCTGGGGCTTCTTGTGGAGCTTCTTCTTCTCTTGGTTGTTCACCCTCCTGATCATTAACAACTGACTCAGTGATTTCTTCATAAATTTTGTCAATCTCTTCTATCATAATCTGTGTAACCATCTCAGATAGTAATCCTTCATCTACTTCAATTTTTTCTTCTCTTTCCTCTTCTACACCTTGTGAATCAACCTCTTGTATTTCTGCTTCTCTTGGTTGATCTTCCTCTTGTTCTTGCTGAACAAATTACTGTTCCTGCTCAGATTGCACTCCAAATTGATTAAATAGCTCACTGATATTTTGATCCAGCTGTTGTACAATTTGATCATCAGTTAAGTCCAAATCATGGATTTCTTGTTCTACTTGAAGATCCTTGAGGTTCTTCTCAACAGTTTTATCAGTAGATTCTTGGTCTTTTTCAGCTAACATAAGAAGAATTTCTTCTTGAGGATTCTGAGGAGGCTATTCTGACATTGTTTCCACTTGAACTTTCCTCTTCTTCTTCAAAGGAGCATGCTTTTCTGGTTTATCCTTTCTTTAAATTTCACCAGAAACATTCTCTGAGTCAGTATCTTTCAGCCTCAAGTAAGTTTTGATAAAATTTATGTTGTACACATTAAACTTTGGAATTTCTTTTGAAGGATCATCTTCTAAAGCTATGTTTGCCTTCTTAAAAATAGAAGTTAGGTGAGCTGCATAGGGCAAATGTCTTCTAGACTCTTTGCAAGTTCTCATTATCTGAATAATTAATTCAGGCAAGCAAACTCTGATTCTCTTCAGCAGACAATATAAAACAAATCTCTGAGTGTTGGTCAGTCTTCCTCTCCCTCCAACTTGTGGAGTGATCATAGCAGTGAGAATGTGATGCAACAATCTCTTGAGAGGAGAGAAATTGTTTGCATTAAACTAACCCAATTTTAACTAATTTTTGTCTTGAGGATTCTTAGGCTCATCTGTGATGAGAGATTTTACATCATGAAGATCACATGCTGTAACGCCCGGTAATTTTAAGATAGGAATAAATAAGTTTAGGAAGAAAATCTATATCTAATACATATTCTTACAAATATGTATATAATGCTTAATAAATAAATAACCAAGTGATATTCCTTTAGGGTTGCTCAGATCGAACCTGCCTCTGCCAAGGGCCTGATAAAAATAACTAGTTATGTAGACACACTTAACGGGCCGTAATAAAGGATTTAGGCTTAACCCCGAAAACGTGAAATTAATGATAAGTCCCTTTTGGCCCAAACCTGACCCAAAGCATTCTACGCTTAATGGGCTTTTACACATTTCCTTATCTTCTACCATTAATACAATATATATATATATATCCTAGCATCTCAAGCTTATAAATATATAGAAATAAATGTATATACATTATACCGAGGCAAATAAATAAACGTAAATAATAAGAACCAAAAATGCATGAATTATAAGTGAAAATATGTATATGCTCATTATTATACCATGCCCAGACCCTGTACACGATCCCCGACATCATAATGACCTTACCGTTATATTATAATAAATTTAAGAATAACATGTTATTTTTTTTCTAGGCATTTAATGCATAATATAATTTTATTTGAATTTAGAATCGATAAATCTCGAAGAAAACATCAATTAGTATTTTATTAATAATTTATACAATTTAATATTCACATTTATTACATTGTACTTTTATTAGAAGGAAGAAATATACATTAATAGGATTTAACTGAATTAAGAAAAATTAGAAGAGAACAGAATAGACATATATACGATATCGGTCTTTTAGAGGTTAAGAAGAAAAGTTGCCAAACACAATTGACGCCTCTTAATATGAGCGTTATTTTAAAAAAGGACGACATATGATTAGTCGTTAATTAGCTAAAGTGTAATGGCACGTGGATATATAAGATAAGAATTCTAATGGGTATAAACACAATTTTGCTTCTAAGGTAAAATGTCAAAAGATAAGAGACGCCCTTCACGTAGGCGTGAATTTCATAATAAACGACTTAATAAAAGTCGTTACATTATTAAAAAGTGAATAGTGTCACCATTTGATTTAAAGGAATTTTTAAAAACTAATTATATGGAAAAATCAAGAAAATGGAAAACTATTACCCATAAAATTTCATAACTAAACCTAATCAAATAACAAAGATAAAAATCCTAAAGCACAAGTTAACGTGAAATCATGAATAGCGCTCGACGGAAGGGCGTTATTTCTTTAAAAACGACGAGATTCAAGGCGTCAATTAAAAATTAACGACCTATCCTAAGGCGTTAATTACATTTGATTTCCGTTCGACCTGGCACACTATCCAGGGTAAGTTTTAGGATTAGTATGGGTTGATAGATCATGGAAAGGACTCTATCAATGAAATATTACTTTTAATCGAACTCTAACTCTATTAGAATTCCTAAGGCCCTATAAATAACCCTTCCTGTCGAACCCTAATAGGCTATTTGGTTGAAGGAAGCTCTGCTGCCGTGCGTGAAGAACAGGTAATGTTCTTCTTCCTCTGCCTTCAGTCAGAGAATATGAAGATTTTTAATCGTTCTTCATCTTCTTCTTCTATAGGTTGCCTGCATCGAACCCTCCTGTCTAGCTGAAGGACGTTGAGGTTCTTCATCGATGTCCTCTTCTTCCGTTCACTGTGAAAGGGGGAGGGAGCTGTTAATATCTACGTCTGAAGCCTAAGAACAACACCCTGTTCATCTATTATCACTCCAAGGGCTGCTGTTGCTTGGCTGTTGTTGGTGTTGCTATTGTTTAAAGTTCGTGAGTAGCTGTTCTCAGGACACTCTGTTTAGAACATAGTACCGTTCTCCCTTCAAAAATTCTTCAGTACCATCAACCCAGATCATCAATCAGGTAGGTTATCTCAAGTCTCGTAGCCCAAACAAGCATAAATCATGATCATATTGTAGGTTTTCTCAAGAAACGTAGCCCAAATTAACATAGATTATGTAATAATATCATCCATGATCTCATGCATATAGTCTTACTATGTTTTCAAAGGTTTCTGTAAGATTTTAAAAGAAGCGACCCAGCCTAGGGCGCTAATTTTTGTTCTGACGCCCTGCCCATGAGTCGTCAATTTCACCTAATTAATAATTACCTACGTTTAAAATTTTATATCTATGAAACCATGAATCTGACCTAATGCATGATTATACCCCTTGAATCCTGCTATTTTTCCTGTCCAGTTCATATACGTGTTTTCCTGAATTATCTATCATGAAAAATCATTATTGTTCATATTCTTGAAACCAATGATAATTAACGACTTTCATAGAGTCGTCTCTTGTAAAAATAAAGCCCCAAACAAGGGCGCTAATTGAGAAGAAACGCCCCTGGATAAGGCGCGTTTTATCAAAAACATAGAATTAGGAAAATTTTAGCAAATAGAAATTTATAAAGGACGACTGTTCCATAAGTCGTCAAATTGTAAAGAAACGACCCAGTGAAGGGCGTTAATTTGATAAGTAGTGACTTAGGGTAAGTCGCTAATTTCCTGTGTGATTATTCTAAACTATTTTCTGTTAACCGAGGGTTTTATATATATATATGTATCAATCTGTTATCAGGCACTATATTTCCATTCCGTGAATATAGTCCCATGTTTCACGATTGTTTATCGCATTACCCCTCAATTCTCGGTGACATACAAGCCCTCCATTGGACATTCCATTCCTTTGGACTGGCGAGTTTATCATAGAGATCTCCGTAAGACTCCTCGAGCCTTGGATTCCCTCAAGGCCGATTGAGCGGGTTGTACCATAAAAACCTATCACACTATTTTGCCATGTCACCCTATAGAAACATGGTATACCGTCCCTTATGATATGCTAATGGATATCATGAGAATATTTTTAATGGGATAAGAACATCATGCCATTAATAGGCTGTTCTTGTAGACCTCAATTCTATATCAAATAGGTGACCATCTATGTATGGACACTTAATCATCATGGTACCCAAGTTGGGGAACCAATTCCACCCAGTTTATCGACATATCACGGTTTATATGCTTCGCGTGGATTTTATCGTAAGAATGTCCTTACTCAAGGGCCTTGCCCTTGAATTCCATGAAAATCTTATCTTATCATCCTATTAAAGCTTGTTCTTGAAACTCCTTATTGGCTATAAACTATCGTGGATGTCTAGATCTATCTTTAATGCTGTGCATATAAGGGCCCGATCTGGTCCTGGGAGGAGCACCCAAAAGTACTAGTGCCCATGGGAGTTGTAATGATCACGGTGTCTAGCATTGCACCGAAGTACATTCTCTCTTGATCTTTGGCATTCCACACTCTCTCTCTTTCTCGCGTGCGTGACTCGACTTGCGTGACTTTACTAGCGTGGCCCGACACGGGCAAAGTACTTCCGTGAAATAGCCAATAATCTATAAAGTCTCTCATGAATATCTCTTGTTTAAGACTTGCTTGGAAGTTTTGCACGACGTGTTATTCTATTGTTAGTTTTATTTCACTTGTTCAGTTATTTCGGCATGCATAGCGATATTGCATTTACATGTAAGAAATCATAAATTACTTAAACCCATTGCCAGTTCCTGAGATATAATACCTACTGAGCGTTCGCTCACTCAATTTTATTCCTACATTTTTCAGGTAAGCAGGTGGCTAGCGAGACCGAGACTCACACGGGCGGGACAAGTGTGCAAGCACGCTTCGGAAACTAGTGAACCCGAGTCTTTTATTGAGTCTAGATAGTATTGTCTAGCTAAGTTAGCTTATCGTCTCTTATTCAGTTATCTTGTCTGAGTCTGTTAGTATGTCGTTTCTTTCCTTTCCATTGTGATGGAGTCTTTAAGTTAGAAAATAAGTTCTTGTAAGAGATTTATATTAGAAATAAAATTTCTATTGTTGTTCGAAATTATTTTAGTCTTATGCGATTGCTCTTGATCTGCTCTTGATCATTCACGACTGTTTAACTGCCACGTTCCGAGCAAACGACACGTTCCGCTGCTATCACTTCGGGGCGTGACAGAGGTGGTATCAGAGCTTCAGCTTTCATATCCTCCAGTTATTAGGTCCCAAGGATAGGTCATCCTTGTCAGTCATATCAGAGCTTCGGCTTTCATATCCTTTAGTTATTAAGTCCCAAGGATAGGTCATCCTTGTCAGTTAGAGCTTCGGCTTTCACATCCTCAAGTTATTAGGTTTCGGTGATAGGTCAAGTATCCCTGTCAGTCATATTAGAGTTTCGGCTTTCAAAATCCTTAGATTGTTAAAACCCAGTTATAGGTTGAGTATCCTTGTCAGTCATCCTATAGGAATTTCATGAGAGATGGGTAGAACTTGGGGTTAAAGCTATAAAAGAAAGATAAAATATTTACATTTCAATTCTTGAGTAAATAAATTATTTCCCCAATCATCTTTGCATGAACCTAGATAAAATGTAAGCATCTAATCCAAGCTTCGTTCATGAGATGATCTTAGTGGATGTCCAAGCTTACGCGGACCTTGTCAGAAGAGTTCAAGAGCTAGAGAAAGTGGTGGAAGAAAAAGAAAGAGTTGAAGGGAAGGATCGAACAAATGACTTTGAAAAGTTCACCGTTACTAAGAAAAGGATAAACGAGGGTGATATTTCACAAAGGTGTAAGAAATGCCATAAATGTAAGAAGTGTAATAAGGAAGCTTCGGCAGATCGCTCGCAAGATAAGTGTAAATCTTGTGGAAGATATGGTCACAAATCGAAGAAGTGTTGGTGGAGTTCGGGAGCGTGTCTGCGTTGCGGGAGCTTAGATCATAAGATAGCAGAATGCCCTATTCTAACCAAGAAGCCTCCAAGAGGAGTTCAAGATTTAACCAAACTTGTCAAAGGGAAGGTTGCGGAAGGTACCCTCACCCGTAATCCTAAACTAGCTCTTTTTCCATACTTAAGATTTCTTCTGTATTAGCTCATAATAAGTTCTCTGTTAGGAATGAAAGATGATGTGAATTTGGGGACCAAATTCTTTTAAGTGGGGGAGGATGTAACGCCCGATAATTTTAAGATAGGAATAAATAAGTTTAGGAAGAAAATCTATATCTAATACATATTCTTACAAATATGTATATAATGTTTAATAAATAAATAACCAAGTGATATTCCTTTAGGGTTGCTCAGATCGAACCTGCCTCTGTCAAGGGCCTGATAAAAATAACTTGTTATGTAGACACACTTAACGGGCCGTAATAAAGGATTTAGGCTTAACCCTGAAAACGTGAAATAATGATAAGTCCCTTTTGGCCCAAACCTGACCCAAAGCATTCTACGCTTAATGGGCTTTAACACATTTCCTTATCTTCTACCATTAATACAATATATATATATATATCCTAGCATCTCAAGCTTATAAATATATAGAAATAAATGTATATATATTATACCGAGGCAAATAAATAAACGTAAATAATAAGAACAAAAAATGCATGAATTATAAGTGAAAATATGTATATGCTCATTATTATACCATGCCCAGACCCTATACACGACCCCCGACATCATAATGACCTTACCGTTATATTATAATAAATTTAAGAATAACATGTTTTTTTTTTCTAGGCATTTAATGCATAATATAATTTTATTTGAATTTAGAATCGATAAATCTCGAAGAAAACATCAATTAGTATTTTATTAATAATTTATAAAATTTAATATTCACATTTATTACATTATACTTTTATTAGAAGGAAGAAATATACATTAATAGGATTTAATTGAATTAAGAAAAATTAAAAGAGAAAAGAATAGACTTATATACGATATCGGTCTTTTAGAGGTTAAGAAGAAAAGTTGCCAAACATAATTGACGCCTCTTACTATGGGCGTTATTTTAAAAAAGGACGACATATGATAAGTCGTTAATTAGCTAAAGTGTAATGGCATGTGGATATATAAGATAAGAATTCTAATGGGTATAAACACAATTTTGCTTCTAAGGTAAAATGTCAAAAGATAAGAGACGCCCTTCACGTAGGCGTGAATTTCATAATAAACGACTTAATAAAAGTCGTTACTTTATAAAAAAGTGAATAGTGCCACCATTTAATTTAAAGGAATTTTTAAAAAATAATTATATGGAAAAATCAAGAAAAATGGAAAACTATCACCCATAAAATTTCATAACTAAACCTAATCAAATAAAAAAGGTAAAAATCCTAAAGCACAAGTTAACCTGAAATCATGAATAGCGCCCGACGGAAGGGCGTTATTTCTTTAAAAACGACGAGATTCAAGGCGTCATCTGTGACGACCCAGAGTTCAGGACACCGATATACCGATAACATCGATACACCGACGCCAAGAACTGGGGAGGCCACCCAAGAGGCTGATGAGGCCCCTGAAGGGTTAGTGGGGGTTAGCTGAGGAATATGCATAATTAATTACGAATTGGGGCGCGCAATACGGTAAGTATTTAAGATTTAAACACAAGTGCGGAAGTAATTTAAAAATAACCAGAGTGATATATGTATAACTAGTCCAGAGTCACAAACACCAGTCCTCAAGGTACAACTACGCGGGGCATACCCCGGCAAAAGTACAACACAAGCCTCAAAAAGGCAGCTCGTGCGCAGCTGGCAGCTAGGAACGGTCCCGAAACAGCACACTAAAGTCCGGGAGACGGCGGGCGCGGCTCACCTGAAAGGAGAAGGGTGAGTCACAGCCAGACTCAGTAGGGGTCACGCGGATCCCTACCTCGCACTAAACAAGCGAACATGCATAAATAAAGCAATTAAAGCATGCATTTAAATAAATACACAGGCAATGGCATGAATAACTAATCACAAGAAAGCTGTAAACTCTAGCTAAGCAAGTATAACAGCTAACACATGCCACTACTACTTAAATGCAAGCGATTAAAGCTAAAACTACCAAATAGAAGGAGCTGCAACTAATCCAGACAACAAGGAAGGACAACCACTGGAGCAGAAACCAGAAGCGTCCACTGACGGCTTACACTGCGTCTCAAGCACTCGCAGTCGACGAAGCGACAAGCTAAGCGCGTAAACAGTACCAAACCAAGTGACCAGTCGGAGTGGCACCCGTCGGTGTCAGTCCACAGTCTCCGACCACGTGTGCACACACTGACTCTAGCCTGAGCCAGGCCCTCTAACTAGTTTTCTCCCTTGGCAGGACGCTACCATTGGCTGGGAGCCCACGGAACTAGCTTACAAACCGTGAATGGGAAACATACCCCTCCGCCATCCTCAAGCGGGTCGGTACTCAACAGACCTTAGGGCAACGACAGTGGCTCCATTGCATGGAAAGAAAAGCTACTCTATTAGTATAAAACACGCCACAATATATTTGAAACAATGCGAATATGGCATGAATATAGAAAGAAGCGCATAACAGATGGGCTGGGAATATATTGCAGCCATCAGGGAAGCGGCGGTCAAAGACCCACGCGCCATATGCAAACGACGGTCGGAGGCCGGCGCGTTACTTCAAGAATGACGCCCCAGTCCCTATCCGTCACTCCCTTCAGGGTTCCGGCTCAAGAGGCACTAAAGGGCTTGTAACGGTGGGGGCCCTGCGCGTTACTTCGAAGCAACGCGTGGGGTCACCGCCGTCACATCCACCCGAGGCTCAAACCACCTATCAGCGTTCTAAATGATAGCAGACGAAGTGACGGCCCGGTCTAGGCGCGTCGGACCGAAACGACGGTCGGCCGACTGGCCGTCGGGCGCATCGCCTGACCAACACTACGGAAAACAGTTGATGAGTAACGGATGGGAGCCCCACCGTTACTCTTCCAGTAACGCACCCCCAATGGGCCGCTATTTGGAAGTGACGTGTCCGCTATGGACCGTCAGGCAAGTGACGGTTCCTGGCAGGACCGTCACTGCACCTGGGTTACGGGCGGGTACGGTTTGTAAACCGAAGCCCTCCCGGACGGCTGAAAACGCCGGGTATCGACGACAAACCTGATAACTTGTCAAACCACGCATGCTAGACAACAATTTAACATCTAAATCTAGCACATGCAAGGCCTAAAACGCATTAAACTCAAGATTTAGGCTAAAACCCCAAAAATGGAAATATACACATCACGCATGCTACGGGGTGCTAATCATCAAGCAGGCTAAGGGAAACGATCCTAGCAAGATCGAGATTCCATCCCCCTACCTTTCGCAAGCCGAAACCGTCGAACGGGCCGCATGCAAGGAGGAAGAGCCACGGAGCTTCCACGCTCCACCTCGCTCCTACGATCACCGATCCACGCCGAAGTGGACACCCACGCGCACTACTCGACGCGAGGAATCCAACGGTGCCAACCTCGCCTCAATCCGACCTCGTTTCGCCCGAGTTCCCTAGGAGAGGGAAGGGACGATCGTGAGAAGAGAGAGAGGGAGAGGGTGAGAGTGAGATCGACGGGAAGGGAGAGAGAGAGAGAGGGAGAGGTTATATAAAAAAATAAAATTAATATATATATAATATAATCATTATATATATAAAAATCTTATTAATTTCAATAACCCCCAATTAGCCCCAAATAAATCCGGAAAAATACCAGACAAATTCCTAAAAATCCAGGAAAATAGCCGAAAATTCCAGAACAATTAATAGAACAAATACCACGAAGGATCCATTAAGGCACGGGCCTTACAGTCCCTCCCTCCTTACAGAAATTTCACCCCCGAAATTTACAACAACCGAAAAGGAGGAAACTGAGAAAGGACTTATACCTCACTGGAACAAGAAAGGAAAAAGCTGACGCATCTCATCTTCACGCTCCCAAGTAGACTCGTTACCAGAGTGACGCTGCCAAGCAACCCTTACCAGAGGAATAACCTTATTTCTCAACCACTGCTCACGACGGTCTTCAATTCGGATAGGAAACTCTGGTGTGGACAAATCAGCAGTCACCTCGGGCCACACTGAATCATCGAGAACATGAGAAGCATCAGACACACATTTCCTCAACTGAGACACGTGGAACACATCATGAATAGCTTGCATGGCCGCCGGCAGTTGCAAACGATAAGCCACTGAACCAATAGCTTCAACAATCGGAAAAGGGCCAACATACCGCGGACTAAGCTTTCCACGCTTCCCAAACCTGGAAACACCTTTCATCGGAGATATTTTAACAAACATCATATCTCCAGGCTCAAATTGTAGTGGACGTCTGCGTTGATCTGCATAACTTTTCTGTCGACTCTGAGCCGTCAACAATCTCTGTCTGATCAGACGAACCACATCAGAACACTGCTGTACCATGTCCGGTCCTGTCAACAGTCGGTCCCCAACATCAAACCAGTTCAGAGGAGTACGACAAGGACGACCATACAGCGCTTCATAAGGAGCCATGCCAATACTGGAGTGAAAACTATTATTATAAGCAAACTCAACAAGTGGCAAATGCTGACCCCACGACCCTTGCCAATCAAGGCAACACGATCTCAGCATGTCCTCCAAAGTCTGAATAGTTCTCTCTGACTGTCCATCTGACTGTGGGTGATACGCCGAACTGAAAGCTAACTCAGTGCCCAAAGCTTTCTGGAAACTACGCCAGAAGCCAGAGGTAAAACGTGGGTCACGATCTGACACAAGTGAAACAGGAATTCCATGCAGCGGCACGATCTTCTGCACATAGAGCTCAGCCAATCTCTGGACACTCCAAGTAACTTTAATTGGCAACAATCTGGCGGTTTTCGTCAACCTGTCGACAAGCAGCCAGATTCCATCAAAACATTGAGAAGTTCGAGGCAAACCCACCACAAAATCTGTAGTAACATGGTCCCATTTCCACATCGGAATTTCTAATGGCTGAAGCAGACCACCTGGCTTTTGATGTTCGGCTTTAACTAACTGACAAGTCAAGCACTTAGAAACAAAAATAGCTACGTCCTTCTTCATGCCGGGCCACCAGAACTGTTTCTTCAAATTCTGATACATCTTAGTGACACCAGGGTGAATAGCAAAACGGGAACCATGGGCTTCACTCAGAATCTCATTCCTCAAATCATTATCAACAGGAATATACAATCTGCCCTGGAAACTGACAACCAGCTCGTCATCAAATTCCACATCATATCTTGATATAACACGGGCCAAATCAGAATCAGCTTGCTGGGCTTCTGAAATCTGCTGATACAAAGCTGAACCCAAAACCAAGCTAGCACAAACTTCCATCTTCGGATCGGCAGGAATCTCTACACACAAAGCCTCGCTCGGGAGCTGTTCCCACAATTTCCATTCGTGAAGCAACAAATGGCTGACCTGCACTTTCCTGCTCAAAGCATCGGCCACAACATTCATTTTACCTGGCTGATAGGAGAGTGTAAAGTCATAATCTTTCATGTATTCCATCCATCGCCTCTGCTTGAGGTTCAGATCTTTCTGGGAGAAAATATACTGTAAACTCTGATGATCAGTAAGAATCTGAAATTTCTCACCATACAGATAATGTCTCCAGATCTTCAAGGCAAAAATAACTGCAGCTAGCTCTAGATCATGAGTGGGATAATTCCCTTCATGCTGTTTCAATTGCCGATATGCATATGCGATAACCTTACCATGTTGCATCAGCACTGCACCCAAACCTACTCGAGACGCATCTGTACAAACAAGAAAACCACCCGAGTCGGAAGGCAAAGTCAACACTGGGGAAGAAGTCAATAGCCTTTTCAATTCAACAAAGCTAGCCTCACACTGATCCGACCAGACAAAAGGCACATCCTTCCGTGTCAATTTAGTCATCGGTGCTGCAATCTTCGCAAAATCCTGAATGAATCTACGGTAATACCCAGCCAATCCTAGAAAACTTCGTATCTCCGTGATGGTCCTCGGTCTCTGCCAATTCAAAACGGCATTAATCTTTGCAGGGTCTACTGCCACTCCATCACCAGAAATCACGTGGCCAAGAAAATGAATCTCCCGAAGCCAGAATTCACATTTACTGAGCTTCGCATAAAGCTCGTGATCTCTTAGAGTCTGCAGAACGATCCCCAAATGCTGCACATGATCATCAACAGAGGCAGAATATATCAAGATATCATCAACAAAGATCACCACAAACTGGTCCAGAAATGGACGAAAGATACGTTGCATTAGGTCCATGAAAGCTGCTGGGGCATTAGTCAAACCAAACGGCATGACTAAAAATTCAAAGTGACCATATCGAGTACTGAAAGCAGTCTTCTCCACATCAGATTCCCGGATCCGTAACTGAAAATAGCCAGACCGGAGATCAATTCACGAAAAGACAGTAGCAGACTGTAACTGGTCAAACAAATCATCAATCTTGGGGAGCGGATACTTATTCTTGATAGTCACCTGATTCAGCTGCCTGTAATCAATACAAAGCCTCAGGTTTCCATCTTTCTTTTTCACAAACAGCACTGGGGCACTCCACGGAGAAAAACTGGGACGAATATAACCTTCCTCCAGTAACTCTAGTAGCTGTGCACGCAGTACTTTCAATTCAGCTGGAGCCATACGGTATGGCGGCTTTGCTAAGGGGCCAGTACCTGGAATCAGTTCAATCACCATCTCAATCTCTCGCTCTGGGGGCAAGCCTGGCAACTCGTCAGGAAACACATCAGGGAACTCACAGACAACCGGAATATCACAAACATCCCGTCGTGGTTTTTCAACAGCCACCACTGAAGCAAGGAATCACTGATAACCTGCGCTAAGCAACCTATAGGCTCGAATAGCAGAAATAATCATACGAGAAGAACGGGATCGAATACCTTGAAAATAAAAGGCTGATTTTCCC
This sequence comes from Amorphophallus konjac, assembly GCA_022559845.1. Lineage (NCBI taxonomy): Eukaryota > Viridiplantae > Streptophyta > Magnoliopsida > Alismatales > Araceae > Amorphophallus > Amorphophallus konjac. The sequence continues at coordinate 78,582,166 of CM040125.1, forward strand.
TGGGGCTGAAAATAGACTTTCTTCGATCTGCAGTCAACCACAGCTCCATAATGCTCCAACCAATCCATTCCCAGAATAACATCATAATCTGCCAGCTGCAACGCATACAATCTCGCCGGCAACTGGTGATTATCAATCATCACAGGAGACTCATCCAAACACAGAGGAGTAACCATGAAATCTCCAGAAGGCAATTCCACAAATAACTCACAAGACAGCTCAGAAGTCGGTTCCTCAATACAAGCCATGAAATCCTCAGAAATAAAAGAGTGAGAAGCACCAGAATCAAATAAGACATGAGCTGAATGTCCATAAAGCATAATCGTACCTTCCACAAGATGGGACGCAGCAGCATCAGCTCTTGTCAAATGAGAAACTTTGCCTTTCTGCTTCTTGGAACCAGCTGAAGATTGCTGAGAAGACGCCGATGCTTGAGAAAAAAATTGTTGTGGAGCTTGAGGTACAGGAGGTCTAAACTGCGGCTGAGGTTGAGACAACTAAGGAGCTTGCAATTGAGTCGGCCTCAGCGGGCAATCCCGAACCACATGACCTGGCTGGTCACACCTGAAGCAAACAATGGGAAGAGAACACAGCTGGCCCTTGTGATGACCACCGCATCTCCGACACGTCCACGGCTGACTAGCAGCTGAGCTCTGCCGAGTCTGAGAAGAAGGCGCTGTCGGCTGCTGAACAGAATCTGTACCGGACGGCTGCTGAAAAAACTTCTTCTTCTTCTTGAACCTTTTAAACTTGGGCTTAGAAGGAGAGGAAGCACTGGAAACCTCTGACTGGACCGAAGGAACACCAGGCACGGGCTGTCGGTAAGACTGCTGAACCTGAGCTACCGGCTGCACTGACCCTGCCTGGGGATACCCACCCGGTCTCGCCATCTCCAGTTCTAAAGCTACAGCTGTCTGACACGCAGTATCGAGATCCGCAACACGACTCGCTATCAGCGGCATCTTCAACTCTGGCCTCAACCCACGCAAGAATTGCTGGGTCTTCAGAGCTTCACTGGCCAGCACATGGGGCGCATACTGACCCAATTCCAAGAGCTTATTCCTGTACTGAAGCACGGTCATACAGCCCTGGGTCAATTCCATAAACTGGTACATCTTATCCATCTGCAAGCAGGCAGGAGTATAGGCACGCTCAAAAGCAGCAACGAACTCTGCCCAAGTGATTTGCCGAAGAGGTCTGGATCGAAAGGAAATCTGCCACTCGGCTTTCCACCACGCAATGGATGTACCCTGGAGTTGAAAAGCAGCGAGCATGACTTTCTCATCTTCAGCACACTCCATCGAGACAAACACACGCTCTATCGCATCCAACCATTGCCTCGCGACTTCTGGATCAGCTTGGCCATCGAAAGCAGGCGGGTTGAACATCAGAAATTCCTTCAAAGCCTTGCCTCGACTGCCAGGCACTTCAGCTAGAACGATCGGCACTGGAGGAGCAACTGGAACGACAGGAACAGCGGGAACTGCAGGAGGAGGTGCAGAACCGCTATCTTCCCTGGGCGCATCTCGAGGAACACGAGGAGGTCTTCCTCGACGAGGCGGCATAACTATGCTGCCAAAAACACAATCAACAATAAAATCCATCAATCATACGGAAAACATCCTATGCCAGCATGAGACGACAACAGGACTAGCTCTGGACAAAGCGTCAATTCCAATTCTTTACGCAAATCCTCAACTTAGGCTCTGATACCATCTGTGACGACCCAGAGTTCAGGACACCGATATACCGATAACATCGATACATCGACGCCAAGAACTGGGGAGGCCACCCAAGAGGCTGATGAGGCCCCTGAAGGGTTAGTGGGGGTTAGCTGAGGAATATGCATAATTAATTACGAATTGGGGCGCGCAATACGGTAAGTATTTAAGATTTAAACACAAGTGCGGAAGCAATTTAAAAATAACCAGAGTGATATATGTATAACTAGTCCAGAGTCACAAACACCAGTCCTCAAGGTACAACTACGCGGGGCATACCCCGGCAAAAGTACAACACAAGCCTCAAAAAGGCAGCTCGTGCGCAGCTGGCAGCTAGGAACAGTCCCGAAACATCACACTAAAGTCCGGGAGACGGCGGGCGCGGCTCACCTGAAAGGAGAAGGGTGAGTCACAGCCAGACTCAGTAGGGGTCACGCGGATCCCTACCTCGCACTAAACAAGCGAACATGCATAAATAAAGCAATTAAAGCATGCATTTAAATAAATACACAGGCAATGGCATGAATAACTAATCACAAGAAAGCTGTAAACTCTAGCTAAGCAAGTATAACCGCTAACACATGCCACTACTACTTAAATGCAAGCGATTAAAGCTAAAACTACCAAATAGAAGGAGCTGCAACTAATCCAGACAACAAGGAAGGATAACCACTGGAGCAGAAACCAGAAGCGTCCACTGACGGCTTACACTGCGTCTCAAGCACTCGCAGTCGACGAAGCGACAAGCTAAGTGCGTAAACAGTACCAAACCAAGTGACCAGTCGGAGTGGCACCCGTCGGTGTCAGTCCACAGTCTCCGACCACGTGTGCACACACTGACTCTAGCCTGAACCAGGCCCTCTAACTAGTTTTCTCCCTTGGCAGGACGCTACCATTGGCTGGGAGCCCACGGAACTAGCTTACAAACCGTGAATGGGAAACATACCCCTCCGCCATCCACAAGCGGGTCGGTACTCAACAGACCTTAGGGCAACGATAGTGGCTCCATTGCATGGAAAGAAAAGCTACTCTATTGGTATAAAACACGCCACAATATATTTGAAACAATGCGAATATGGCATGAATATAGAAAGAAGCGCATAACAGATGGGCTGGGAATATATTGCAGCCATCAGGGAAGCGGCGGTCAAAGACCCACGCGCCATATGCAAACGACGGTCGGAGGCCGGCGCGTTACTTCAAGAATGACGCCCCAGTCCCTATCCGTCACTCCCTTCAGGGTTCTGGCTCAAGAGGCACTAAAGGGCTTGTAACGGTGGGGGCCCTGCGCGTTACTTCGAAGCAACGCGTGGGGTCACCGCCGTCACATCCACCCGAGGCTCAAACCACCTGTCAGCGTTCTAAATGATAGCAGACGAAGTGACGGCCCGGTCTAGGCGCGTCGGACCGAAACGACGGTCGGCCGACTGGCCGTCGGGCGCATCGCCTGACCAACACTACGGAAAACAGTTGATGAGTAACGGATGGGAGCCCCACCGTTACTCTTCCAGTAACGCACCCCCAATGGGCCGCTATTTGGAAGTGACGCGTCCGCTATGGACCGTCAGGCAAGTGACGGTTCCTGGCAGGACCGTCACTGCACCTGGGTTACGGGCGGGTACGGTTTGTAAACCGAAGCCCTCCCGGACGGCTGAAAACGCCGGGTATCAACGAAAAACCTGATAACTTGTCAAACCACGCATGCTAGACAACAATTTAACATCTAAATCTAGCACATGCAAGGCCTAAAACGCATTAAACTCAAGATTTAGGCTAAAGCCCCAAAAATGGAAATATACACATCACGCATGCTACGGGGTGCTAATCATCAAGCAGGCTAAGGGAAACGATCCTAGCAAGATCGAGATTCCATCCCCCTACCTTTCGCAAGCCGAAACCGTCGAACGGGCAGCATGCAAGGAGGAAGAGCCACGGAGCTTCCACGCTCCACCTCGCTCCTACGATCACCGATCCACGCCGAAGTGGACACCCACGCGCACTACTCGACGCGAGGAATCCAACGGTGCCAACCTCGCCTCAATCCGACCTCGTTTCGCCCGAGTTCCCTAGGAGAGGGAAGGGACGATCGTGAGAAGAGAGAGAGGGAGAGGGTGAGAGTGAGATCGACGGGAAGGGAGAGAGAGAGAGAGGGAGAGGTTATATAAAAAAATAAAATCAATATATATAATATAATCATTATATATATATAAATCTTATTAATTTCAATAACCCCCAATTAGCCCCAAATAAATCCGGAAAAATACCAGACAAATTCCTAAAAATCCAGGAAAATAGCCGGAAATTCCAGAACAATTAATAGAACAAATACCACGAAGGATCCATTAAGGCACGGGCCTTACACGTCAATTTAAAATTAACGACCTATCCTAAGGCGTTAATTACATTTTATTTCCGTTCGACCTGGCACACTATCTAGGGTAAGTTTTAGGATTAGTATGGGTTGATAGATCATGGAAAGGACTCTATCAAGGAAATATTACTTTTAATAGAACTCTAACTCTATTAGAATTCCTAAGACCCTATAAATAACCCTTCCTGTCGAACCCTAATATGCTATTTGGTTGAAGGAAGCTCTGCTGCCGTGCGTGAAGAACAGGTAATGTTCTTCATCCTCTGCCTTCAGTCAGAGAATATGAAGATTATTAATCGTTCTTCATCTTCTTCTTCAGTAGGTTGCCTGCATCGAACCCTCCTGTCGAGTTGAAGGACGTGAGCTTCTTCATCGACGTCCTCTTCTTCCGTTCACTGTGAAAGGGGGAGGGAGCTGTTAATATCTACGTCTGAAGCCTAAGAACAACACCCTGTTCATCTATTATCACTCTAAGGGCTGCTGTTGCTTGGCTGTTGTTGGTGTTGCTATTGTTTAAAGTTCGTGAGTAGCTGTTCTCAGGACACTCTGTTTAGAATAGAGTACCGTTCTCCCTTCAAAAATTCTTCAGTACCATCAACCCAGATCATCAATCAGGTAGGTTATCTCAAGTCTCGTAGCCCAAACAAGCATAAATCATGATCATATTGTAGGTTTTCTCAAGAAACGTAGCCCAAATTAGCATAGATTATGTAATAATATCATCCATGATCTCATGCATATAGTCTTACTATGTTTTCAAAGGTTTCTGTAAGATTTTAAAAGAAGCGACCCAGCCTAGGGCGCTAATTTTTGTTCTGACGCCCTGCCCATGAGTCGTCAATTTCACCTAATTAATCATTACCCACGTTTAAAATTTTATATCTATGAAACCATGAATCTAACCTAATGCATGATTATACCCCTTGAATCCTGCTATTTTTCCTGTCCAATTCATATACGTGTTTACCTGAATTATCTATCATGAAAAATCATTACTGTTCATATTCTTGAAACCAATGATAATTAACGACTTTCATAGAGTCGTCTCTTGTAAAAATAACGCCCCAAACAAGGGCGCTAATTGAGAAGAAACGCCCCTGGATAAGGCGCGTTTTATCAAAAATATAGAATTAAGAAAATTTCAGCAAATAGAAATTTATAAAGGATGACTGTTCCAGAAGTCGTCAAATTGTAAAGAAACGACCCAGTGAAGGGCGTTAATTTGATAAGTAGTGACTTAGGGTAAGTCGCTAATTTCCTGTGTGATTATTTTAAACTGTTTTCTGTTAACCGAGGGTTATATATATATATATATATATATATATCAATCTGTTATCAGGCACTATATTTCCATTCCGTGAATATAGTCCCATGTTTCACGATTGTTTATCGCATTACCCCTCAATTCTCGGTGACATACAAGCCCTCCATTGGACATTCCGTTCCTTTGGACTGGCGAGTTTGTCATAGAGACCTCCGTAAAACTCCTCGAGCCTTGGATTCCCTCAAGGCCGACTGAGCGGGTTGTACCATAAAAACCTATCACACTATTTTACCATGTCACTCTATAGAAACATGGTATACCGGCCCTTATGATATGCTAATGGATATCATGAGAATATTCTTAATGGGATAAGAACATCATGCCATTAATACGCTGTTCTTGTAGACCTCAATTCTATATCAAATTGGTGACCATCTATGTATGGACACTTAATCGTCATGGTACCCAAGTTGGGGAACCAATTCCACCCAGTTTATCGATATATTACGGTTTATATGCTTCGCGTGGATTTTATCGTAAGAATGTCCTTACTCAAGGGCCTTGCCCTTAAATTCCATGAAAATCTTATCTTATCATCCTATTAAAGCTTGTTCTTGAAACTCCTTATTGGCTATAAACTATCGTGGATGTCTAGATCTATCTTTAATGCTGTGCATATAAGGGCCCGATCTGGTCCTAGGAGGAGCACCAAAAAGTACTAGTGCCCATGGGAGTTGTAATGATCACGGTGTCTAGCATTGCACCGAAGTACTTTCTCTCTTGATCTTTGGCATTCCACACTCTCTCTCTTTCTCGCGTGCGTGACTCAACTTGCGTAGCGTGGCCCGACACGGGCAAAGTACTTGCGTGAAATAGCCAATAATCTATAAAGTCTCTCATGAATATCTCTTGTTTAAGACTTGCTTGGAAGTTTTGCACGACGTGTTATTCTATTGTTAGTTTTATTTCACTTGTTCAGTTATTTTGGCATGCATAGCCATATTGCATTTACATGTAAGAAATCGTAAATTACTTAAACCCATTGCTAGTTCCTGAGATATAAAACCTACTGAGCATTCGCTCACTCAGTTTTATTCCAACATTTTTTAGGTAAGCAGGTGGCTAGCGAGACCGAGACTCACATGGGCGGGACAAGTGTGCAAGCAAGCTTCGAAAACTAGTGAACCCGAGTCTTTTATTGAGTCTAGATAGTATTGTCTAGCTAAGTTAGCTTATCGTCTCTTATTCAGTTATCTTGTCCGAGTCTGTTAGTATATCGTTTCTTTCCTTTCCATTGTGATGGAGTCTTTAAGTTGGAAAATAAGTTCTTGTAAGAGATTTATATTAGAAATAAAATTTCTATTGTTGTTCAAAATTATTTTAGTCTTATGTGATTGCTCTTGATCATTCACGACTGTTTAACTGCCACGTTCCGAGCAAACGACACGTTCTGCTGCTATCGGTTCGGGACGTGACACATGCAAACTTTCTTTAAGTTTCTCCTTCTGGTATTCTAAATATTGTATGTAGAAGATGCTTAGAGACTTCAATCCTAGACCCCTTGACTTTAGAAACCAGTTTTGCCTGATCCAAATCATACTTCAGATTCTGATAGAACTCAGGTACGAGTCTTGGATAGTATACTCTATGCTTACCCAAAAATTTTATCCATTTCTGAACTTTAAAATTTTCAATCAATTCAGAAAATTTCTCAATCATTTTCTGATCATGAAAATCTACGTACCATGGGAAGACTATCTTTCCAGCTTCCAGTGTTATTTTTACATGTCTTGATGCTTCAGCTGTGATATCTTCTTCTTCTTCGAGTACCTTTCTCTTACCTCAACCCTGTGATGTCTTCAGCTTCTTTACTTTTGGTAGTGGCACAACAACCTTTGCTAACTCACAATCTTCTAGCGACTGTACCTCTGTTTCCTTTCTCTTACCCTTGACAAATTTCTTCTGAACCGATTCAGATGTTACTCCTTCTGCATGTAACTCCTTTGATCTCCACTTATAGCATTTGGTCACATCGGTCTCCAAGACTTGAGGAGACGAGGGTTGCCGCTCTTCCGTGACCTTCTTCTTCCCCTCACTCATGGCGGACGGAGAGGACATGATGGAAGCAATAAGAAGAGAAGGACGAGACGTAGAGAAGGAATGGACGAGATGAGAAGAGGGAAGGCTGGAGAGGCGGACTTGCTAGCAGAACTCGAGAGAGGAGAACAAGAGAGCGGGAGGTCCCTTCGACTTCAAAAGAGAAGGTATGATGGAAGAGACAAGTAGGGTTACGTAAATACAAGAGACACTGCCAACTTTATCAATATTCAACAATTAATACCCAAACTACCCCTTACTTAAAATAAAATGCCTTTCTACGCAGAAATGTGATTTCCGGCATATGAGATTATATCTTAAAGCGCTATTCTCTACAAGTTATCCCTGATAATCAATGGAAATGAGATAGCTTAATCAAGGAAATAACCTAGTCAAGGAGATCATTAATCTTACTAGCTCTCTTTTATTAGCCAATTACTGATTAAAAAAACCAAAATTTTATATTAACATTAAACCAGTCTAAATTTTTCTTAAGAAACCATAGGGTCAACCATGTTTTAATTGATCTTTTCAAAGAGAGATTTTTGTTGAACATTTTAGTATAACTGCCCTTTTTTACTCAAGGAAACATGTTGACCAAACACCAGAGTCCCTAGTTACTCAGAGCAGTTTACCTTTATGTTTCATATTATTTTTGTTGAACAGATAGCATTCATTATCATGACTTGACCTCTGAATTTCTTTGAGACAGATGATCAGTTTCTCAAATAATATGCCATTGCTCTGCCACACTCAAATTTTTATTTAATGGCGTATTCCCAGGTCTTTTGTTAGAATTTTCTTTAGACATTACTTAAGGGCCATATAAAACTTGGATTTTCTATCAGATTAGTTTATTACTAAGGACTTTCATATTTTTGATGTCCTACTGAACAATTTCCAATTTGGACTACTTTAAGACCATTCAGGTAACTTTCAAGGTTAATTGAGAGATTTTAGGATAAGATTTAATGTTCATACACTAAAATTCACACCTCAGTTAAGATCAGCAATTTGTTCTTAGTTCAGAGTGATCTTAGTAGTTAATTATTGAAAATAAGTAAAGGTGACAGTATTCAGATATTACTCCCCCTGACTAGCTCATTCTATGAATTTCTTTGAAGATAGATGTGAATAAGGGAAGGAGACAAGAACAAAGTGATGTAGGTGAAGACCATATATTCATGAGCAGGGTTGAGACTAAAGGCTAGATAGCATTAATCCAAAAGCACACCTTGAATGACCATCAACATATAACCACCCATCTCTATAAACTAGCAAACATTCAACCTTTTAGGAAATCAGTGTATCCAAAAGCCCAAAACACAACCATTTGACCTCTCATCTTAGATCAGACTCAAACTTACTCCAAGGTCAATATCACAACAACAGAACCTTGCAATACATCAGACACAGAAAGCTAACTGTCCAAGCAGCAATAAATCACTGACCAAAACATGTATTCGATCTATGATTAGCTCACCTCCACCTCAACATGTGTAGAGATGTCAAACAACCACTTTCTGATTTTCTTAAAGTACACAAATATGTATCAACATTATATGCATTCTACCGAAACATGCACATATCTATTTATGTCATGACACACACACAAAAAATTGCACCGACCCCATCTGGCTCGAGGCAAGGGATGCACCGAGTTTATATGCATGCAACTAATAAGTGCACCGACTTGCATGCATGAAGCAACAAAACTTGCACAGACGTTATAACACTCTAGTTAGACATGCACAGATGTTATATGCGAACACGTCTCACTTTGCACGGACTTGATAATGCAATGTGCAATTGTATCCAGTTGATATATCAGGAGGTCATGCAGATGTGTGCATCTACTCATTAATATGAATGACTAACTTCAAGTCTCGCATGGAGTTTGCATGAATTACATTCTCAATATGTATTACTCTTAAGAGAATATCATCAATCATCAGATTTATTCCAATCAATCATGCAACATTCCACAGAGATTATTATTCAAACAAAGATTAACAAAACTGAAAAGGGAGTTTGACTGACGTTAGTGCCTTGAATTTATTGAACCCCATTTTTATTTTAACTTCATGAGCACACCTGCAGCCAAAGAGTTATTTGAACAGTTTTGAACCCCAAGGATTCTTGGGTCCAACAGGATGAGTAGCACCCCACATTGATGCTCTCTAGTTATTCTAGGAACAGTTAAAAGTAGTATGACCTAATCTGCCACATTTATTGCAAATGGGATGTTTATGCATGAATACAGGATTCTGAACTCTCCTAGATGCAAGATGGTTCATGTGAGCAGGATAGATTTTACTGTCTCTTAAAAACCAGCAATCAGATATAACATGCCCAAATCTTCCATAGTTAAAGAAATTAACTCTCTGATTTTAAGATTTCTTCCCATGCTTCTTTGCATAACTATTTCTGTAGTTTTGATCTTCTTGTTTCTTTAAATAACAGTTATGCATGTAATGACCCTTTTTGCCACAATAATAACATGCATTGGAGATATTCCTATCAGGCATTTTCACAGATTTATTTTGAACTATATTGGTATGCTTGCATGCATCTAAGTCATCATTTTTCAAAACTATGCATTCATACATAACATGTCTTTTCCTACGACAGTAGTGACATGAAACATGTCTGTTATTGTGAGCATGCACTGTTGTGACGGGTTTGTTATTTGCATGTGCATGTGAGTGTGTGTGAATATCATTGACAACTTGTATGGAAGAATCAAAAGTAGATTTGGACTTATTTGAAATAAACTTCTTTTTCTGTTTTTGAATCTTTTTCAAATTTTTAGTTAGATTTTCTATTTTCTGGGCCGTGAATTGGAAGACAGATGAGCTGGATGGCTTTTCTTGTTCAAAACTTTTTACAAAAATAGTGAAGTTCTTTTTCATATTAATCTTCTTATTAACCGGATTAAAACCCAAGCCTTCTTTCTGGAAATTCACATTTGACCCAAGCAATTTATTCAAGTTATCTTTTCCCTTAACAAACTTTGAAAGAGAATTTTTTAGATCTTCAATTTCAGCTTGCAAAGTGGCAGCATCATTTTCACAAGAGATAACTTGTTGATGTAGACAGTCATTGAGATTTTTTTAAGATTCATTTTCTTGTTGTAGCTTTATTTCATTATTTGTTTCCTTTTTCTCCAAAACAGATTTTCCTTTTTCAATTGTCAGCCATCTTTCAGATAAGACTGTATTAAGAACCATAAGGTTTTTATTCTGTTCCTTCAAATTACTGTTTTCTTCAATCAATTTGTCTTGATATTCATCAGTTTACTTTTTATGTTTAACCAATGACTCATTTTCTTTTTTCAAGGATCTAATTAGATTCTTCTGCATATTGTAATCCGAGTCAAGGTCTTCAATTAGTTTCTTTAAGAATGCACATTCATTACATAAATTTTCATCTCTAGCAAGTTTGTTTCTTAAATTCTTATTTTCAGATTTCAAATTTTCCTTTTCAACCGTTAAGCGTGTAACTTCATGAATCATTTCTTTTCTCAACTTGTTCTTTTCTGATTTGACTCTATCATATTTATTCAATAAATGCCCATTCATGGAGACTAAATCATCATAGCTAAAATTCTCAGCTTCAGAATTTACTTGAGAGGATAAGTCCTCAGACTGATCTCTGACCATCAGGCACATTTCCTCATCTCCAAACGATCTTCCCAACATTCTGTTGATGATAGCCGCTGCACTCCTGCATTCATTGACATATGGAACATGGTTAGAGTCTATTGCCCTCTTGGTTAGATCTAGGGCCCTTTTATTTTCATCAAATTTCAGTCTTTTCTAAGATTTCCATGGGGATTTGTCCTCTGGAACTTCATACGGACTAAGAGCTATAAGTAGCCAAAGATCTGAGTCCACATGCATCACATAGTCTCTAAAGGAGCCATACCAGCCATAAAAATTCGAACCGGTGTATATTGGAATTTTAGCCATGAATTCACTACAAATCAGATCGAGAGTAATGCTAAGAGTCGGATCAAACCAGATCGCACCTAAACCAAATCAAGGAACGGATCTGCAAGTCGTTGGACCCTCTGTGCAAAAACTTGTCTCTGATACCACTTGTTGGGTGCGGAAATGGAAAGAAACGTAGATCCAGAGGAGAGTGAATGGAACTTCTTAAAACATTTCTCCCAATTTAAAGTTGAATAGAATTATGATGGCTTAATCAGTGGACACTTTCTCAAACACTAGAGATGCACGCCTAATCAACTATTTGAAGACATACAAACGGAAGCTATCTAGGCGATTAGGAACAATCAATCTCACACGAGAAAGTATTCAACCACACTGCACATGATATTTTAGGTGGTTTGGTCAACTGACCTACATCCACCCCATAATCCAACCAGAGTATGGCTTCCTGCTGACTCACAGCTTGAAACACCGTCAAAGAAGAAAGAACAAAAAGAACAAAACACAGCAATAGAAGGTTGTCAATAAATGCAAACTAAAAATGTTCACGCAGGAGCCAAGTGTCTCGGATCTGATCCAGAGAACACTACTGAAAAACTATTCCTCAATGTGCTGCTCTTGCTTCCCTTCAAGCTATCTCTCTCTCTCTTTCTATCACTTTTCTTCTCAGGTGCTCGATCTCCTTTTTCTCTCTGATTCTTCTTCTGTATTGTGCTCTCTCACTCTTCTTCTTCTTCTTCTTTCCTTTTTCATGAGCATCAGATGAAGGGCGTGCGCTTTCCACGATTCCCGCCCAAAAGCCTTGGCCCACGTGGCAGCATCCTAGCTCAATGTTTTCCACGTGTCTCGATCCTGGCACCTCCTCCACTCTTGGATCACATGCCACTTTAGAAGTTACGATCACATGGCCTCAGTTCTCTGGAGAGAAAATATTTGTCAGAAGAACAGTAGTCATTAGGTCAAACATCTTATAGGCAGAGTTATGCATGCATGAACTCGTATATGAATAAGTCAACATGCACTGACTTGATACATATATTGGGCAAGACACACACACAGACCATCGGTGTACATAATGAGGTATGCATAGACTCACTATGGTTATAGAGCAAGGGAATGCTCAGACTACGTGTGGGTGCATCCTGCAAGAGTGCACTATATGCCAAACCGCAAGATGCATAGACCTTTCGATATCTACAAATGAGAACATGCACTAACTTCAGTAATGAAAAACACCGATGTTGGTATGTAGACCAAGCAAAAACTTGCACCGATCTTCTATGGACGCCGACCTAGATATGCCTTAGGCCAAAGATTGAACCGACTATTGAATGCACTGACTTTGGTGAATGCGTAAAGAAGAACTGCACCGAGGATGGATATGCAAGACAAATAATGCACCGACTTGTGCTCGCAGCAAAAGCTACACCGACTCAAGCTAACACCAAATATGTACTGACGCTAACGAATCTAATAGCAACTCTATGCCAACCTTCTACGAACTAAGTATGCACGGATAAACCATTGCACCGACCGGAGCAATAGGGAATAGCACGGACTTTGTATATACAAGGCGAAAGCTGCATTAACTTCTGTAAGCAGAATGTAAGATATGCACTGACCAGATGTTTGACAAAATGTCATACACATTGAACTGACATGCACAGATCTGCACGGACCTCAGTTAGCGTGTGCGAAGACTTGCACTGTCACACCCCGAGTGCGGAAGGAACCCGGAGATGCGTGACGAGTTTATATCGATCATGTCAATCAGAGCGTTAGTGTATTCAACACATAGACAGAGTGCGCAAAAGTAAAGATAACCCAATCCTTTATTCAATCACAACCTCAAAAGTACTTCTATTACAATTCACTTAATGAAAGTGCTAAGACCCAATAAAAGGAAAAGTACAATGGTTGACTTAAGAAATTTGAAAGATAGGACTAGTAGACACTTGGATAGACGGAGAGCTCTAATCTCTTCACTCTTGACCTTCCCCATCCGATTGAGTCTCATCATCGGACTTACCTGAAAAATAAGGAAAAACACTAAGTGAGCGAATGCTCAGTAGGAATTATATCTCAAGAACTAACAATTGGTTTAAGTAATTACATGTTACGTGAATGTAATAAGATTATGCATGTTGCGTAAAATGACAAGAGAGAGAGAGTATAATAAGAGGTAATTGAGAGAACTGTCATGTCTTTCAAGAACTTATATCAATAAATGTCAAGAGATTCAAGCAAGTATATATTTCATCATGTCGTGTAGGGAATTTGGCTATCACATTCAAGCAAGTATATAAATACCCTTTCCGGGTCACGCAAGTCATGTCATGTCAAGTCGAGTATGAGATTGTGGAATGTCTAATCAAGCTAGTCATGCACTTCGGTACAATGCCATACCGTGATCATTACAACTCCCATGGGCACTAGTACTTTCGGGTGCTCCTCCCAGGACCTGATCGGGCCCTATATGCGCAGGCATTGATCATGTATTTTTCGACATCCACTATAGTTATAGCCAATGTGGATTTCAAGGAATAAGCTTGTACGAACTTTTAAGGTAGATCTTGTGGAATAGCATTTCAAGGACTTGATCATGTGGTATAATGACGATAATAACGTTATAATCACGATTAACGATAAAACTAGGTGGAATCGGCTCCCTAACTCGGGTGCCATGACGATAGGAATAAGCGCCCATATGAACATGGTCGCTCGTTCTTGTACATGATAAGGTAGATAGAATTAGGGTACACAAGTACGGTACACTATTCTTAAAGGATATGAATGGTATGGATTACCCATCCCATTATTTCAAGAATATTATCATGACATACAAACAACATGTCGTGAGGGTCGGTACACCATGTTTCTTTAGAGTGACATGGCGATTAAGTAGTGTCATGGGTTTTAATGGTACAACCAGCTCGGCTGCCTTGAGGGAATCCAAGACTAGCGGAGGCTTACGGAGGTCTCTATGATAAAGTCACCGGTCCAAAGGAACGGAATGTCCCATGGAGAGTTCATCTATCACCGAGAAATAAGGGACAGTCGATAAAACGTCGAAGAACGTGGGTCTATACTCACGGATTGGAATATAGTGCCAGATATATATATATATATATATATATATATATATATATATATAAGTATATAAATCCACTGTTCACAGGAAAAAACGTAGGAAAATAACAAGATAGGAAATTGACGCCCTTGACTGGGTCGTCATTTCAACAATTGACGACTGCGAAAATAGTCGTCCAATTCATATTTCTGTTTGCTGAAAATAACTAAACTTTAGTATTTTAAGGAATTGGCGACTTCCATTAAGTCTTCTATTTGGTAAATAGCGCCCTAATCATGGGCGTCATATACAATAGACGACATAATGAGGGTCGTCTTTTACCTTTTTTTTCCAGAATTTCACTGTCATCTGTAGCATTTTTCAAAGATAAATATTTTCCAGGAAACAAGTATATGGACAGGTCAAGAAAAATAGCAGGATTCGACATATGTGATCATGCATTAAATCAGATTACTGTTTAGATAGGTATTATATTTTTAACATATGTATTTATTAATTCATTCGAAATTGACGACCCTTCTCCCGGTCGTCAGAAGAAAAATTGGCGCCCTGACGAGTGTCGCCTCTTACAAAATTTTACAGAACTTCTTCAAATCTCAGTGAAACTATATGCATGAACTATTATATAGTAATATCATGATTTATGATGGTTAGGGCTACGTGATCTTGAGATAACCTACCTTGGTGATGATCTGGATGATGGAACGTGAAGAATATATATGAAGACTGATCACAACCGATACTCTGTTTCAACAAGAGCAATCGTAGGAGGAAGAAGATGATGAATATAGTGGCTTCCCTTCTTCTCGTCTGTTAACAGAATGAAGAAGAGGAAGACGCTCCCCCCCCTCTTCTCGTTGCATTCACCAGCAAAAGAGGAAGAAGTCTTCCTCACGCAGGAGGAAGAAACGGACGCAGGGTGTTGATATGAAGAACTTGTATAAGAGCAACGACTCTTACTTCCTAAACGTAGGAACACAACTGCAGCTCTTGTCCGTGGAAGACGATAGTAGAAGCAAAGCTTCTACTCCACACTATGATGATAGTAGCAGAAGATGATAGCTTCCAAAGAGCACGGCAGCCTGCAACTGTATCGGAAGAAGAAGAAGAAAGCCAACAGGTTTGGCTTCGACGGAGGGGTATTTATAGGGTTCTCGAGCCCAATAAGGTTAGAATTCGATTAGAACTAAAATTTCCTTGATAGAGTCCTCACTAAACTTGATTATACACGTAGCAAAATCTTAAAACTTACCCCAGATCATATCTTCGTTCAAACATAACCCAAACGGAAAGTTTGAAATTGACGTCTCAGGTTGAGGTGTTATTTTTAAATTGACGCCCACACATTAAGTCTTCAATTCTTTCTGGATTTTTATCTTTTTTTATGGATGTGATCTAGGTGAGAAATTTTAAGGGTATTAATTTTCTATTTTTCTCTATTTTTTCATATAATTATTTTTCCAAAATTCTTTAGTCAAAAAAATGGCACTATTCATTATTTTGAATTGACGACTTAGTTTAAGTCATCTTTTATGCAATCCACGCCCATGACCATGGCGTCTTTTACCTTTTGGCATTTCTGAAAGAAGCAAAATTGTGTTTATACCCTAGAAATCTCTATCTATATATCCTTTCTTATGCTATTTATGCTTTTAAATAATTAACGACATTCCCTATGTCGTCCTTTTTAAAATAACGCTTGCAGTAAGAGGCGTCAATTGCGTTTGGCAATTTTTCCATAACCTCTAAAGGACCGTTATTGTATATATGCCCATTCTTTTACATTTTATATATCTTTAATGTATTTAAATCTTATATATATATATACTTCTTCCTTCTAATATAGTAAATGTGGAATATTAAATTTTCTAAATTAGTAATAAAATATAAATTGACATTTTCCTCAAGATTTAATAATTCTTAATTCAATTAAAATTATTTTGTCCATCAAATGACTACTTAAAATGACACGTTATTCTTAAATTTATTATAATATAAGGGTAAGGTCTATGAGTCCATTTTGTAAGACTTTTCAGAATGTAAGGGGGTTATGTACAAGGTCTAAGTCTCGTTTAATTATTATATATTTATATATTTTATTTTTATTTGGACTTTCTAGTCCTTTAATTTACTAGGGTTGCTACACCCTCCCCCACTTAAAAGAATTTGGTCCCCAAATTCAATCACATATAAACGTGGAGAGTGTAGAGTACATACCTGTTAGAATAAGTCTGGGAATCGTTTCCTCATAGACTCCTCAGTCTCCCATGTGGCTTCGTGTTCTGAACATTTACTCCATTGTACCTTAACCATGGGAATAACTTTATTCCTTAATGTTTGCACCTCGCGATCGAGGATCTTCATGGGCTTTTGCTCATAAGTGAGATCCCTTTGAATCACCAGGTCTCCATGATCAATGATATGTGACGGATCGTGCACATATTTCTTCAACATTGATATGTGGAATACATTATGAACTTCGGACATTTGAGGAGGTAACGCGATGCGGTAAGCAACCTCGTTAACTCTTTCTAGTATCTCAAAAGGTACGATAAACCTTGGTGTAAGCTTGCCCTTAACACCAAATCTCCTTATTCCCCGTCCAAGTGATATCTTGAGAAATACGTGATCTCCCACTTGAAATTCGAGATTTCTTCTTCGTGTATCAACATAAGCCTTCTGTCTAGACTGAGCAACTTGAAGTCTTTCTCTAATCAACTGAATCTTTTCAGTGGTATCCCTTACCATGTCTGGACCTAATAATTGTTTTTCACCAACTTCGTCCCAGCACAAAGGCGATCGGCAACTCCTTCCGTATAACGCTTCGAAAGGTGCCATTTGTATACTTGCCTGGTAGCTGTTGTTGTATGCAAATTCAACCAAAGGCAAGTGATCATGCCAGTTTCCACCAAAATCAATGATGCAAGCTCTGAGCATATCTTCAACTACCTGATTGGTTCACTCAGTCTGACCATCCGTTTGAGGATGAAAAGCTGTACTAAAGTTAAGTATTGTCCCTAGCGAATGTTGTAGACCCTTCCAAAAGTGAGAAGTAAAACGGGGGTCTCTGTCAGACACGATTGAGACAGGTACTCCATGTAACCTGACTATCTCCTTAAGGTACAATGTAGCAAGAACATCAACTGACCATCGGCTCTTGATTGGCAAGAAATGTGCCGACTTGGTTAATCGGTCTATGATAACCCATATTCCATCATGTCCTCCTTTTGATTTAGACAGACCCATAATGAAGTCCATACCCATGTCCTCCCACTTCCATTTGGGAATATCAAGAGGATGTAGCTTTCCTTCAGGCTTTTGGTGTTCTGCCTTGACTTGTTGACACGTAAGACAACGAGACACAAAGTATGCTACTTCTCTTTTCATATTGGACCACCAGAAGGTCCTTTTCAAATCTTGGTACATTTTGGTTGACCCTGGATGAATTGTGTACCTCGATCTGTAAGCTTCATCTAAGATTTTCTTCTTTAGCTCTGGACAATTTGGTATACATGTTCTATTCCTGAACATCAATCTTCCATCCGAGGCTATCTTGAAATCAGTTTGTTCTTCTATTTTGTCTTTGATTTCCACTAATACTGGGTCACTATCTTGAAGTCATTGTATTTCGGATAGCAAGTCTGACTGTATGCTCATATGGGATAATGTGACACACCTACTGTCCTTGTCCATGCTTATATTAAGCTTAGAGAATTGTTCTAGCAACTTCCACTCCTGAATCATACAATTGGCTAATAGTGCTCATACCTGCTTCTGAGCACGGTCTTATAAATGTCCTCATCCTTGATCCTTAGTTGGTGATATCCCGACCTGAGATCAATCTTAGAAAAATACTTGGATCTAGATATTTGATCAAATAACTCATCGATTCTCGGCAGTGAATACTTGTTCTTGATAGTGAGATGATTCAACTGTCGATAGTCGATGCATAACCTCATGGATCCATCTTTCTTCTTTACAAATAGCACAGGTGCTCCCCACGGGGAAGTGCTTGGTCTGATAAATCCTTTCTTGAGAAGTTCCATCAATTGCTCCTTCAGTTCCTTGAGTTCGACAGGGGACATCCTATATGGTGCCTTAGAAACTGGACCAGCACCAGGGACCAAATCGATGGTGAAGGCCACTTCTCTTTGTGGGGGTAATCCAAGCAAATCTTCCGGAAACACGTCCGAAAATTCTTGCACAACTGGGATGTCTTCTAGCTTAGTCTCCTTAATGGTGACAAACGCAAGGAAAGATACACATCCTTTCCTTATTAGCTTGCTAGCTCGGAGAGCCGAAATAAGAGGTGACTTGTTCTGACTCTTTGGACCAGTATATGCTAGTTCCAGGAATTCCTTGAAAGTAACCTTGCTATTACGGCAATCCACCGTTGCCTGATACATGGATAACCAATCTGCTCCTAATATGACATAATATTCCTTTAAATCTAGGCATATTAGGTTGATAGGAAATTTTCTACCCTTTACCAAGACTTCACAATTCTGATAATGATGAGTAATATCGGTTTCGTTTCCGAGAGGAGTAGATAAAACTATTTTTATCCATTCCGGTTCCATAGGTAATGGATCAGCAAACCTCTTGGAAATAAAAGAATGTGATGCACTCGTATCAAATAAGACATGTGTAGACTTGGAACAAACTTTCAGTGTACCTTCTACCAGTCCGCCTTCGTCTTGATCCGCCTCCTTAATAGCCTGGAGATGTGCATTCTTGGTCACCGGGCGCTTCCCATCACCGGCTTGATCATTAAGTAGGGGAGAGTCGGGAATCTGATGATCATGGCTCCCACAACGGAGACACGCTCCAAGTTTCCTCCAACATTCTTCGGCTTTATGTCCGGCCTTGTCACAGTGTCTACATACCACCTTAGAAGGTGTAGTGGTGATGGAGAAAGGTTTGGTCTTCTTGAACTTTTGCCCTTGGGAGGGAGTACCTCCATTACTCGGCCTCTTCTTGAAATTGGGTTTGAAGGTGCCGGAGCTAGTAACATTCTCCTTCTTGTCTCTCCCACGGATTCTATCAGATAGTTCTGTGGCATCCTCTAGTAACTAAGCTCGGCGTACCATCTCCGAATAGACCTGTATGTCCATCGGGGCCAGTTGTGTGATAAATCGGGGCCTGAGCCCATTTAGAAACCTTCTAGCTTTCATCTTCTCTGTACTAATTAGATCTTTTGCATATCGGGATAACCTTGAGAATTGTGCCTCATACTCAGCCATCGATAATGATCGTTGCTTCAGTGCGGCGACCTCGGAGGCCTTCTTCTCCTGGACTCTGTCCGAAAAATATGTATTGTTGAAATGTTCAACAAACTCCTCCCAAGTAACTTGTCCTTGATCTAACGTGACTTCTACCGACTCCCACCAACAGCGGGCGTCCCTTTCCAATTGAAATGTTGCTAATAGGACCTTCTCTTGGTCCGTGCATTGCATAACCCGAAAGATACGTTCGGTCTCCCGGATCCAGTGCTCGGCGTCATCCGGATCAGTGGATCCCATGAACTTAGGAGGGTTCATGTTCTTGAAGCTTTGGTGGAGATTTCCTGCCCCACGATGTGCACCTCCTTATGCCACTTGTTGAAGGGCCTGGGTGATGCCTTGCAGAGTGCGTTACATGTTGCGCCACTGGGCACGTTCGGCAGCCATTGTCCTACAATTACGATAACTATATTAATACGTGATTAGGTTAAAAAATGTCTTGATTCTAAGTTAACTTTACCCTTGGTTCTACCCAATCTCACCGGTTAAAGGTTTATACCTATCCTTGGACTTGGGTTTCCTAGGAATTGAATATCCTAGGCTCTGATACCACAAAAATTGTCACGCCCCGAGCGCGGAAGGAACCTGGATATGCGTGACGAGTTTATATCGATCATGTCAATCAGAGCATTAGTGTATTCAACACATAGACAGAGTGCGTAAAAGTAAAGATAACCCAATCCTTTATTCAATCACAACCTCAAAAGTACTTCTATTACAATTCACTTAATGAAAGTGCTAAGACCCAATAAAAGGAAAAGTACAATGGTTGACTTAAGAAATTTGAAAGATAGGACTAGTAGACACTTGGATAGACGGAGAGCTCTAATCTCTACACTCTTGACCTTCCCCATCCGATTGAGTCTCATCATCGGACTTACCTGAAAAATAAGGAAAAACACTAGGTGAGCGAACGCTCGGTAAGAATTATATCTCAAGAACTAGCAATTTGTTTAAGTAATTACATGTTACGTGAATGCAATAAGATTATGCATGTTGCGTAAAACGACAAGAGAGAGAGAGTATAATAAGAGGTAATTGAGAGAACTGTCATGTCTTTCAAGAACCTATATCAATAAATGTCAAGAGATTCAAGCAAGTATATATTTCATCATGTCGTGTAGGGAATTTGGCTATCACATTCAAGCAAGTATATAAATACCCTTTCCGGGTCACACAAGTCATGTCATGTCAAGTCGAGTATGAGATTGTGGAATATCTAATCAAGCTAGTCATGCACTTCGGTACAATGCCATACCGTGATCATTACAACTCCCATGGGCACTAGTACTTTCGGGTGCTCCTCCCAGGACCTGATCGGGCCCTATATGCGCAGGCATTGATCATGTATTTTTTGACATCCACTATAGTTATAGCCAATGTGGAATTTCAAGGAATATGCTTGTACAAACTTTTAAGGTAGATCTTGTGGAATAGCATTTCAAGGACTTGATCATGTGGTATAATGACAATAATAACGGTATAATCACGATTAACGATAAAACTAGGTGGAATCGACTCCCTAACTCGGGTGCCATGACGATAGGAATAAGTGCCCATATGAACATGGTCGCTCGTTCTTGTACATGATAAGGTAGATAGAATTAGGGTACACAAGTACGGTACACTATTCTTAAAGGATATGAATGGTATGGATTACCCATCCCATTATTTCAAGAATATTCTCATGACATACAAACAGTATGTCGTGAGGGTCAGTACACCATGTTTCTTTAGAGTGACATGGCGATTAAGTAGTGTCATGGGTTTTAATGGTACAACCAGCTCGACTGTCTTGAGGGAATCCAAGGCTAGCGGAGGCTTACGGAGGTCTCTATGATAAAGTCACCGGTCCAAAGGAACGGAATGTCCCATGGAGAGTTCATCTATCACCGAGAAATAAGGGGCAGTCGATAAAACGTCGAAGAACGTGGGTCTATACTCACGGATTGGAATATAGTGCTAGATATATATATATATAAGTATATAAATCCACGATTCACAGGAAAAAACGTAGGAAAATAACAAGATAGGAAATTGACGCCCTTGACTGGGTCGTCATTTCAACAATTGACGACTGCAAAAACAGTCGTCCAATTCATATTTTTGTGTGCTGAAAATAACTAAACTTCAGTATTTTAAGGAATTGGCGACTTCCATTAAGTCTTCTATTTGGTAAATAGCGCCCTAGTCAAGGGTGTCATATACAATATAGACGACATAATGAGGGTCGTCTTTTACCTTTTTTTTCCAGAATTTCACTGTCATCTGTAGCATTTTTCAAAGATAAATATTTTCCAGGAGACAAGTATATGGACAGGTCAAGAAAAATAGCAGGATTCGACATATGTGATTGCATTAAATCAGATTACTGTTTAGATAGGTATTATATTTTTAACATATGTATTTATTAATTCATTCAAAATTGAGGACCCTTCTCCCGGCCGTCAAAAGAAAAATTGGCGCCCTGACGAGGGTCGCCTCTTACAAAATTTTACAGAACTTCTTCAAATCTCAGTGAAACTATATGCATGAACTATTATATAGTAATATCATGATTTATGATGGTTTGGGCTACGTGATCTTGAGATAACCTACATTGGTGATGATCTGGATGATGGAACGTGAAGAATATATATGAAGACTAATCACAACCGATACTCTGTTTCAACCAGAGCAATCATAGGAGGAAGAAGATGATGAATATAGTGGCTTCCCTTCTTCTCGTCTGTTAACAGAATGAAGAAGAGGAAGACGCTCCCCCCCTCTTCTCGTTGCAGTCACCAGCAAAAGAGGAAGAAGTCCTCCTCACGCAGGAGGAAGAAACGGACGCAGGGTGTTGATATGAAGAACTTGTATAAGAGCAACGACTATTACTTCCTAAACGTAGGAACACAACTGCAGCTCTTGTCCGTGGAAAACGATAGTAGAAGCAAAGCTTCTACTCCACACTATGATGATAGTAGCAGAAGATGATAGCTTCCAAAGAGCACGGCAGCCTGCAACTGTATCGGAAGAAGAAGAAGAAAGCCAACAGGTTTGGCTTCGACGGAGGGGTATTTATAGGGTTCTGGAGCCCAATAAGGTTAGAATTCGATTAGAACTAAAATTTCCTTGATAGAGTCCTTACTAAACTTGATTATACACGTAGCAAAATCTTAAAACTTACCCCAGATCATATCCTCGTTCGAACATAACACAAACAGAAAGTTTGAAATTGACGCCTCAGGTTGAGGCGTTATTTTTAAATTGACGCCCACACATGAAGTCTTCAATTCTTTCCCTTTAATTCTTTCTGGATTTTTATCTGTTTGTCTGGATGTGATCTAGGTGAGAAATTTTAAGGGTATTAATTTTTCATTTTTCTTTATTTTTTCATATAATTATTTTTTCAAAATTCTTTAGTCAAAAAAATGGCACTATTCATTATTTTGAATTGACGACTTAGTTTAAGTCATCTTTTATGCAATCCACGCCCATGACCATGGCGTCTTTTACCTTTTGGCATTTCTGAAAGAAGCAAAATTGTGTTTATACCCTAGAAATCTCTATCTATATATCATTTCTTATGCTATTTATGCTTTTAAATAATTAACGACATTCCCTATGTCGTCCTTTTTAAAATAACGCTTGCAGTAAGAGACGTCAATTGCGTTTGGCAATTTTTCCTTAACCTCTAAAGAACCGTTATTGTATATATGCCCATTCTTTTACCTTTTATATATCTTTAATGTATTTAAATCTTATATATATATATATACTTCTTCCTTCTAATATAGTAAATGTGGAATATTAAAATTTCTAAATTAGTAATAAAATATAAATTGACATTTTCCTCAAGATTTAATAATTCTTAATTCAATTAAAATTATTGTGTGCATCAAATGACTACTTAAAATAACACGTTATTCTTAAATTTATTATAATATAAGGGTAAGGTCTATGAGTCCATTTTGTAAGACTTTTCAGAATGTAAGGGGGTTATGTACAAGGTCTAAGTCTTGTTTATTTATTATATATTTATATATTTTAATTTTATTTGGACTTTCTAGTCCTTTAATTTACTAGGGTTGCTACATGCACACACCAGACTTTTCACTGACTTCTTCAACCTATGCATGGATTGTATGCAACAAACGCAAGGTACACAGACCTTGTATGCTGAATGACTCAACTGTGCACAGACATACATTTTATATGAAATGATCAAATGCAAACAAACTTATGCAATCAAGTCTTCACATGACTCATAGATTGTCATCATTAAAACTAGGGTTCCAACATCCTTGATTGTATGGCCATGCTTTCCACAATGAAAACATAGAAAAGATTTTCTTCTTTCAACCTTCAGCCAGCACTCAATAGCCTTATGACTAAGCTTCCTACAGTTAAAGCACATAATATGTTGGCCATTTGAAAGAGATTTATTTTCATTAAAAGTATGATGATTTGCAGGGAATTTGACATGCTTTGATTGAGAGTTTTTATTGCCATTTGCAAACCAGCACTATGCAGCCACATGTCCAAATCTACTACATTGAAAACATTTAGTGTTCTTTTTCTGATTAGTAGAAAATTTTCTGGCATGCAATCTATCAATAGTTTGATCATCTTGTTTCATTAATCTAGAATCATGCATCATATGTCCATGATTACCACAATAAAAGTAGTTAACATCATTTTATTTCGAAGCATGATATTTCACATAAGAGTTCTTAGAATGCATGTTATTGAATGCCTTTTTATGTGTTTGTTGCACTTGGTTTTTCCTTTTCTGAAATTTATTCCGTTTGTTAGATTTCTCAGCAGCAAACTGTTTTGTGGGTTGACTGGAAGTTCCAACCACTTCTGAGCTTCGCACAAAAGTAGAGTACAGCTGATTCTTAACAACCTTCTTATTTCCAGAAATATAACCTCTCCCATCTCTTTGATCACTCACCTCATCTTCCAACGAGATTTCAAATTTTTCTTTGCCTTTACCAAATTTAGACAGAGAGGTATTTAAATCATGAATTTCAATTTGTAGTGAGGAGATATGCAGTTTGGAATTAGCGAGTTCTTCCTAACATTTAGCTACTTTATCATTTAGCATGACATTGATGGTTTTGTAGCTTTCAATTTCTTGCATCAATGCATTCATTCTCTCAAGTTCATCATCAGATAAACATTTTCCTTTTTCCAAAGTCAGAAGCATTTCAGACGTAGCCGTGTTCAACTGCTTCAATTCTTCATTTTTATTTTTATGTCTTTCAGTTTCTCTTATGAACTCCACATTCTGAACTACTCCAATGGCTGAGATTTGATCATCATTCATCATATTCAGTTTTTCTTCTAGTTCCAACATTTTATTTAGGAACTCTTGAATTTCATTTTTCAGTAAACAAATATCTTCCTTATACATTCGAACATCTAACTCATGAGATTTATTTAATTCTTCCAGCTGTGAGCAGTTTCTACCAAGAGAGTTACAATTGTTCTATTCAACCTTCTTTTTCAATTTTTTGTTTTCAATTTTTATTTTCTTATGTCTATCAGAGAGTTCTTCATACATGCTCATCAAATCATCAAATGAAATCTCTTCACTTCCGGAGCTTACCTGAGATGATGAATTATCATTTAGATCACTCTAGTGATCACTCTTGTTTGCCATTAGGCATTCATCTTCCTCCTTTTTCTCATTAATGGCTACGCATTTATCCCACATCTCTTTAGCAGTGCTGCATGTAGAAAAATATGGAAGTATATCATTATCAATAGAAACCTTCATTAACTGAAAAGCTCTAGAGTTATCAATATCTTTACATCTATGATCCTCAGTCCATTTAGATTTATCTTTAGGCAATTTGGGTGGACCACGTGAAATTATCTTTCACAAGTCAGGATCAATCGATCTAACAAACCTACGCATGCTGCTAACCAGAAATAAAAATTTGGTCCGTTGAATACAGGTGAATGAGCCATTTAAATCAGATTAAAGCGATGAGCCAACCCAATGAATTTAGGATGATAATATACTGGAAAAATAGAAGACTATGATAGCAAATGCACTAGAAATGCAGGATCCTCTGCAGATCATTGGATTTGATGAATCAGAGACCCGCTCTGATACCAATTGTTTGGTGCAAGAATGAGATCTAGAGGGGGGGTGAATAGATCTCTTTATAAAAATATGGATCAATTAAATTCCCATGCTCATAAAACACATTTGGAACAACCAGAATATAAGCTGACACTTCGGATCACTTTATACTATACTAATCTAAAGACTCACAGCACAATCAAGGTCTGAACAATGACAAGAGATCCGAGCTCACACTCTATGTAGAGCAGCTCTCGAACACCCCACTGAACCACCAACAGTTAAGGATTCAAATAGGACTAATATCAAATACCTGGCAGTGTGCCAGAGCTAGTCAAACTTGGAATGGCCAATTACAACAGAAGTGATCCAGCAAAATCAATTAAGCATTCATTCAAATAGAGTAGTTATCGACCACTAGCTAGTTAATCCAAATCAGAACAGAAATAAATACTAGCTCACACAAAGAAGCTCTCAAACACTTAGCACACATTGAGATTGGAGTGCAGAACCTGATCACACATCGACCTGAACAACCATCAATCACTTAGCCAATGATGGAATCACAGTGTAGACTCAACTCACACTCGAACCGGTGAAGGGGTTAGAGGATAAAGAGCAGACACACAAGTTCAAACCATAGAACACACATGATTTTTAGGTGGTTCGATCTGCAACGCAGATCTACGTCCACCCCACACTCAGACAAGAGTGTGGCTTCCCTTTGCAACAACAAGAATGTAGACTCAGTCTACAAACAAACATTGGCTAACAGCTTGATCCAGAGGGGAGACAAATCCCTCAAACTCTAATCTAGCACCACACTAGATCAGAACCCACTACCACAGTAGTGACCGGAGGAACACGCATCCCTTCCTTTGAAACCACACAGGGGACAACCGGAGGAACACCTCCCTTCATCTGAAACCATAGAGGAGACAACCGGAGGAACACCTCCCTTCCTCTGAAGCCACAGAGGGGACCCGAACCCTGAACAGCGTATCAGAAGAACACAAAGGAAATGGAAAAATCAAACAAAAATGAAAAATAGAAACACAACCAAAATGTAGCTCCGAGGAGCAGATTGACTCTAGATTTGATCCACGAGTCAAGACACTAGCAGATCTTCAAGTATAAGCTCGGCTGCACTCTGATATAGCTCTCACTTGAACTGGGCTGCAGATCTGGGCTCTCGATCTTGCTCTCTTTCTTCTTATTTTTCTTCTCAAGACTCTCACTCACATTGCTCTTCGAACTGATCTACCCAACTGATCTCAGATAGCTCACGAAATTCTTTCTATGGCAGTCGCTCTCTTCTTACAAAGAGGGATCTCTTATATAGGTAAAAGATAGCCCCTTTTCTGAAATAACATTATCTCTAAACCAAAAAATCCATTGGACCATCTGTCCTAGAGAATATTCCCTTCTAGAAGGGTGCTAGGTGTCTTCGGATCACGTGCCAATAATTGAGTTTGAAGGCACTTGAATTCATTAATTCAGTTACGTGCTTCACTGGATGGACTAAGATCTTCTGATGCATCGACTTGTTTAGCAGATGAGGTCGAGGCATCCTTCAGCAAGCAATATTCTTAACATGTTCTAATTTGGCCTGATGCATTGATGCAATTGGAACATAGGTCGATGCATCTTTCACAGAGGAAGCTTTCTCTACTGTATAGGCTTTAATGCTTCCATGCGATATCCTTGATCCGTCGACATGGTGTTGATGAAGAGCCTTTTGACAGAATGCTTAAAGTTCTGCCACCTGACTTGGTGCATCGATGCATTTCCTTGATGCATCGACATAGGATGATTAAGTGCAGATCCTGGACTTAGTGTGTAGAGGAACTACTCTTGATTCTTCGACGTGACAGTCAAAGTGGATTCTTTTGGAATAGAAGGCTTTGATGGCTGTCGTTCGACAGGTGTGTCGAGGCAGTTTTCAATTTGCGTCGGTGCACCAATAAGGACAATGCTTCTGAAATGCTTCTTGAAGCTAGGATGCATCAAGGTGATATTCTTTTGCAAACCAGATTTGAACTTGATGCCTCAAGCAGTATTCTGTTGCATCGAGGTAGGGCTTTGGAAGTCACTTTTGTGGGCATTACTGTGTCAAGGCTATTCTTTATTGCATCGGTGCAGAACTCTTGAAATAGTTTCTTTGGACATCACTGCCTCGAGGCAGTCGTGTTCCTACTTCGACACTCTTATGGCAACCAGAGCTCCTGATCTCTTGGGTCCCCTTCATTTGAAGTTCATCTGTCAGCGTTGACTTCTTCCTATCTTCTTTAACCTTCAGGTCTGATCTTGACTGGAGTCAATTGACTTTATTCTATGTTGAGCTTGAGTGAAATTAACTTGGCCTTCATCTTTTCTTCAGTCTTCAGCTGTTGACTTTTGTTGATCTACTGTACCAATCCTCTTACTCCACTGAATGTACTACTGCCATGGCTTCACAGTTAGCTTGAATTCTGCTGACTTGACTTTGCTTTAGAACCTTTAGAACCCTTTTGAGACCTGTTCTTTTTTAGCATAGAAACATATGCTTCTACACATGAATCAATTGCATATAACATCAACATGTAAACATGGTAATGCATCAGAAACCAATGCACCATTAACACATATGACTTCATCATTCCATTCTCATGCAGACTCATGATGAGTCATAGTGTTTGTCATCATCAAAACCACAGGGATATACAACATATACTACTTAAATATATAAATTTAAAATATTAGAAAAAAATGTGACTGATTTATAACTAGTACAAACTAGGGCAGTCAATGAGTTGGGCCGACCATATATACTGGCGATTATGGCTCGATTTCGGGTCGGGCATCTGTAGACACGCTAATTTTGACACATCATTGAGCAAATCTCATATCACACTGTAATGCCCCAAGATGGCCCTCAAAATTAAATTATATGGACAATTTTCTAACTTTTTTATATTTTTTGCATTTTTCTAAGAGGCGTCGGGAGCATTTGATGTGTTTTGCTAATGCACGACAGGGGCCTTTGACGCATTATCACAAGCAATGTCAGGCGTCTCTAACACATTTCAAAGATGAATTTCTATAAAAAAGAGTCCTATTTCTGTTAAAATTTCTATTTTTCTAAGTCGAGGGGTCTCTTGACACAGCAGAGTGCTTTAACGCCTTTCAGTTCCGTAATTGTTAAGATTTTTCTGAATTTATTGCTATATTTTATCTCTGAAAGGCGACAAAGGTCGCTAAAGCCTGATATGGAATGCGCCATCTATCCTCGATGCATTTCAGCTTTCCGATTTCTAGACCTTCGTCTCCGATCAGGTTTCTTCCATTCTGTTATTTGAGATCGGATTAGCTTTGGAAAAACTCCAATTGAGGTCAAGATTTGTTTGGAAAGTAATTTGATTGAGAAAGGACTTCCTCCCTTGAACAATCCAAGATCAAAATGAATTTGGGCTTCATTTTTCCCTATAAATAGAGTACTCCGCTCCATCATTGGGGGCTAATGATGAATATGATTTGTGAGAGCCAGAAGCGGGGTGATCTTCTGGAGAAGGAAGCCTAGCTGCACCGTCCTCCTTGTCCCAATAAGGATTCCTTCCTCTTCTCTTCTTCGTTTTCTTCTTCTCCACCGCTCCTATTGTTTTCTCTTCTTCTGTTTCTATGGTGTTTTCTTAGTTTACTACACCTTCTGTTTTTTTTAGTTATTTTCTTCTCAACTATTCTCTTACATTACTTATATACCACACACCACACTACTGCATTCATCATTCATAATCTCCTTACCATGTTGCATTTAGTGGTTTTAAAAAAATCAAATCCAATGCGTACTCTTGCATGTTTTGCTTACTTAGTTTCATTGAGGATTTGGTACTGCGCTTCTTATTTTCCTAATCCACTTCTATTCTCTTGTTTTTTTGTTTTTTTGTTTGATAGAGATTATCGAAGGGAAAAACCCTCTTCATCGGCCGACTGGTTCAAAGAGGAAGTGAGGATTCACATCACCGACTTTCCACGGGTATTTTTTGTGTGATCCCTCCCTGATTTCTTTTAGTTTGGTTCATCTCCTCTGAGGCCTACGATCTCTGGCAATCACCCTCCTTTAATTTTTCATTTATTTTGTGTAATCCACAGAGAAATTAGGTGATCACTTCCTAAGCGTAAAGTTCTCTTTTATGGATTCTACAGCATCAAGGCCCTTTTCGGCCCAAGGGCAAATTGGATGGGCCTAAAAGCCTAGCTCGACTAGGTCCACGAGCCGAATTCGAGCTTTAAGTTTGGCTTGCTCGTTGGCCCTACCCATTGTATTTTATTCTATCTCAATTATTTTTTTAAATAAATTAAGTTAAAACTTTGGGATGACTCATGGACAGATTATTATTTCATCTTAAATATTTAATGTTTTTAAAAAAAGAATAATTATCGTTAAAAAATATTATGGACGAAATAAAATTTTATCCCCATTTCATCCCAAATATAAGATGGATTTGGGATGGTCTTAATTCCGCCTCAAATATACATACAAGTACTTTAAAAAAATAATGTTAATAAGGATTTGGGACGGAATGAATTGAAAAAATTCTGTCCTTATTTCCATTTTTTTATAATGGTAATAATAGTTTGAGACAAAAAATAATCCGTCCCAAATTTATCTCAAATTTTTTCCGTCCCTAATTAGGGATGGACCATCCCTAATTCGTACCAAATTTGTGATGGATTATTTTTCTGTCTCAACTGGTAATCCTATTTTTAAAATTTTAAATAATATTTATAAAAAATTATGTCATACTATGGTTCCATCCCAAATCCGTCCCAAATTCAGGACAGATTTGGGACGGGAAAAAATCTATCCCTAATTAGGTACAGACTTAAAATCGGTCCCTAATCCGTCCCAAATTTTTGATGGATTTGGGACGATTTTATTTTCATCTCAAATTTTAATTATATTTGTAAAAAATAAATAATGTGTACAACTTTGAAATGGACTACATTTTCGTCCCAGATCCATCCCAAATTTGAGATAGAATAGGGATGGATTTTTTTCTGTCCCTAATCAGTCCCAAATTTGTGACGGATTTGGGACACAAATATTTTTCGTCCCAAATTAAGAAGATTTGAGACAGAATGAATTCCCGTCGCAAATCCAACCCAAATTTGGGACAGATTTGGGATGAGAAACTTTCGTCCCAAATTTTCGTCCCTAGCTAATCGCAAATATGCCGTAAGGAATACTAAACAAAATATTTTTTTTATAAATTTGGTTAATAAATGTCTCAAATCTGTCAGTATTTTGCATCTGATTTTGAGACGAAGTACATTTTATCACATTTTTTAGTATATCGACGAATACAGTAGGCACTTTAAATCTGTCGCACATCAACGATAGATTTGCGATTGAACTTATTCTGTGCCATAGACGTCTCAAAATACTGATGGAATGGCGATGGATTTTTTTTTGTCTTGAAATATTTTCTTTCACGTTACTATAGCGACAGATATTAAATGCATCACAATTTTGTCACTATTTTGAGATGGAAATGCGAGAGAAAGAATTCGTCTCAAAAATCCACCTCTATTAGCACCTTTTTTTGTAGTGGGTGTTGAAGTAGGTGCTTCACTATATAATTTGTTGTTTAGCATGTTTAGATGAAGCACAGTCAACATGAATGTGTATTTTACCAAGTCAGAATGTAAGATGTATCGCCCGTTAACTTAAATAGAAGATTAAAGTAAGGCGATAGGGTTTGATTTTTAGTGAGACGCGACAAAATATCATCTACCATTCATATAAGCACTATATGCTTACTTTTTATATTAGATGAACCATCATCCATCCTTAGTTTTTTTTGTTGTTATACAACACAAGAAAAGGTGGTGTTTCCGACAAACAAGATCCGTCGAAAATCCGTCAGAAACAATAGTTCCCATGGATTTCTGATGGATTTCTGATGGATCTTGTCTGTCAGTTATTTATTATTGAAAATTTCCGACGGACCCATTTTACGTCGAAATTTCGTCAGAAATTTTCGACGGAATCATATAAGACGGAAATTCCGTCGATAATTGTCGCAATCACGTTTTTCCGATAGATATATATCCGTCCGCAATTTCGTCAAAAAGTTTCGACGTAATTCCCTCCGTCGGAAACTCCGTTGGTGATTGTTGCCCTAAAATAATTAAAAATATATATTATTTCCGACGGAAATACTATTTCGTCGGTGATTCCGTCGGCATTTTTCGACATTAACGTCGGCAATTATGTCGGAACGTTCCGACGGTAGAAATTACGTCGGAAATTCTGTCGGAGATTGTCGCCTTAAAATAATTAAAAATATATAAAATTTCTTAAAAAAACAATCTTTTGTCAGAACTTTCGTCGGAATTTTCGACGTATCGGTCGAAAACTCCATCGAAAAATGTATTTTACATTTTTTTAAAAAACATAAAATTTATATAAAAACATGTTTAAATAAAAAAACATAAAACCTATACATCACAAGCAAAACAAAGAACATACAAGAAATGAAACATAATAACAATTCTCAATTTTATAATTATAAAAAAAATCAAGAAATATCCTCCACATCCTCTCTGTCCTGCTCTTCTCCTCCATCGCCACTCGCGAGAGGATCCTATATGAAAAAAATAATAACATTAAATATGCATTCATAAATAAAAAAAATTACTAAGTAGATAAAATAAATATTTTATTTGATTATATAAATTAAAATCAGATGAATTTTGAACCCCCGAACCTAACTTCTTTGATTTTAAACTAAGTGCATTTGAAGAATGCACTTTTGAGCGCCAGGCTCAAACCGGGTATCTGATTTAGATTCCGTCAGCTCTCACAAGTCACTTTTACCTTTCAAGTCGTGTTGAAACGATCGGGACGCCGATAAGGCTAGTATTTTACATTTTGAACCCCCGAACCCAACTTCTTTAATTTTAAACTAAGTACATTTGAAGAATGCACTTCTGAGCGCTCGGCTCAAACCAGGTAGCCGATTTGGATTTCGTCAGCTCTCACAAGTCACTTTTACCTCCCAAGTCATGTTGGAACGATCGGCACGCCAATCAGACCAATATGTTAGATTTTACACCTCCGAACCTAACTTCTTTAATTTTAAACTAAGTGCATTTGAAGAATGCACTTCCTAGCGTCGAGCTCAAATCAGATATCCGATTTGGATTCCGTCAGCTCTCACAAGTCACTTTTACCTCCTAGGTCGTGTTGGAACGATCGACATGCCAATAAGACCCATATTTTAGATTTTAGACCCCCAAACCTAACTTCTTTGATTTTAAACTAAGTGTGTTTGAGAATGCACTTCTGAGCGTCGGGCTCAAACCAGATATCCGATTTAGATTCCGTTAGCTCTCACAAGTCACTTTTACCTCCCAAGTCATGTTGGAATGATCGGCACGTCAGTCAGACCAATATTTTAGATTTTGAACCCCTAATTATCTGAATTGTTTGGAACTAAGTTTTGAATTCAGTAATTTGAGCGCCGAATCCAAACCGGGTATCCGATTTGGATTCTGTCAGCTCTCACAAGTCACTTTTACCTCCCAGATCGTGTTGGAATGATCAACATGTCGATCAGGCTAGTATTTTACATTTTAAACTCTTGAACCCCTAATTATCTTAATTCTTTGGAATTAAGTTAGTTTTGAAAACTAACTTAGTTTTGAATTGAGTAATTTGAGCGCCGGGCTCAAACCGGGTATCTGTTACTTTGAATATAAAATATGATTATTTAGTTTTGAAAAATATAAACACTCACCCCGAACCCCGAACCCCGAACCCCGAACCCCGAACCCCGAGGGTCTTGTTACTTTGAATCTAATTTCATGTATATTCATTGATTTTAGAATTGAGTAATTTTGCCAAAATAAAAATATAATAAACACTCGCCTGAGGGGGCTGTGTCATGGTTGTGGATCCATTAGGAAGAAGGCCCGCCTGGGAGAGGAGGCCAGTGATTGATTTCAAGATGCGCCCCTCCTAGCGTGACATATCTGTCCTCATTTGTTGCAACTGCCGCTGCAAAAGATACATCTCCGATCGGACGATTTGGATTCCGTCGCTGAGAGAATAGCTGGTGCCGGGTGGGGGTGTACTAAAGGCACTAAGGGTGACAAATAGGTTGCTAAGGGTGATAAATAGGTTGGTAAGGGTGATAAATAGATTTTCGACGGAAACACTTTCCGTCAGAAATACGTCAAAAAGTTCTGACGTTTTTCCGACCAACTTACATTCCATCAGAAATAATTTAACACATAGCGACAAATAAGATGGTAAGGGTGACAAATAGATTTCCGATAAATTATTTTCAGTCGGAAGTACGTCAGAAATTTTTGACGTATTTTTGACCAACATATTTTTCGTCGGAAATAATTTGACACATAGCGACAAATAGGTGACAAATAGCTTGCTAAGGGTGACAAATATGTCGCTAAAGGTGACAAATATGTCGCTAAGGGTGACAAATAGATTTTCGACAGAGAATCTTTATGTCAAAAATACGTCAAAAAGTTCCGATGTATTTCCGACCAACTTACATTCCGTCGGAAATAATTTGACACATAGCGACAAATAGGATGGTAAGGGTGACAAATAGATTTTTGAAGAAAAATTTTTCAGTTGGAATTATGTCGGCCATTTTCAATGTATTTTCGACGACCCTATATTCCGTCAGAAATAAGAACATGTGACAAATAACTTGCTAAGGATGACAAATAGATTGCTAATGGTGCCAAAAAGGTTGGTAAGGGTGACAAATAGATTTTTGATGGAAAATCTTTTGACACATAGCGACAAATAAGATGGTAAGGGTGATAAATAGATTTCCGATGAAAATATTTTTAGTCAGAATTACGTTGGAAAATTTCGACATATTTCTGACCAACATATTTTTCGTCAGAAATAATTTGACACATAGTGACAAATAGGTGACAAATAGCTTGCTAAGGGTGACAAATAAGTTGCTAAGGGTGACAAATAGGTTGATAAGGGTGACAACTAGATTTTCGACGAAAAATATTTCCATCAGAAATACGTCATAAAGTTCCAACGTATTTCAGACCAACTTACATTCCGGCGGAAATAATTTGACACATAGTGACAAATAGGATGGTAAGGGTAACAAATATATTTCCGACGGAAATATTTTCAGTCAGAATTACGTTAAAAAATTTTGACGTATTTTTGATGACCCTATATTCCGTCGAAAATAAGGGTGACAAATAGGTGACAAATAACTTGCTAACGGTGACAAATAGGTCACTATGAGTGACAAATAGGTTGGTAAGGGGGACAAATAGATTTCCGACTGAAAAATTTTCAGTCAAAATACGTAAGAAATTTTGGACGTATTTCAGAGCAATCTACAATCCGTCGGAAATAATTTGACACATTTATATCAAAGGTGATAAACATCACTAAGGGTGTAATTTGTGGTGCCAAATGCTCCGATGGAAACTTTTCCATCGGAATATCCGTCGGCAATTCCGACAGATTTTTTGACATATACTTATCTGTCGAAAATACCGATGCAAGTTCCGACGGAATTTAATCCGTCCGAAATTACGACGGCTATTTTGACGGAAATGAATCGTCGAAAAATTCCGTCGCTATTACCGCCTTTTCTTGTAGTGATAGATAGATAAAGTATCATATATCACTCTATCTATTTGTAAGACTTTAGACAAAGTTTTGTCTATATATGACTTCTATTTTTATGAGTTAGATGAAGCATTGTCTATCGCAAATTTTATCATTTTTCTGTTAGACAGAGTTTCATCTATCCACTCTCGCGTAGTCTATCTTCTTTCACTATAAGAAAATGCAGGAATAGGGACAGCCCCTCCCAAATCCATCCCTAAACAGTTTTAGGATGGACTTGGGACAGAATAGGTGGTGAGGACACGCGCCACGCTTCACGACGGAGTACACGGATCTCGCCGGCATCCCTTTGGCTCGGCGATCACTTGGCGGACGAGCAGAGTTATCTTTAGTTATTTATGCTTTAGGCCATGCGCACCCCCCCCTTTTCCCTTCCCCATCCGACTACACCCCTCCTCCTTTGGCCGCCCCTTCCCCCAATTGCCTCCTAGATTCTAGGAAGCCTTGCGCACCCCCTTTCCCCCCTTGCCATGTGCGCACCCACCTCCCCTCCCTCTTGGCTAGGGTTTCAACCCTAGCATTCCCCCTCCCCATATAAAACATCTCATGTATTCTCTTTGAAAATCATTGAATAGAATTGAAAGAATTTGCTGAAGGTGGCTGCGCCCCCTCCTCTGTTCCTCCTTGCTCCTGCGACGGGAGCAAGCTCGGGGTGTGACTCCCCAACCCTCGGTGCGACGCCGAGGGCCCCCTTTCTCTTCTATCCCTTCTCAAGTTCTAGTTCGGTGCGCCCGGATTTCTCCTCCAAGAGCAGCGATGACCACCCCCTGTTCGTGAGGATCTTGGGCAACCAGCCCATTTTTGTGTGGTTCTGCTACGAGTCGCCGACGCGTGCGAGGTGGTCTCGTCTCATTCAGAGATCGGCACCGCCCGTGGCAATTTTTCTCGTGAGTGCGCGCAGGACCCCTCTCCCTGCGGGTCTAGTTCTGTTCGCCCCATTGCAAAAATCCCACAGGACGGACGTCTGCGATTTTGGGCGCGAGATCTTCACCGATCGTACCTCTCCCCATCCTCTATCCAACGCCACCGACCTCGAGTCGTTCCGACGTCCGAGCTGCTCGTGGCATCCGTTCCCGTGAAGTCACGCAGGTCTGCCCTGCCCAACCGGCGCCAGAACCACCAGCGGATTTCAGAGCCTGCTGCTCTCAGCCACGATCAGATCTGATCAAGCCCTTCGAGCGGCACCTGCTTCTCTGCGTCCTCTCCGTCCTCCAACAAGCGGAGCCCCGTTCGCCCTCTGGATCCATTTCTTCTTATTTTTCCCGCTCGAGCACGCAGTTCTGGGAGCAGAATCCAGTCACGACTTGCAGGTGCGCCCCCGGCTTCCACGGATGGAATCTGCTCGCGCCCTTTGACCGAGGCTTCCTCCCATGACCTAGCTGCGCGCCATCGCTGACGGCGCTTCAATCGGACGTTGGAACAGGTCGTGGGAGCTTCCACCGCCGAGTCACGCAGTGCTGCGAATCTGCCGACCCCCGCACGGGACCTCCTCGCGGCCAGACCTTCACCGAGTGCTGCCCGTCAGCCCGTGCATCGACAGCCCCGGATCTCCTTGTGTAGCCTGTTATCTCCCTGCGAGGAGTGGGCATTTGTGATTGAGATTGTACTATTGCTCGTCTTCGTGTACCGGGATTGTTGGTCTCGGCCGGGGTTCCTTCCCCACGCCTAGGCGTGGAGGTACGTGCGAAACTCCTCACCGTTGGCATTTTACTTTACTAGTATACTCTCTAGCATGCAGCGTGAGTGCGTATAGGATCCTAGCTCTTTTGCTAGTCACCGCGTGGTTGAGAGTTGAGAGCACCCATTCCGTGGCCCTAGTCGAGCGCCGAGCTCGGACTAGATTTCCATAGGCGCACGGCGGCTTCTTAGTCGCTGAGATCCCCGCGCATCCCTCATCGGGACGGCCGTTGGGCTTGGATTTCTTGTTGAGAGACGCCTCCACTCGGAGGAACGGCACGGAGGTCAGCCGCCCGGCTTACCTTTGGCGTGCGAGTGCTGGCCGCACTTGTTGCATTCGTAGGTCTTAGCCCGTTTCGGTCCCGTTCCGCATCAAAGTGGTATCAGAGCTTAGGGAACCAGTTTGTTCTAACAAATTGGGGTCTTAGGTCAAATGAGGCATTAGATTTGTCTAAGTTGCATGTGAGTCATTAGGTTTGTTTTAGATACATTTGAGTCCGCATTCTTCCCCTTTTTCCATCGCCATTTTGAGTCGTGTCTAGTCCCATCCCTTAGTTGTCCTACATGTCCCTTCCATAGTCCTAGGGTGTGCATGTGTATTTAGAGTCCTCAGGTGCTTCATCATGGCTACTCCTTACATCCTCCACAAGGGTCCGACCGACCCTCTATTCCTGGACATCATTGTAGATGGGGACCTTCGCTTTGATGGATCGAGCCCTAGAGCCTATCTAAAGTGGGAGGCTACCATGGGAAAATACTTTGAGAAGAATTGGATATATGGTTCCGAGAGAGTCAACATTGCCAGGGGACAACTTTCACCTCAAGCTAGGGAAGTGTGGGATCACATAGTAGGTCTTAGGGCAGGTTGGAGGCAAGAGCCCATACACTCATGGGAGGAGATGAAGGTAGAACTTAGGAAGATCTACGCTCCCCAACGCTTCGCCTCCTACTCAGAGACCCATAGCCCGAGGAGCACTACCACTCCTCCTATCTCCCTCGGTCAGTCTAAGGCCACTCTAAGGGCTCAACCTCCGCAACGCCCATCACCTCTTACCCCCAACCGAGCACATCATAGTTGGAGGAGCAAGGTGCCACCTGTGTGTGAGTCTAGGCCCGAGACTAAATCTCATGATTACCAGCAAGTCTCCCTGAATGCCCCTAACTTGAGAGATCTCCCCCTCGCAGAACTCCTGCAACTCTTTAGGGAGAAACTAGAAAGGATGGGCACTCCTATGGGATCACCGATTTCCCATAGCCCACAGTCCGCTCCGCCTCCAGGCTCACGCCTGCCACCACCCCCAGAGCCCGCCCCTGTGGCCCCCTGTAGTGGGAATGTCCGGTTCTCTGACCAGTGTCCTTCACGTTCCCCTATCTTGGAGGACACACGTTCGGCGGATGCCCCACCCGGGTTTGTTCCAGTGACTTACGTTGCTGAACAGGAGTTGGCTGAGGAGTACTTAGCTGAGGTTGAGGAGTTAGGGAGTGATCCCATCCACATCATAGAGGACTCCGTTTCCATTCCTGAGAGAGATGCTTCACCCTTAGACCCTCATATAGAGCCATTCTTACACTCCGAGGGTGAGCTGATCATTGGAGAGTCTTTAGCTAGCTGGCTAAGGGAGGGTCCACTTCTAGATGTCTCCATTCCTTGCTATACACCCATGGGACCAGCCCTCCCAATTGTACCCCTTGACTCCTTTCACACCACTTTTCGGTCCTTCTGCTTTCTTGAAAATGTGAAGGGCTTCCTTAGGAGTTTAGATTGTCAATGGGAGTTGACATATATGTTGACCTTAGGGTCTGACCAACCCTATAGTCATTGCTTTACACTCCCTGCTTTGGGGTCTATTACCTCGGTCTACACCATAGGACATATCACCTCCGAGGTCCTTTTATTCTTTCCCATACCCGTGGAGGTTGATTTTGTCCCCTCTTATGGTATCACGGTCCCGAGGGTGGAGTCTTGCCTTCCTTGCCATCCTCATGAGCCTCTTGCCCCATACATTAGAGCGCCTGACGGTGATCATCTGCACTTGGGCGAATGTCGCACATGGGCAAGTATAGTGAAGGGACCTGTCGGGAGGGGTCATCATTTATTTGACCCATTCGATCCCCTCCCTAGTGAGCCTCTCGACTCATATTATTCTCCCCACATTGTCGAGAAGGTCCATTATCATACCCCATCCAGACCTGCTAGTCAACACCGCACCTTGCATACATCCAGACGCCAGAGTTTAGGAGGCCAGGGTCACATGTCTCACTCTCATGTTTCTCCATGTCCCTCATCATATAGGGGTAATGTCATGAGTGAGTTTGGGCAATCTAGTCCCCATGAGTCTACCACATTCAGTAGGACACCAATGCATGATAGATACAACTTTGGTTGTCCAGGTCCTCCCCGTATTGACCAATCATGTAGGAGTCATAGGCATGCTAGGTCTGTGTTTGGATGTCCAGGACCACCCCTGCATTCATATAGGTATGAGTCCACACAGCTAGTTCGGAGTCTACATCATCATCACCATCTTGAGGCCAGCAACGCACGTTATGAGGATTTATCTGATACGCATCGGCCCACCCGTGAGTTCCGTAAGGGAGAGTACGTCATGATCAGGGTCAGACCTGAACGGTTTCCTTCGGGGGCCGTGAAGAAACTCCAGGCCCACGGTGCCGGACCCTTTCGAGTCTTGAAGCGAATTGGGTCGAATGCGTATGAGATTGAGCTGCCAGTCGACTATGGGATCTGTTCGACGTTCAATGTCTCAGATCTGGTGGCATATCGGGATCCCGCGGTGATTCCCAGTGAGCTTTTTGGGCCCTCCCCTCCTGTTGAGAGTATTACACCTTCTGAGCGTCCACCTCTTCCAGCCCCATTACAGAAACGCGAGCATATAGATTGTATACTGGATGAGCAGGTGACCACGACCAGGAGCGGAGCCTACCAACGCTTCCTAGTGCGTTAGAGAGGGCGCCCTGCGACAGACGACGCCTGGATCACACGGGGAGAGCTGGAGAGGATCGACCCGGACATGCTGGAGCGCTACTTGAGCGATCGTGACCCTTACTCGACGGGGTCGAGTTCTTCCCACCCGGGGAGAATTGGTGAGGACACGCGCCACGCTTCACGACGGAGTACATGGATCTCGCCGGCATCCCTTTGGCTCGGCGATCACTTGGCGGACGAGCAGAGTTATCTTTAGTTATTTATGCTTTAGGCCATGCTGGGCCTTGGTTTAGTCCCTGCGTGGACACTTTATTTATTATTGTGGACCTTTGTAGGCCAATTGGGGCCAATTAGGCTTCCATTAGGTGATGTTAGGCTTATTAGTTAGGCAAGAGGGTTAGTGGGCCACCTTGTGGTCCACCCTTCTTGGCCCATTTGGGCTGACCACCTTCCCACATGGTTGGCCCATTGGGATTTGCGCCCCCCCCCCCTTGTGGATTAGGGTTTTGGGCGCCCCCCTTCATCTCCTCCAAGAGGAAGAGGTGGCAGCCGCCCCACTCCTACTTTGTAGGAGTGGAATGCGCACCCCCCCCCTTTTCCCTTCCCCATCCGACCACACCCCTCCTCCTTTGGCCGCCCCTTCCCCCAATTGCCTCCTAGATTCTAGGAAGCCTTGCGCACCCCCTTTCCCCCCTTGCCATGTGCGCACCCACCTCCCCTCCCTCTTGGCTAGGGTTTCAACCCTAGCATTCCCCCTCCCCATATAAAACATCTCATGTATTCTCTTTGAAAATCATTGAATAGAATTGAAAGAATTTGCTGAAGGTGGCTGCGCCCCCTCCTCTGTTCCTCCTTGCTCCTGCGACGGGAGCAAGCTCGGGGTGTGACTCCCCAACCCTCGGTGCGACGCCGAGGGCCCCCTTTCTCTTCTATCCCTTCTCAAGTTCTAGTTCGGTGCGCCCGGATTTCTCCTCCAAGAGCAGCGACGACCACCCCATGTTCGTGAGGATCTTGGGCAACCAGCCCATTTTTGTGTGGTTCTGCTACGAGTCGCCGACGCGTGCGAGGTGGTCTCGCCTCATTCAGAGATCGGCACCGCCCGTGGCAATTTTTCTCGTGAGCGCACGCAGGACCCCTCTCCCTGCGGGCCTGGTTCTGTTCGCCCCATTGCAAAAATCCCACAGGACGGACGTCTGCGATTTTGGGCGCGGGATCTTCACCGATCGTACCTCTCCCCATCCTCTGTCCAATGCCGCCGACCTCGCGTCGTTCCGACGTCCGAGCTGCTCGTGGCATCCGTTCCCGTGAAGTCACGCAGGTCTGCCCTGCCCAACCGGCGCCAGAACCACCAGCGGATTTCAGAGCCTGCTGCTCTCAGCCACGATCAGATCTGATCGAGCCCTTCGGGCGGCACCTGCTTCTCTGCGTCCTCTCCGTCCTCCAACAAGCGGAGCCCCGTTCGCCCTCCGGATCCATTTCTTCTTATTTTTCCCGCTCGAGCACGCAGTTCTGGGAGCAGAATCCAGTCACGACTTGTAGGTGCGCCCCCGGCTTCCACGGATGGAATCTGCGCGCGCCCTTTGACCGAGGCTTCCTCCCGTGACCTAGCTGCGCGCCATCGCTGACGGCGCTTCAATCGGACGTCAGAACAGGTCGTGGGAGCTTCCACCGCCGAGTCACGC
Organism: Amorphophallus konjac; assembly: GCA_022559845.1. NCBI lineage: Eukaryota > Viridiplantae > Streptophyta > Magnoliopsida > Alismatales > Araceae > Amorphophallus > Amorphophallus konjac. Next base: position 78,624,009 of record CM040125.1, read on the forward strand.
AGTGCTGCGAATCTGCCGACCCCCGCACGGGACCTCCTCGCGGCCAGACCTTCACCGAGTGCTGCCCGTCAGCCCGTGCATCAACAGCCCCGGATCTCCTTGTGTAGCCTGTTATCTCCCTGCGAGGAGTGGGCATTTGTGATTGAGATTGTACTATTGCTCGTCTTCGTGTACCGGGGTTGTTGGTCTCGGCCGGGGTTCCTTCCCCACGCCTAGGCGTGGAGGTACGTGCGAAACTCCTCACCGTTGGCATTTTACTTTACTAGTATACTCTCTAGCATGCAGCGTGAGTGCGTATAGGATCCTAGCTCTTTTGCTAGTCACCGCGTGGTTGAGAGTTGAGAGCACCCATTCCGTGGCCCTAGTCGAGCGCCGAGCTCAGACTAGATTCCCATAGGCGCACGACGGCTTCTTAGTCGCTGAGATCCCCGCGCTTCCCTCATCGGGACGGCCGTTGGGCTTGGATTTCTTGTTGAGAGACGCCTCCACTCGGAGGAACAGCACGGAGGTCAGCCGCCCGGCTTACCTTTGGCGTGCGAGTGCTGGCCGCACTTGTTGCATTCGTAGGTCTTAGCCCGTTTCGGTCCCGTTCCGCATCAATAGGGACGGATACTGGCCGTCCACCCTTTTTCATCACTAATTTGGGACGAAAACAAATCTGTCCTAAATTAGCAACATAAATAATTTCATCTCAAATCTGTCCATGAAATAGTGAATTTTTTTTATAAAAATAAAAAATTAGGGATGGAGTTTAAAATCCATCCCTAATTTTAGGGACGGAATAAAAAAATCCATTCATAAATCCGTCGCTTCTAATGGCAAGTTTTAAAAAAATAAAAAATATTTAGGGACAGAATTCAAAAGTCGTCCCTTGTTATGTCCCTATATTTTGATGTTGTCAAAACTATGAGTCGTGCATACATTATCTATGTTGCGGTTTTGATATGACCTTGATGTTGTCAGACACTGTGGAAATCCTTCATATCATGCTGCATCTGTGCACATTTACACATTCATGATTTTATGTTGCCTGCGATACTGCTTTTGGTTTTGATGAAGACATTTCTATTCATGGGCTTAAATCCTTCATACACTGCACTTTCTCTTGTTCAGCAAGTAGGTCTGTGCATGTTGCACAAGGTCCTTCCAAAATTACATTCAAAGTCTGTGCACTTTCTACTCAACTGCATATAAGGCCCGTGCACTTCTCCACATAGTCCGTGCATGCTTTTGCTGTATGGTCTGTGCACGTTTTCAAGCCTTAGCATATACCAGGTCCGAGCTTGTCTCAAGACTGTGCATATGACTCGTTGCATAGTTGAAGTCTGTGCAAAGTCTTGCTTATGCACACACAACCTCAGTGCAATCTTTGTAGAGGTCCATGCATATCTGTCTCATGCTAAAACAAGGTCTATGCATATCTCGTGTTAGGCCAAGCAAGGTCCAAGCAAGGTTGGTGCATGTGTTAAAGTCCATGCATTTCACTGTTCACATGAGCATATGAGGTCGGTGCTATTTTCATGTCTGCGTCTCATGCACTTATGGTCTTGTGTCTCTGTTAGCGTCTCATCCATTTGAGTCTCATATTGCATGAAGTCGGTGCATTACACTATATCAGGTTGTGTCTAAAGCAGACACACGATCAGTGCATCCTTTAATCGGCCCATCAGGTCGGTGCATATGTGCACTCGGTGCAGGTTTTGGCATAGTGAATATAGGGTTGGTGCATATGGTAACTCAGTGCTGTATGCACGCATGGTAGAGGGTCTGTGCACGTTACTACTGTTCACACGTTCATATGGAGCTAAGAGCATTATTTACCTCGGTGCATGTCTTCGGTTGTTCATACGAAGGTCAATGCATATCAACGCAGGTGCATGATTTTGTCTAGGCAAGACGCGGTCGGTGCAAGTTTTGCCTTGTGCGTTTACATTCAAGGTCTATGCAATGTCTTATATGTCTGTGCATGTTTTCACTTTGACACTTATGTCTTGCAGACTGGCACATGATCGAGCATCTGCAATGCACGTGGTCTTCCTCACATCACGCCTGAAGTATGATCGCGTGTGGGATAACGGACTCAATGATTGGCACATGATCCCAAGGGAGAATACTTCTGACATTCTGCCATGTGGATCAACGCCCCAATCCTCTCTTGACACGTGGCTTATCTGGAAAAGGCTGGGATGAGCCCTACACACGCCGGACGTGTGAGGTCGTGGAAACCCTACCTACAGCCCTATAAGAAGGCCGCTCCTACGATCAAATGCGGCGACTCTGAAGCACAGAAGAAAGGTAGGAGAAGCTCGAGATAAGAAAAGTGAGAAGAAGAAGAGAAAGAGAGAGCCCGTGGAAGAAAAGTGTGCAGCCTGGATTTCCCTTTAAGAACTGTGTGTTCTTTCTTGGCCTCTGGATCAAATCCAAGCCAACGTGTTTTTTAGTTTCATAGCTACCGTTGCTATAGTTCCAGTTATTTTTTGTTTTCCATTTTCCTTTGATTCCATTCATCAAGCTGTTAGTCAGCGGTGTTAGCAAGCTGTGAGGCTCAGGAGTGTTAGCAAGCTGTAAGGCTCAGCGTTGAGGATTTGCTCCTCTGTTAGGAAGCTGTGAGGCTTAGTGTGTGTAGAAAGTTGTGAGGCTCAGCGTGTGTAGCAAGCTGTGAGGCTCAGTGTTAAGGATTTGTTCCTCTGTTAGCAAGCTATGAGGCTCAGCGTTTCAAGTTGTTTGTCAGCAGTAATCCTCACTGAGTTTAGTGAGGGGTGGATGTAGGCAGACTTGGAGTCTGGCCGAACCACCTAAAAATCCTGTGTCAGTGGTTTGCTTTATGAGTGTGAATCCATTTCATATATCCCCTTCACGGGTTTTGATTCCAAGTCATTTCTGTTTCTGTACGTTGTGAGACTTGCCCTTTTGAGTGTGTCGAACGCGTCCAATATTATTTCAGGTTTTGAGCATGCTATGCTCTTGGTTTTGATTAGGGCAGAAATACTCTTAAAGATTAGGCCATTGATTCTGCACCCTTAACTGTTTGTCCCTAACTTGTTCTAGTTTCTAATTCCGCAATAATTTTTAAAAGGGGATTCATTCACCCCCTTCTGAATCCGTGACTTACATTTCCATCAATTGCTATCATAGCCCGGTTTCCCATGATGTGGTCTAACGACCAGGGAAGACCTGGGAATGGAAATGTTCGGAGCTTTATAGCTGAGGGACATTCTATTAACCGCCCTCCTTTCTTTGATGGCGCTAATTACATTTATTGGAAACACAGGATGGATGTATTCCTGAGAGCGCAGAGCCACGAACTCTGGAAAGTGATTACCTCAGGACCATTTGAGCTCCCACCAGATGAGAACGCATGGTCAAGGGAACAGATCAGGCTCTCAACGGTGAACTAGACTGCTCTGAACTTAATGCAGTGCGTAGTTCATCCAGAAGAGTATTCTAGGATCTCTACTTGCAGATCAGTCAAAGACATCTGGGACAAGCTGAAGCTGATATATGAAGGAACGTCCCAGGTAAGAGCAACAAAGGTAAATATGCTGGTCTCAGAGTATGAAGTATTTAAAATAAAGTTTGATGAGTCGATAAAGGAAATGTTTTCTAGGCTTTCTCAGCTCACTAACAATCTTAAAGCACTAGGCAAGGATTATTCTGATAGTGAGATTGTTAGGAAAATACTCAGGTCTTTATCTCCTGCGTGGCACACAAAGGCCACTATGATAGAAGAGTCTAAGGATCTGACCACCATGAAGGTGGATGAGCTAATTGGGTCTTTGATGACATATGAGTTAAACTTCAGGAAGCCTGAAGATGAGCAGAAGAAACCCAAGACACTAGCCCTCAAGGGGTCTGGTAGTAATGGTGAGAGCAGTGATGAACTAAGTGAGGAGTTTAATGAATTGTCGGCCTCTGAACAGGCTTTCCTCACCAGAAATTTCAAAAGATTTTTAAGAATGAGAGGTAAGTATGCCAAGAAGAACAAACCCTACCAGGCATATAGAGGCTATCACTCTAAATATGACCAAAATAAGAAATCTGACAAGATTATCTGTTATAATTGCAGGAAATCAGGGCATGTCAGAGATGAATGCCCGGAGCTGGTAAAGAAGGATGCCAAGGGCAAGAAAAAGCAAACCAAGGCCATGGTGTCATCTTGGAGTGATGAGGAAGAAAGTGTTTCGAGTGATGAAGAGGAAATTGAAGTATGCGGCCTTATGGCCATTGAAGATGGAAGTGATCACCACAGTGATCAAGAGGATGATGATCAGGTAAACCCCTTTGAAAACTTTACTATAGATGATTGGGAGCATGCATATATTGTGCAATTTGAATCACATGAACAATTAAGAAAACAATACAAAAAATCAGAATACTTCAGATTCCACATGTGAAAAGTGTTTGGAATTGAAACAATCTCTTGATGCCTGTTTGTCTGATATTCAAATACTTAAGAAACAAATTGGCGTGTTCAAAAGTGAAAATCAAAATCTTGGAAATGAGATTTCTGAACTAGAAGAAAAGCTTAACTCAACTAGTATTGATCAATATTTTACTAATGATACCGTTCAGAATGAAAAATTGTTGAAAGATCTTGAACAAGCTAACTCAGATCTAAACAAGCTGAAATCTGAAAATGATTCCGTCAGAAAAATAGCTAAAGGAAATGATAGTGAAATTCTAAAAATAGAAAATGAGATATTCAGAAGATAGCTAGTAGATTTTAATGCCATTACTTCAGAACTGGAACATTTGAAGTCTGAGAATGAACAACTCAAAAAATAGTCTAAGGAATTTGAATGTAGATCAATGAATCTTGAAAGTGAAAATAGATTGATGTCAGAAAAACTGGAGACTGATAGAGCAATAAATTTAGAACTTCAGAAAAATCTTGACAAACTTCAATCTGAAAATCAACGAGAAATGTTTGATGAATGTCAATCTTCCGTAGATGATTTGGTGTTTGATGGTGAACTCCAAGAGCAAAATTGTAAACTAAAAGAGGAAATTAACAAGCTGAAACACCTTAACACAGCTCTGTCTGAGAGGCTAATCACTTTTGAAAAGGGGAAGAGTGTAAGCCTGGGTAGCTCTGATGAGTTGCTGAATGCTAAACAAGAAATTGCTAGCCTAAGGATCATCAATCAGATGTTAAACAAAAAGGCTGTGCGCTATGAAGATAAAATTGCTAACTATGAGCTTCATGTTTCCAAACTGCAATCTGAGATTACAAGTTTGAATGAATCTTTAGTGAAGTTTGTGAGTGCGCAAGAAAACCTAGACAAACTGCTAGGAATTAAGGTAAATGTTCAGAAACAAGGGCTGGGCTACAACAATGTCAACAAGAAAGCCTTCAAAAACAAGCTAACGACATCTTTTGTAAAAACTTCAAATGTTGCCACTACATCTCAAGTCAAATAGCCCATTGTTAAGAAAAATCAGAAATAAGCTGAAAAAGTCAAAAAGAATGTTCATGTGCAGAATACGCAAAGAAACACTCATGCTGGTGCTATGCATGAGGTTCATAACCCAAATACACGCATTCATGCATACAAAAAGAAAATGTCATGTCATTACTGTCATAAATTTGGTCACTTAATACATGAGTGTAGATTGATGGAACAAGATGATAGAATGCATGCTACGAAGTTTCATAACAGAAAACATCATGCTGAACAGAAAAGAAAAATTCATTGTTCTCACTGTAAGAAAATAGGACATGCTGTTTCACAATGCTGGTTTGCAAAAGGTAAGAAAAACTTACAGTCATATCATGCTAAATTCCCTGCAAACCAAAAGGCTGTTGATAGGAATAAATTTGTTTTTAACAGAAAATTCATTGCATGCTTCAATTGTGGAAAGCCAGGCCACAGAGCTGCTAATTGTTGGCTGGCTGGTTTCAATAAACACAATAATGCTTATTCTATTAACAAAAATTTCCATGAAAATGCACGTAGATTCCATGATTACAGTAATGTACATAGAGAGAATTTTAAAAATACTGCATCATGCCGTTATTGTGGATAGTTAGGACATTCTATGTCTAACTGTTATCTGATGAAATTTGATGACATGTTAGCTCAGAAAATGTTGAGACCACCATTCAAAGGTGCCACTGTCACTTCAGGACCCAAGACTGCTTGGGTACCTGCTTATGCAAAATAGGAAGCTAACTTGCAGGTGTGCCTTGGAGCTGAGAAATAAAAGGGGTATATAAACCAAGGCACCCTGGTGTGAGAACCCCATTTTTGCACCCTTCAAGTAACATTCTGGCTTCACTCAGGCTTGTTTATCTGAATTCATTAGAAATCCCGTTTGATGCATTTCATGCTTAAGTTGTCAAATAAGATCTCATGCATACATGTTGTTAACTAAATAGTCATTTTAATTGCACAATTTGAGCTTCTTCATACATTGAGTACATGTAGTGCATTTAGTTAGGGGGAGTCAATGCACATGCCTACATGTTGTTAAGTGCATATACTGATTTCAAATTTCATTACATGCCATTCATATTGAAAATACCAAAAAGGCTGTTTGAGTGCATACACTTAGGGGGAGCATAAGGCATATCTCTAAAATTGCTTGACTGTCTTTCACTCTTTACCTCATGACTCAATCCATTCAGTCAGTCAAATTGTCTGCATCTATTAACGGGGAGTCGTGTACTATTGTTTGAACTCGCCTTGATTATCTTCTCTGCTTTATCTATCACCCATTTCAAGAACACCCAAAAATCAGAAGGATTCTAATTTGTGTACTATGATCATAAATCTGAACATTCTTGTTTCAGAATCTTCTATTATATAGGATTATGATACTCCTGAATAATTTACTGGTTTGATTTTAATGATTTCTTTGAGTTTAAAGATAAATTCTCTTAAAAAGAAGTTGTTTTCAGTTTAATAGGTCTTAACCAATTCTATCATTGTTGTGTCTTGTTAAATCTACCCGATATCTGAAAATCTAGAATTATGATTACCCTTAGTTGAGATACTTGGATAGAGTATTGTTTTTGAACATAGAACAATCTAAAATCTCTAAGGGCAGCCTGATAAAAGTATATTTCAATGCTCATGGCAGAGCAATGACAAAGGATTCACTGAGAAACTAAGCCCTCCATCAAAGAAATGGAGTGGACCTAGTAATGAAGTGTCCTTGTTATCTCTATTCAAATTGAAGCAAGACAGTTAGTCTCACTGAGTAACTAGGCGTACTTGCGTCTGATAAACGTGTACCCCTAAGTCAAAAAGTGTTGACTATACTTGATTACTCTTAAAAATATTCTGAGCTAAAAAGAAAAATCTAAAAATGTGATCGAAGGTCAAGTTATTGTGTTGAAACCTTGAGAACCTGAATAGAACGGTTTTTGTGTTTAACTTCAATACTATTTTTAAGTAACTCCTAGAGGTGTCATTGGTTTATTTGAGTAAGATAATAGGAGGTTGACAGGGCTCTATTTTGGAATCTTGGTTCATTTCTATTAAACAAGAATATAGTTCTTTCTTTTTAAAGCTTTTTCATTTATAAACTCTGAATCTGTTAGATTTGAACCACGCATCTAAATAAGGATCTTATCATAACTCCTTTATAATGACAGAGTCTGAACTTGAATTCATTCTGATTTATGAAATTCATATCTAATTGTGAATCTCTTCATTCCTATCTGCTACATTGGCCTATCTACAAATTCATTCTATCTGCTAAATTGGTGCTGATAATTATCTTTTTGACTCCATCTCTCATTTCTACTCTCAAACCTCTCCTTTTTGAAGTTGTCAAAGGGGGAGAATAGTTGAGTCAGTCAGCCATTGGGGTCATTCAGTCAGTCATTGGGGTCATTGGTTGCATGATGCTTGATGTGTCCTTAATATGCTGCATTGCTAAGGGGGAGATAGTTGTTTGAGTGACATGACTTGTAATGACTCATAATTTTGCCATCATCAAAAAGGGGGAGATTGTTGTGTCCCTATGTTTTGATGTTGTCAAAACTATGAGTCATGTATACACTGTCTATGCTGCTATTTTGATATGACCTTGATGTTGTCAGACACTATGGAAATCCTTCATATCATGTTGCATCTGTGCACATTTACACATTGATGATTTTATGTTGCCTGCGAGACTGCTTTAAGTTTTGATGAAGACATTTCTGTTCATGGGCTTAAATCCTTCATACACTGCACTTTCTCTTGTTCAGCAAGTAGGTCTGTGCATGTTGCATAAGGTCCGTGCAACATTACATTCAAAGTATGTGCACTTTCTACTCAATTGCATATAAGGCCCGTGCACTTCTCCACATAGTCCGTGCATGCTTTTGCAGTATGGTCTTTGCACATTTTCAAGCCTTAGAATATACCAGGTCCGAGCTTGTCTCAAGCCATATGACTCGTTGCATAGTTGAAGTTTGTGCAAAGTCTTCCTTATGCACACACAACCTCGGTGCAATCTTTGTTGAGGTCCGTGCATATCTATCTCGTGCTAAAACAAGGTCTATGCATATCTCGTGTTAGGCCAAGCAAGGTCCGTGCAAGGTCGATGCATGTGTTAAAGTCCATTCATTTCACTGTTCACATGAACATATGAGGTCGGTGCTATTTTCATGTCTGCGTCTCATGCACTTATGGTGTTGTGTCACTGTTAGCATCTCATCCATTTGAGTCTCATACTGCATGAAGTCGGGGCATTACACTGTATCAGGTTGTGTCTAAAGTAGACACACGGTCAGTGCATCCTTTAATCGGTCCATCAGGTCGGTGCATATGTGCACTCGGTGCAGGTTTTGGCCTAGTGAATATAGGGTTGGTGCATATGGTAACTCAGTGCTGTATGCACGCATGCTAGAGGGTCTGTGCACGTTACTACTGTTCACACATTCATATAGAGCTTGGTGCATTGTTTACCTCGGTGCATGTCTTCGGTTGTTCATACGAAGGTCAATGCATATCAACGTAGGTGCATGATTTTGTCTAGGCAAGACGCGGTCGGTGCAAGTTTTGCCTTGTGCGTTTACATTCAAGGTCTATGCAATGTCTTATATGTCTGTGCATGTTTTCACTTTGACACTTATGTCTTGCAGACTGGCACATGATCGAGCGTCTACAATGCACGTGGTCGTCCTCACATCACGCTTGAAGTATGAGCGCGTGGGGGATAACAGACTCAATGATTGGCACGTGATCCCAAGGGAGAATACTTCTGACATTCTGCCACGTGGATCAATGCCCCAATCCTCTCTTGACACGTGGCTTCTCCGGAAAAGGCTAGGATGAACCCTACACACGCCGAACGTGAAAACCCTGCCTACAGCCCTATAAGAAGGCCACTCCTATGATCAAATGCGGCGACTCTGAAGCACAGAAGAAGGGTAGGAGAAGCTCGGGAGAAGAAAAGTGAGAAGAAGAAGAGAAAGAGAGAGCTCGTGGAAGAAAAGTGTGCAGCCTGGATTTCCCTTTAAGAACTGTGTATTCTTTCTTGGCCTCTGGATCAAATCCAAGCCAACGTGTTTTTCAGTTTCATAGCTACCGTTGCTATTGTTCCAGTTGTTTTTTGTTTTCTGTTTGCCTTTGATTCCTTTCATCAAGATGTTAGTCAGCGGTGTTAGCACGCTGTGAGGCTCAGCGGTGTTAGCAAGCAGTGAGGCTCAGCGTTGAGAATTTGTTCCTCTGTTAGCAAGCTGTGAGGCTCAGCGTGTGTAGCAAGCTGTGAGGCTCAGCGTTGAGGATTTGTTCCTCTGTTAGCAAGCTGTGAGGCTCATCGTTTCAAGCTATTTGTCAGCGGTAATCCTCACTGAGTTCAGTGAGGGGTGGATGTAGGCAGACTTGGTGTCTGGTCGAACCACCTAAAAATCCTATGTTAGTGGTTTGCTTTATGAGTGTGAATCTATTTCATCTATCCCCTTCACAGGTTTTGATTCCAAGTCATTTTTATTTTTGTACGCTGTGAGACTTGCCCTTTTGAGTGCGCCGAACGCGTCCAATATTATTTCAGGTTGTGAGCAGGCTATGCTCTTGGTTTTGATTAGGGCAGAAATACTCCTAAAGATTGAGCTATTGATTCTGCACCCTTATCTATTTGTTCCTAACATGTTCTAGTTTCTAATTCCGCATTAATTTTTAAAAGGGGATTCATTAACCCCCGTCTGAATCCGTGACTTACATTTCCATCATCCCTAATTTAAGGGATGGAATAAAAATCCATCGCTAATAATGGTATTTTTTAAAAAACTAACAAAACTATTTAGGGATGGAATTCAAAAACCATCTCTAAATCCGTCCCAAATTTTTGGGACGAAATAGAAATTTAGGAATAAAAATCCATCTTTAAATCCATCCCTATAATGATGAATTTCTTTAAAAAATAAAAAAAAATATTTAGAGATCAACTTCCAAATTTGTCGCTAAAATTAGGTACAAAATACTAAATCCATCACTAAATGTTTAATATTTGTTAATAAATTTAAAACATCAAAAAATACTTGTTTAAATATAAAGCAATACACTTTAAATAGAAAATAATACACATCATACACATATCACAATAACAAATAAAATAACATCCACATTCCACTAAAATTTATTTAAATATTATATTTTAAAATTATCACTTTATTGTAATATGATAAAAAAATCAAGAAATGTCATCAATGTCCTCATCCTCCCTATCTTACTCGTCTCCTCTGTCACCACCCGTTGGAGGATCCTATATTAAAAAAATTAACATTAGACATGTATGAATAAAAAAAGTTAATTAAACTAAATTAAATAAATTGTTTGATTTGATAAATTCAAATAAGATGATATATACGTGAATTCTTTAATTAAGTCGATCAAACCAATATTTCAGATTTTGGACCCCCCAACTTGAGTTCTTTGATTTTAAACTAAGTTATAAGGGATAATGTTATTTTGAGCGCCGACCTCAAACCGGGTATCCAATTTGGATTCCGTCAGCTCTCCCGGGTCACTCTCACCACCCAGGTCATGATCAAATAATCGGCATGTCAAACAGGCCAATATTTCTCACTTTCATCCTATAACCCGAGTTCTTTGATTTTAAATTAAGTTAGTTTGTAAAAGGGTAATTTGAGTGCTGAGCCCCAACCAGATATCTGATTTACATTCTGTCAACTCTCCCAAGTCACTCTCACCACCCAAATCATGTTGGAACAATCAACATCCCGATTAGAGCCGTATTTTAGATTTTGGACCCCCAACTTGAGCTCCTTGGTTTGTTTTAAACAAAGTTAAAAGGGAGAATACTATTTTGAGCGCCGAGCCCAAATAGGGTATCCAATTTGTATTCCGTTGGCTCTCCAAGGTCACTCTCACCACCCAGATCATGTCAGAACAATCAGTACACCTATTAGGTTGATATTTCAGATTTTGGACTCCCCAACCCGAGTTCTTTGATTTTGAACTAAGTTAGTTCGGAAAAATGTAATTTAAGCATTGAGCCCAAATGAGGTATCTGATTTGGATTATGTTAGCTCTCATAGGTCACTCTCACCACCTAGATTATGTTGGAATAATTGACAAGCCGATCAGGATGGTATTTTAGATTTGGACCTCCAACTTGGTCTCTTTAGTTTGTTTTAAACTAAGTTATAATGGAGAATACTATTTTGAGTGCAGAGCCCAAACCAGAAATCAGATTTGAATTTCATTAGCTCTCCCAAGTCACACTCATCACCCAGGTAGTGTTAGAACAATCGATACACCGATCAGGCTAATATTTCATATTTTGGACCCCCAACTTGAGCTCTTTAGTTTGTATTAAACAAAGTTATAAGGGAATGCTATTGTGGGCTCCGAGTCCAAACCGAGTATCTGATTTAGATTCCATTAGCTCTCTTAGGTCACTCTCACTGCCTAGATTGTGTTGGAACAATTGGCATACCGATTAGACTGGTATTTCTGATTTTGGACCCCCCAACATGAGTTCTTTGATTTTAAAGTAAGTTAGTTCAGAAAAGGATAATTTGAGCACCGAGCCCAAACCGGGTACCCAATTTAGATTTCGTCAACTCTCTCAAGTCACTCCCACCACCAGGTCGTGTTGGAACAATTGACACACCAATCAGGTTGGTATTTCAGATTTTGGACCCCCTAACCCGAGTTCAATCTCAATACAATCTTAGTACTAAATAGTAATATTATAACTCTAAATAGTAGTATTATAACTCTAAATTCTACAACGTTAACAACTAGAACAAACCCTGAGGGGGATTTGCTATAGTCGAGGGTGCTCCATGAGGGAAAATCCCCACTTGGGAGAGGAGGGGGGCAACGACCTACGTAATGTGCGTCTCCACGCTCGACAACTCTACATGGACACTTGATGTAATCTCCGACTAGATGCTTGACGTAATCTCTGACCGGACACGACTAAATGCTCGACAGAATCGATCCCTCCAAATGTGACATCTCCTCTCAGACAACGTCTCTCATGTCGCTCAAAGTACTATGGCTGGCGGGGGGCTTTGTGAAAGCACTGGTACTAGTCTGGGCATAGTCTGAACTCACACAAGATGATATCTTCCTGCTGATGTTCAGGCTCTGCCCAAAACTGTACAACTAGCCTTTTCTCAGTGCACCAGCTGTCGCCATCTATGCCTCAAGATCTAACTCCCGTTGCTACATGCCCTCCTCCGTGTACTTCTAAGTCATATGCCTGTCATATGACTCCTACAAATTAAATGAAGATGATTATATATTTCATATTAATCATTCATAATTGAAATAAAATAATAAACATGCATATGTATGCTAACTTACCACTACCAAGCAGGATCTCTCGTTGACGAACTCACCTGTCCCCTTCTTCTTATGGGTTTTCGCAAATAACTCCTGGAACAATGGAGGACGTCAGAGTTTCTCAGTCTATTTTACTAATCATATTTGAAATGATGTTCATATCATAATAAAGTATAAGAAAATCCGAAATAATACTTACCATTTTATGTTTGTGGGTCGCGAAAGAGATGGACCCACCTGTATGCACGTTAGCCTTTGGGTGCGCAACCCGATTTGCTATCACTTTCTATGAGTTTTCATTCCACTTATCCTATGCCCATTTGTAACACACCCCCTCCCAATGCTCCCTCCTCATCCAAGGAGGACAATGCTCCTTCCCGTGATTTCTACCTTCACTCTCATAATTCTTCTTCGCCTTTTCGCGGGCTTGGAACAATGTCCTTCTAAAATTTACTTTTGTGAGAGCCTCCCAGGTAGACCACCCTTGCGCCCCGTCCTCACGTCTCGTGAACCAAACTCTCCACTGTAAAGAAATTAAATTATATAAGTTAGTATCTTGAATGAAAGAGTTGGGAAAGACATGACTTCAAATATTAAATTATATATTGTGAACATATCAAACAATAAATCTTTCACGTCGATCAAAAATTGCCTGAAGGATAATATTGGCCCAGGAACGTGTGACTGACATGTCTCTATCATAAAATGAGAAGCCTTGGGGGGCTCTAATTTATCTCTACAATTATAATGTTAAAATGATTGGCATTACATAGTTGATCGATAGATAACGAACATAATTCATGAATTAATATACATATCCATCGATCCAACATAGCTTACATGTGTCACACAAGATTGTCCTCATGACGACTGCCGACATTATCTGTCGGCTGGGTAGAGGAACAAACAAATACATACAGTGTGGTCTTTGTGGATATTACAAGTAAAATAGAAGTAGTTAATTAGAATCACCATAATTAAAAAACAATTTAATCAACAACTAAATATAAAAATTTAGACTAAATAAAAAAGTGTTTGCATGGGTCGGAAATGGCAGTGGTAGTGGCGGTGGCGGTGGTGTGCTCTACCCTGTAAAAATTTAATGTCATAAGCAAATCATATATTCAATAAACAATTAGTTAGAAATTTAAATAGACATACATGTATCTAGAGGTGGCGGTGGTGTGCCCTTTCCTATACAAATGACGTTACACCTCCCATGATGAAATCCACTTCAAGTTTCTACAAATTGAATAAGGACATCAGATGTGACCCTTGCTGTCCACCGCTACATTTGGATTCCCTAATGCAAAATGAATGAACATGTCAATTCCATCTTTAAACTCCTCAGACACCACCCGGTCAATTACTCAACGATACATCCATGAATGAGCTATAGACATTTTTCTTGCATCCACTAAATGTTAACACATAAGCAACTTTGAAATTCTTACATCAGAAAATAAACCCGTCCATTTTCTCACATTATTCAACGCAGAAAATTTGAATAGGAAATCAGTATTATTTAGATTATCACCTTTTAACTCATCCACAAAGGTTTAATTGTACATCAGTTACTATAAATGTTGTACGATTTGTTAAAAATTTTAGCAACATCTCCCCACACTTCTCTAATATACCAAAAATATTTGTGTTTTAAGAAAGTTTCTTAAACACTTACTAGTAAGTGGTTAATAAAATAATCAAAACCAATAAATATATACTAGAGAAGAGTGAGAAGACACGATCAAAATTTTTAACAAATTATACAAACATGTATAGTAAATGACAACCTAAGTGCGATCAAATATTCACAAACTCTCCGAACGGGACAATTCAAGACTTTGAGGTAGATATATATGTTCTCATTGGAAAAATGAGAACAAACACATCAATTCCAAAGGGTGGAATGGGAAGGTTCATTGATACGGGCTTAACACACTCTTCTGAGGTGCGTGTAATATTATACAGTTTTTGTGTGTGTGAGGGGGGGAAGATGAGGGGAGGCAAGTAGGGTTATTGTACCCTCTTTTACCTTTAGCAGTCCATAATTGAAGTGTTGGATGGAAACCATAGGTTGAAATTGGCCCCTCCCACCGCCTACCTCCCCTCTCCCTTCTCTATCTCTCTCTTAGTGTTCTTATACCATCGTGTACAGCTCCCCTCCCCTCCCCTCCACCAACCTAGACCCGCCCCCTTCCTCTCCCTTCTCTGTCTCTCTCCCACACACGTCCGCATCAAATTGCAGATAATTAAATTGCAAGAATAATTAGCAGTAATTAAATTACATTAAAATTATAAAAAATTAATGCACCAAAACATAACAAAAAATTATATTAAAAAATAAAATAAAAAAATGTGCATTCTCCCCCCTCCCCTCCACCCACCCCCTCCCTCTCCCTTTCTCTATATCTCTCTCACAGACCTAGCCTCCCCTCCCCATCGTGCCCCTCTCCCTTCTCCGTCCTTCTCTCGAGGAGCCCCCCTCCCGTCCCCACCGTGCCCCCCTCCCTCTCCCATCTCTGTGTCTATCTCCCGAACCCCCCTCCCGTCCCAATCGTGCCCCCCTTCCTACACAATTGTACCCCTTCCCTCTCCCTTCTCTATGACTATGCATGGGAGGACCCCCATCCCATCCCCACCGTGCCCCCACTCCCTCTCCCAAACCCCCCTCCCCTCCCCACTGTGCCCCCCTCCTTCTAATGGACCCCCCCTCTAGAAAGGAACCCCCCTACATTCCCCTACTGCTCCCTCCCGTCCACCAAAGCAAACCCGCCACCCCCACCGATTTCAGCCATTTGTCTCTCTCTCACAGAGCCTCCCCTCCCCTCTCTTACTGACCCCCTCACCCCTCGTTGATAGCACCCATTGGACCCCCTCTACCCCCCACCCCTCCCCTCCCCTACCCCACCGGAACAGTGCCAGACCCGCCCTCCTCCCGTACTCCACCAACCGCCCCTGTAACGACCCAAGATCCAGCTACCGGAAAGGAACCGGTATGACCCAAATCCTGGCCCGCCACCCACGAGCCGAGAGGCTTGGAAAGGTTATTTGGACGGTGTGGAGATATATAAGAATCTAAAAATAATTACAGAACCAAAGAGAATAATGTAATAATCCAGGAAATAAGCAAATTACCTAATTAAATAATTATATAGTGTAGGATATCTAAGTCAATAATAAGTACAGTCAACAAAAAGAAAAGTAGAAGAACACGGGGCATACCCCACCTCTGGCAAACTGGCAGCTTTGGATGCACTTTCGGGGATTCATTTATTTATTCGTTTGTTCGTTTGTTTATTCATTTATTTGGTTTATTTGGTGCATGGGCATGCCCGTCACAAAGTGATGATTTATTCAGGCTTCGAAGAAGTCACTGGTGCGCGCTGTCTGACCAACCAGACGATAGTGAGTTTTGCGTTGGGACTAAAACCTGTCGTGCCATAAAGGCCCCGACATTAATTACATCTCCTCGGAGAGGGGAAAACCCTTGATTGATCGCCAGGAAAAGGGGCCCTATGGCCTAGAATTAACATTAATAAAATGAGATAATGAAATTCACGAAGTGCATTAAAATGTTCCTAGATTGGGGTGTGAACGTTTAAATCATGTTGGTTGCTTATTAACCATTTCATGGTTAGACATAAGTCAGTATTGAATACATGATGAAGACGGTGATAAACCCATGCAAATGTCTACCGAGTATACAGAAAGTTTGATAAGAGAGCAGGATTGGATCCCAGTGGAAATGGGTCCGGTTCATTGAGCTATTGGCCAGGGGCAATACCGAGTCATGGCCATATTGGGGTGATCCCGAGGTCCAAACACGACTTGCCGAGGCGTCGTTTATATTTGTTATGTTAGATGGACGCAGTCTATTACCACTGAGAGTGGATCTGGAGGGGGGTGAATAGATCTAATGTCTAATTTTAAAACACAGTTGAACTCTAATGCGGAATTAAAACAAGCAACTGTTGAACGACAAACGGAACACTATGAAATCACACAAACCACAGGTAATCACACAGTAGATACCGATCTTTAAGGTAGTTCGATCTCAATCCAGAGATCTACATCCACCCCACACTCCAACTGGAATGTGGATCCTGCTGACTCACAGCTTGAACAGCTGGACTTCACAGCCGCTGGGCTTTACAGCTTACCGACCAGAGGAACAAATCCTCTGCAACCGCTGGGCGATACAGCTTAGCCGTCCGAGACCTGGTCTCGCCTGCTGAGGATTACAGCTTCACCTGTCCAGTGGAAACCTCCACTGCATTGTTGCCTCACAGCTTAATAACAAAAGAGTTTCAAAAAGAGTAAAGACAGAAACAAACGAAATGGAAAACCAAAACGAATGTAGCTCAATTGAGCAGTATCAGCTCTGGTATTTGAACCAAGAGACTGATTTACAAGACTTCGAAAAGACTCTCTCAACTTAACTCTCTCAATCTTCTCTTCTCTCTTTCTCTTCTTCTCTCTGAATCTTCTTCTCTCTAAATCTTCTTCTCTCTTTTTCTTCTTATCTATGGATCGTGCAGGCGCTCACACTTTGTTCTTTTCTCTTAGCTCTGGCTGCTTCTGTTCAATCTTCCTTCTTCTGAGGAAGAAGACTTCCTTTTATACCAGCAACAGATTGGATAGGGCGTGTGGCTTCCACATTTCCCGCCCAGAGAATTCGCCAGATCCGAGGAATTTCGACCACATGGCAGCATCCTGGCTGGGCTGCTTCCACGTGTCATAATCTGGGCACCTCGTCCTTCCTTGGATCACGAGCCAATCCTTCATCTTTACACTTTAGTTCCTGTCAGTCAGTCGAAAGGAACTTTTTAGTTTAATGTCGACACTTTGTACAGACTTCATAGTATGCAATGCAGACATTGTATAGACTTGCTAAGTGTAATGCAATGTACAGACTTTGATCATAGTTAAAGACAGTAATGTGCAGACTTTGTGCAATGTATGGACTTGCGTTCAGCAGCAATGTATAGACTTGAACACATGCATGCTATACGATGTACAGACTTCCTATATGAAGGCAACCGCTGGAGCATGTATAGACCTCATATATGCAGTGCTATGGCATGTGCAGATTTCATATATTCAAGATTGAGGTGTGTACAGGCTTAGTGAATGCAACACTGAAGCATGTACAGACTTCACGTATGCAAGACTATGCCATGTACAGACTTCCTATATGCAGGATTTATGCCATGTATAGACTCCATATATGCAGAGCTTATGCCATGTATAGACTTCAAATATGCAGAGCTTAAGCCATGTACATACTTCAAATATGCAGAAGTAAACGTGCATCAATGTGTAGACTTAGCAAAACAAAGTATGAACAAAGCAACACAATGTGCAGACTCTGTGCAATGAGTGAAGCAGTGTATAGAGTTATGAGTGGAATACATGAAGCAATGTATAGAGTTAGAGTGCAATGAGTGTTCAAGTGATGTATAGACTCAACGTTATGCAAGCAGACAATGTATAGAGTTGATGAAGCAATGCTAAAAAAAAAGATGCCTTACACTTAGGCGTTTGTTTCAGAAGTGACGCCACTTCTGGTGAGCGTCAAATCTCGAGCATAGAGAATGTATAGACTTGCTACGGCACAAGGCAGCACAACGATGTACATACTCTGCCAAGAGCAATGCACAATGCACATATGAATGTACAGACTTTGTTTGTGCTGTGCAAGCATGCTAAGATGTAATGTATAGACTTTATGCAAGCATGCTTCAGCTAGTGTACATACTTAGACCTGTGTGCAACAATGTGCAGACTTGCGAGTGTGTGACATGCACAAAGACGCTAAGTAAGACATTCCAATGTATAGACTTCAAGTCCACTTGAGACGCTGAGTGAGACGGACCTCACAGGCTGTACAGACTTAAGAATGCACGATGTATAGACTTGCCAAAGGAAGGGCTGTACAGACTTGAGCAAAGCAAGGTTTGTATAGACTTGAGAGTTCATGATGTATAGACTTAGCCAAGACACGATGTATAGACTTCGGCAAAGCAAGGGCTGTACAGACTTCAACTCAGCTGCAATGTATAGACTTGCAGGTGCAACGTAGGTAAAGATCAAATGAGTGTATAGACTTGATATCGTGGAACACATAGGCTGTACAGACTTCATCGATGTCTAGACTTGGAAAGTTAAGCTGGTGAATGTACAGACTTCACCGATGTTTGGACTTGGAAAGTTAAGCTGGTGAATGTACAGACTTCACCGATGTCTAGACTTTGAATGAATGTGCATGCATTGAATAGACTTCGCATATGATGTACAGACGTTCTAGTCAGACAGGCACAAGCTCTGTACAGACTTTAGCGTACAGACAGGCCATGTGAATGTATAGACTTATGTTCTAAACGATGCACAAACACAATAATGTAATGTATGGACTTTGAGTGTGTAGACTTGTGTGTGTGCAATGTGTAGACCTGTGTGTGTGTGCATGACGATGTATAGACTCTTACTGCATAGAACACATAGACAATCTGACAAAGATAGTTTCATCAAAACATAAACAGTTGCCAATCAATCAAAACAAGCTGTTGCCAATGAAATAAAGCTATTGTCAACATCATCAACACAGAGGAGTCACAACAATCTTCCCCTCTTTGATGATGGCAACACCCTATCATATGGAATTGCAACATCCTGTCATACAGATGCAATTTTCATGAAAGACATGAATTATTAGTCAGATTTGTCATGAAGATGCTATGGATGCATGTTGAGAAATGAAAACAGCTCCCTGCCAACAAGATCTCCCCCTATGCCATAATATGATGCATACACTCCCCCTGGAATTCACCAAACACACAATAAATTCTCCCCCTTTGCCATCAACAAAGAGGAGGGAAAGAATGTACAAGGGAAGGAACAAGAGAAATCATCTGACTGGCATTCTGAACAAGTAGTTCAAGAATAAGCATTCTAAAGCACAGAGTCTTCAATCATATGAATTTAGAAACTGCTTTGAGATAGAATTCTGGTTTAAAGGTTATAAATTTTGAGTTCATGCACTACAATCAATGAATAAGTTTTCCGTGCATGATAAAACAATAAACCAGAATCACATTTGCATGAGAGATTCAGTTTCAAAATATCTTACTTTCATAAACTCAGTAAAAAAATGGTTAAGAGATACCAGGTCATGTATTGAAATTAAACAAATTGACATCCCTGAAATTTCATTTGAAGGAACATCATTTTCAATATTATTTCATTAAGGGCATTCATGTACCATTTGTCTTTTTGCATAAGGGTATACGTTTATCAGATGTCAATACCCCTAGATACTCAACATGATGGACCATTCTGCCTATGATCAACTCAATAAAACTGATTTACACCTTTTTATGTGAGGGTACACGTTTATCAGACGCCAGTTACCCCCAGGTACTCAGTGAAACCACCCTACTGTTTTGATCATTTTATACAAAGATAACTGATACACCTCATTACTTAAGTATTGTCCATTTCTTTGATGGATCACTTAGTTTCTCAGTATTTTACTAGTCATTGCTCTGCCAATGTTATTTTTCAATTAATTTTCAATGTTTTTGAATATCTTTCTTAGCTGTCCTTTATTTGTTTCAGAATGACTTGTTTAAGGACAATACACATACTTAGCCTTCTCTAACAGGATTTTAGATGAGTTTTTAGATTTCAGATATAATTGACTTTGTCTGACATGAAATAAGATAGGGGTTGAGAGCTTTATCAATTTTCAGCTTTCTTATTTACTGATTGCAATCTTTAAACTTTAAACTTTATAAAATTTAAACCATTAAGTCAGTCTTCAAGCAATTAAAGTTCTTATAAATGAAGAAGTCTGTTTTCTATTGCTTAGGAATCAGAACTGACTAACAGATTGTCATATTGTCAGACTCAACTCATTCAGGGTCAAAGAATTTGGATTTCAATAAAGTTGATGACCACTCTGAATTTCTAACAATACTCCCCCTATCTATATGCATGTGGTTTTAGATGAGAGAGAGCTTAGACACAGTCATGACTAAATGATATGCAATGATGATCATGAGTGTGATGCCAAAAAAAATATGAATGTCATGCATGATCATGAGTCTGTTGCAACATTCAACATTCACAAGGTTTATTCAAGCCATCAGAGAGTTTATTCATTATGCTGAAATTTACACAAGCCAAGTTCTCTCCTAAGAAATTTAAACCTTTCATTCCCATGAGACTTAGTAAAAATATCAGCAATTTATTTTTTAGTTTCAATGAAGTTCATTTTAATTTCCTTTTTATTTACAACATCTCTAAGAAAATGGTGTTTTATCTCTACATGCTTAGTCCTAGAATGATGAACATGATTTTTAGCAAGGCATATGGCACTAGTATTATCACACAAGATTGGAATACATTCCAGTTTTATCTGATAATCAATTAGTTGGTGCTTGATCCAAAGTACTTGGGCAGCACAATTACCAGCTGCAACATATTCAGCCTCAGCTGTAGACAAGGCTACAGTGTGTTGCTTCTTAGATGCCCAAGATACTAGACAGCCACCAAGTAATTGACATTAGCCACTAGTGCTTTTTCTCTCTACTAGACACCCAGCATAATATGCATCAGTGTAGGCTAGAAGTTCTAACTCACACTTGGCAGGATACCAAAGACCTAGCTCTTGGGTGCCTAGTAAATACCTAAAAATCTTTTTCACAGATTTAAGATGTGATTCTTTAGGACTAGCCTGAAATCTAGAGCATAAACACACTGCAAATTGAATATCAGGCCTAGATGCTGTAAGATATAAAAGGGATCCGATCATACCTCTATATAGCCTTTGGTCCACTGGTTTACCTTCAGGATCTTCATCTAAACTGGTTGAGGTACCCATTGGAGCAGCTATTTCCTTGAGGTTATCCATCTTGTACTTCTTCAATAAATCCCTTATGTACTTGGACAGAGAGATGAAAGTTCCATCTTTTGACTGTGTCACCTGCAGTCCAAGAAATAATTTGAACTCACCCATTGAGCTCATTTCAAACTCATTAGTCATTATCTGAGAGAATTCCTCACACAATTTGGGGTTAGTTGACCCAAAGACAATGTCATCTACATAAATTTGAATGATAAGAATATCTGAATGACTTATCTTAGTAAACAAGGTTTGATCAACTACACCTCTTGTGAAGTTCTTATCAGTGAGGAATTTGCTCAACCTGTCATACAAAGCTCTAGGAGCTTGCTTAAGACCATAGAGAGCTTTTCAAAGTTTATACACATGATTGGGGAAGTCTAAACATTCAAAGCCAGGAGGTTGCCTTACATAGACATCCTCACTGATTTTCCCATTCAGAAAAGCAGATTTTACATCCATCTACTGAAGATTTATTCCTAGGGAACATGCATAAGCCAATAAGATTCTGATAGCTTCTAACCTGGCTACAGGGGCAAAAGACTCTTCAAAGTCAATTCCAAATTCCTAGTTATACCCCTGAGCTACAAGTCTGGCCTTATTTTTAATGACATTCCCTGATTCATCAGTTTTATTTCTGAATACCCATTTAGTCCCTATGACTGTTTCATGATCAGGAGGTGGAACCAAGTGTCACACCTTATTCCTGTCAAATTGATTGAGCTCTTCATGCATGGCATTAATCCAATGCACATCCTTAAGAGCACAGTCAATGGACTTGGGTTCTACATTTGATACAAAGGTATATGCATTCAATTCATTTTGAATTCTTAAGTGGCCTCTAGTCTTAGGAGGGTCATGTAAATTGCCAATCACATTATCTACAGGATGATCTTTTAGATATCTAATGTTGACAATTTCATTATCATGATTTTCATTTACCTCCCCCTGAACTGTAGGCTCCTCTTCATTAAGCTCTTCATTTCTTTCCTCATCTTCGGATTTGTCTGCAGGATTCTCTTCTTTCAGAATATCACCATTGTCTTCATTCCTGCATTGACCAATATTAGACTTTACCAAAGATTCATCAAAAATAATATGTGGAGATTCTTCAACAGTTTTGGAATTTAGATTATACACTCTATATGCTCGGGTGTTTTCAGAGTAACCAAGAAAAATTCATGGTTCACCTTTAGGTTCAAAT
This sequence comes from Amorphophallus konjac, assembly GCA_022559845.1. Taxonomy (NCBI): domain Eukaryota; kingdom Viridiplantae; phylum Streptophyta; class Magnoliopsida; order Alismatales; family Araceae; genus Amorphophallus; species Amorphophallus konjac. The sequence goes on from CM040125.1 coordinate 78,646,876, forward strand.
TTATCAAGGTCTTTTTTATCATTTATATGAATAAAACATTTACAACCAAAAACTTTGAAATGAGCAATAGAAGGTTTCTTACCTTTTATGATCTCATAGGGTGTTTTCTGGGTAGAAGGTCTTACCATGACTCTGTTAATTACATATCATGCAGTATTTACTGCTTCATCCCAGAACTTCCTTGGCAGACCACCTTCAACCAAGAGTGTACGACCCATCTCCACCAAGGTTATGTTCCTCCTCTCCACAACTCCATTCTGCTCGGGTGTTCTTGGTGAGGAGTACTTGTGATGAATTCCATTTGACCTGCAGAATTCATCAAACTATGAGTTTTCAAACTCACCTCCATGATCAGTTAAAATATTTACAATTTTCTGGTTTTTCTTAAGACAGAACTCCTGAAATTCTGAGAATGCATCACTTTTATGTGATAAGAAATATACCCAAGTATACCTAGAGAAGTCATCTACCATGACAAACCCATACTTCCTCCCTGATAAGCTGACAGACCTGGTTGGCCCAAAAAGGTCCATGTGTATCAACTCATAGGGTTTAGAAGACAGATTTTCTGTTCTAGATTTAAATGACTTTCTAATTAACTTTGACTGAGTGCATGCATCACAGATTTTATTTTCTTTCTTAAAGGAAACTTCAGGAAGTCCTCTAACCATGCTATGCTTATTCAGTTTATGCAATACAGTGTAACTAGCATGGCCTAACCTACGATGCCATAAAAATGCTAAGTCCTCTCTGCTAGCAGTAAGGTATATGTTATAATTTTGTATATCATCTAAGTCTATCATGTAAGTGTTATTTATCCTTTTACCAGAAAATTTAACAGTTTCGGAATCAGGTTCAAAAACTTTGCAGCATTGAGAGTCAAAAAGAACTTTGCATCCTTTATCACATAGTTGGCTGATGCTAAGTAAATTATATGCTAAACCTTCAACCAACATGACATCTTCAATGCAACAGGTAGTACACTTACCTACCTTACCTATCCCAACAATCTTACCCTTTGTGTTGCTACCAAAGGTGACAAGGCCTCCTTGTTTCTCTGTCAACATACAGAACTTGGCCTTATCTCCTGTCATATGCCTGGAGCAGCCACTATCCAAGTACCACAAATTGTTCTTGGCTGACAGGCATACCTGCACGCACAATCAGGTAGAGAAATTTGGAACCCAAGACTGATCGGGCTCCAGAGAAGATGAAAAGTAATTAAAACAAGAAAGCAGACTTTTAGGAATCCACATTTGTTTGAAACAGTTCTGTTCAGTGGATTGTCCAGATTTCTTTTTGTTATGCATTTTCTTGTTGACACTAGCATGATTATTTACAGATTGATTATTTCTATGCCAGTGCCTTGGCCAGGGTGTATTCACGAAATTTTGGCCATAGTAATCATTGGGCTGGATGTGGAAATGTTGGTTCCTAGGTGTCCAAGAGCCATACCCATTAACCCAATTTCTAATGTAAGGTTTACAGGACTGCGTAGCCTGATGTCCACAACCTGTAAACCTTCCTTGAGTCCTAGTCCATCCTGACCTATTTGGATAGGTTGATTGTGCAAAGAAGTGGGACTAGGCTCTAGGTTGGTAGAAATGTTTGGGTTGAGATCTAAAAGCATTCTGCCTCCCCTGCACCTTGGACCCTGCTGACCTATTCATAGGTGTGTATTGGGTCTTTTTCAGAGGTGGTGGTGATGGTGGAGACTTGGTGACCTTAACATGTGGTTTATAAGACTGTGTAGGTTGACCCCTAACCTGAGACTGAGCTTTGGGATTTTGCTTGGATGTGCTAGCTCTACTAGGCTCACTCAGCTTTTGTTTGCCCTTCTCCTCAGCACTGGGCTTTTTCAGATTTACAGCTTTGTTCACTGAAATGTTTGACTTCATGTTGATTAGAGGTCCTTTCTCTTTTTGTGCGACAAATGAAATAGTTTTCATTCCAAAGCGTTTTGTTGCATTAGAATTAAATCCAAGGCCCTCTTTTCTGAAGTTGACTTTTGACCCTAACAAAGCATTTAGGTTATCTGAATTGTGGGTCATTTTCTCAATAGTTTTAAGCTTGTCCTCATTATCCTTTTGAATGTCTTCAATAGATTTTTTCAGTTCTGTATTCACACTTAGGACAGCTTGATATTTTTCATTCACAATTTTTATCTCACTTTTATATTTCTGAATTTTCAACTTCCATTCATCAGCTTCTTTTTCTAACCTCTCATTATCTTCTTTAGAGGCTTTTGACTCATTCTTGATTTCTTCAAATTCAGAACATGTGAGTTTGAGTTTATTATTCTCAGATTCAAGACATGCAATTTTATCAGTTAGAGTTGTATCATTTTGCATGGAGTTAATCTTTCTTCTTAGATGCCTGTTTTCCCTTCTAATGTCATCTGCTTTATTAGATATTTCATGATAGGCATCTACCCAATCAGCAATAGTAAAATTATCGAATCGAGAAGTTACCTCATCTGAATCCTCCTCTCTGTCTTCAGAGCTTGTTGCCATAAGGCAAATGGGCTTTTCAGATTCGGCTTCACTGTCAGAGGCATTGCTCAAGGAGCCTTCATCTTCATCACTCCAGGTACTCACCATAGCTTTCCCTTTCATGTTCCTCTTCTTTGACTTGTCCTTGTATTTCTGATTCTCTGGACAGTCAGCTTTCAGATGGCCTGTCTTCTTGCATTGATAACAAGTATTAGTTTCAATTTTCTTTGCAGGGTTATGTTTATACCTTTTATCCCTTCGGCCGCCACTATACTTCTTTTGGCTGAATCGTCCTCCTTCTTTCCTGAGGAACCGCCTGAACTCTTTGGTCATCATTGCCATCTTAGTACGAGTTATATCTTGTTCATTCAGGCTCTCCTCGGATGATGATCAACTAGAGCTGGATCTGCTGGACTTGCTAGATTTGCTGGCACAAGCTTTCAGAGCAATTGGCTTCTTCTTCTTTTCAGCTTCCTCTATCTTTGGCAGATTAATCTCATATGCCATCAGCGAGCCAATTAGCTCATCTGCCCTTGTATTTCGTAAATTCCTTGACTCCTCCATTACTGTAGCTTTAGTATGCCAAGCATGAGTCAGGGAACGCAATATCTTCCTCACTACATCGTATTCTGTCTGAGCCTTCCCGAGACCTCTAAGACAATTTGTGATGATAGTTAATCGAGAGTACATCTCCTTGATGGTCTCATTTGGCTTCATCTTGAAGGCTTCATATTCTAACACAAGGAAATTAGCCTTCGTCTCTCTAACCTGAGATGTCCCTTCATGAATAACTTCCAGTGCATCCCACATCTCCTTAGCTGAGTTCCAAGCTGATGCTCGAGAAAATTCCGTGGGGTGCAGAGAGCATTGAATAGCGTTTATGGCGCTCCAGTTTAGAGTAGACCTTCTGATCTCCTCCTTGGTCCAGACTTCCTCATTAGGGGACAGCTCATAAGGTCCCTTGCTGACTACCTTCCAGATCTCATAATCCTTCGCCCTCAAAAATACTTGCATACGGTTCTTCCAGTATGCATAGTTACATCCATCGAAGAAAGGGGGCTTGGTGGTTGAGTGTCCTTCAGCTATCATCCCTCGAGCATCCATCTGTACCTTCCTCTTCGGGCTGTAAGTCCCTGTAGAAGAGTTAGGCTCTGATACCAACTGTTATGTTAGATGGACGCAGTCTATTACCACTGAGAGTGGATCTAGAGGGGGGTGAATAGATCGAATGTCTAATTTTAAAGCACAGTTGAACTCTAATGCGAAATTAAAACAAGCAATTGTTGAAAAACAGAAGGAACACTATGAAATCAAACAAACCACAGGCAATCACACAGTAGACACCGATCTTTAAGGTGGTTCGATCTCAATCCAGAGATCTACGTCCACCCCACACTCCAACTGGAATGTGGATCCTGCTGACTCACAGCTTGAACAGCTGGGCTTCACAGCTTGCCAACAGACCGCTGATACACAGCTTCGCTGGGCTTTACAGCTTGCCGACCAGAGGAACAAATCCTCTGCAACCGCTGGGCGATACAGCTTAGCCGTCCGAGGCCTGGTCTCGCCTGCTGAGGATTACAGCTTCACCTGTCCAGTGGAAACCTCCACTGCAATTGCTGCCTCACAGCTTGATAACAAAAGAGTTTCGAAAATAGTAAAAATAGAAACAAACGAAATGGAAAACCAAAACGAATGTAGCTCAATTGAGCAGTATCAGCTCTGGTATCTGAACCAAGAGACTGATTTACAAGACTTTGAAAAGACTCTCTCAACTTAACTCTCTCAATCTTCTCTTCTCTCTTTCTCTTCTTCTCTCTGAATCTTCTTCTCTCTTTTTCTTCTTCTCTATGGATCGTGCAGGCGCTCACTCTCTGTTCTTTTCTCTTAGCTCTGGCTGCTTCTGTTCGATCTACCTTCTTCTGTGGAAGAAGACTTCCTTTTATACCAGCAGCAGATTGGATAGGGCGTGTGGCTTCCACATTTCCCGCCCAGAGAATTCGCCAGATCCGAGGAATTTCGACCACATGGCAGCATCCTGGCTGGGCTGCTTCTACGTGTCATAATCTGGGCACCTCGTCCTTCCTTGGATCACGAGCCAATCCTTCATCTTTGCACTTTAGTCCCTATCAGTCAGTCGAAAGGAACTTATCAGTTTAATGTTGACACTTTGTACAGACTTCATAGTATGCAATGCAGACATTGTATAGACTTGCTGAAGTGTAATGCAATGTGCATACTTTGATCGTAGTTAAAGACAGTAATGTTGCGCAATGTATGGACTTGCGTTCAGCAGCAATGTATAGACTTGAACACATGCATGCTATACGATGTACAGACTTCCTATATGAAGACAACCACTGGAGCATGTATAGACCTCATATAAGTAGTGCTATGGCATGTGCAGATTTCATATATTCAAGACTGAGGTGTGTACAGGCTTAGTTAATGCAACACTGAAGCATGTACAGACTTCACGTATGCAAGACTATGCCATGTACAGACTTCCTATATGCAGGACTTATGCCATGTATAGACTCCATATATGCAGAGCTTATGCCATGTATAGACTTTAAATATGCAGAGCTTAAGCCATGTACATACTTCAAATATGCAGAAGTAAACATGCATCAATGTGTAGACTTAGCAAAACAAAGTATGAACAAAGCAACACAATGTGCAGACTTCGTGCAATGAGTGAAACAGTGTATAGAGTTATGAGTTGAATACATGAAGCAATGTATAGAGTTAGAGTGCAATGAGTGTTCAAGTGATGTACAGACACAACGTTATACAAGCAGACACTGTATAGAGTTGATGACGCGATGCTCAACAAAAAGATGCCTTACACTGAGGCGTTTGTTTCAGAAGTGACGCCACTTCTGGTGAGCGTCAAATCTCGAGCATAGAGAATGTATAGGCTTGCTACGGCACAAGGCAACATAACGATGTACAGACTCCGCCAAGAGCAATGCACAATGCACATATAAATGTATAGACTTTGTTTGTGCCGTGCAAGCATGCTAAGATGCAATGTATAGACTTTATGCGAGCATGCTGCAGCCAGTGTACATACTTAGACCTACGTGCAACAATGTGCAGACTTGCGAGTGTGTGACATGCACAAAGACGCTAAGTAAGACATTCCAATGTATAGACTTCAAGTCCACTTGAGACGCTGAGTGAGACGGACCTCACAGGTTGTACAGACTTAAGAATGCACGATGTATAGACTTGCAAAAGGAAGGGATGTACAGACTTGATCAAAGCAAGGTCTGTATAGACTTGAGAGTTCATGATGTATAGACTTAGCCAAGACATGATGTATAGACTTTGGCAAAGCAAGGGCTGTACAGACTTCAACTCAGCTGCAATGTATAGACTTGCAGGTGCAACGTAGGTAAAGGTCAAAGGAGTGTATAGACTTGATATCGTGGAACACACAGGCTATACAGACTTCATCAATGTCTAGACTTGGAAAGTTAAGCTGGTGAATGTACAGACTTCACCGATGTCTGGACTTGGAAAGTTAAGCTGGTGAATGTACAGACTTCACCGATGTCTAGACTTTGAATGAATGTGCATGCATTGAATAGACTTCGCATATGATGTACAGACTTGCTAGTCAGACAGGCACAAGCTCTGTACAGACTTTAGCGTGCAGACAGGCCATGTGAATGTATAGACTTATGTTCTAAACGATGCACAAACACAACAATGCAATGTATGGACTTTGAGTGTATAGACTTGTGTGTGTGCAATGTGTAGACCTGTGTGTGTGTGCATGACGATGTATAGACTCTTACTGCATAGAACACATAGACAATCTGACAGAGATAGTTTCATCAAAACATAAACAGTTGCCAATCAATCAAAATAAGCTGTTGCCAATGAAATAAAGCCATTGTCAACATCATCAACACAGAGGAGTCACAACAATATTCTCTTCACATCGAGTCTAGGGAAGTGGGGGTCCGGAGCGGACATTATGATATATATTATTTTTTATTGTTTTGGTTACATGACTCCCCCCCTTTTTTAGATGCATGGATTCATTCTTTTATTTATTATTATTATTATTATTATTATTATATTTTTGTTTAGTTATTTGATTTTCTTTGATTCATTCAAATGCATGTGTGCATTTTTTTATTTGTTAGTGTTGTTATTATATCTTTTGATTGATTATTTATAGCTTTGAATGTTGTTTTGTTTTGTTGTATTCTTGTTGTTATGCTTTTTGTTTTTTGTTTTGTTTTACTCCTCCTTTGTTTTTTTTTGAATGGAAACAAAGGGAGGGGAGAGGGTGATGATCAGGCGCAAAGAGAGAGATATGAGAGAGTGAGTCGGCGAGAGGAGAGAGGCGAAAAGAGAGAGTGAGTCGGCGAGAGAGAGAGATGGGGAGGGGCGGTGAACTGGCGCGAGGTGATACGGCGCAAGAGGCACGAGCATGCGTGCCAGTTCACTTCCTTTTTTATTTTTCTTCTTCATTTCTTTTTTTTTTTGAAATGGGGGAGAGTTCGGTCGACCAAACTGAGCGGTCGATTGACCGAATCTCCCAACAACAGGGCGGCCAGCTGAAGGAGTCGACACAGCTAGAGGTTGCATCGACGGGGCTAGTGGTTGATCGACCGACCCACATGCCTTTTGCCAGGGGCATAAGTCCCATCTGCTCGATCTTTTGATAGAGATTTTTTTGTTTCAGGCTATTTCTTTGGCCAAAATAGAATGTATGGATTGCTCCCCTTCTTTTATTATGCTTGTAGGGTTAGTTTCCATCCCGCCCTTTTCTTTTTGGGCATGGCCAACATGTATATGTATATGCATATGCAGAGAAGGGAGAGGGAGGACGGCAAAGGGACAAACATACTTTCGTTACTCCACTGAACAGGGCCACATGATAGAATGACAAGTGTTAATGCTTGAGCGCTTCTCTAAGGAAGTTATGCCATGTATGTGAACTAATTATGCACTTATGATGCAAATAGCCCAATGCAAAAAGGGATATGATATGCTTTGTTTTAAGTTGGACATATGAAGCTCTTCATCTCTTTAGAGCTTGTTCATGCAGAGGCCACAGGAGATTGGCAGGTCATTTGAAGGGACTTCGCAGAGATATGTTTTTGTGCAGGTTCATGCATAAGAGAATGCCATGAAAAAGGGGTGCGTATGAGAGAGGGGTGCTCAATACGTGTTTAAGTTTAGAGATGCAGAGATCTTTTTTATTCTTGGTTCATGAAAGCTCAGCAGGGATGCACATGCAAATGCATATGAGCAACTTGATTCCATGTTTGATAACAGTTCTATCCTCTACGTTTGATCTTCATTCTGCACTTTCTTTTTATTTCTATCCCATTTTGTTTACATTTTTTTGACAAGTTCAACAATTAGTTCAGGTTTTTAGCAAAAATCTGACAGCATTTGCCCCGGATCCGGGGTTCATGGGGTGTGAAAGAGAGATCTGCCCATGTAGAGATCTGAGGCGACCTCAAAAATTCTTGGGTAAGCCGAGAGCAGCTACCCCATGGCCCAGATTGGGTATGGAAATCCCGGGGACTAGCCTACGAGGGGCTCCGGTGACCCATGGGCGGTGATATTTGAAAGTTTGGGATGGGAGCTTAGCATGTTGCTGGACCTTTGGCCCTTGTTATTCACTTCTTAAACAGGGTTCCCCAGAGACCATACAATGAAGAAGTAAGTCCCTGGGCGCCCGGAGTGATCAGAAAATAATTTGAAGAAAAAGCAATATTGCCAGTGAGGGGAGCTTAGTGCATTCAGCATTGCTCTGCAAAAAAAGACACGAAATGAAAAGGGATAGTGATTACTGCAACAACCATGGAACACACGTGGCAACATGACCATTCCAAAGGGGTTTCTTTTATTGTCCATAAAAAGGTGCCAGAGGAGGCACGTAGAATACATAAGAGAAGAGGAGGGGAAAGAAAGAGGAAAAATAAAAGAGATTACAACTGGGGGGAGATAGAGCATGGGCACCTCTCCCCCAACCTCTCCTCTCCTATTCTCCCTTCTCCCTTTTCTTCACTCTGTAGACGCATGTGCACAGATGGGTGCTCAGCTCCCTTTTTCTTTGCTTCTCTTCTTGCCAACCTCTTCTCCAAAGGAGCCTGTGTCCCTTTTATAGGCAGCGGAGGTGTGAGCTTCGAACCCCCACTCCTCCCACTTCTTCTTCTTTCTTCTCCTCTTCACCCTGCTCGAGGTCGACGAGAGCCTGCATGTAGGGGGAAGCAGGAGGTAGGCAGCCCTCCTGGGATTGGTCGAGGCCGACTGATGTGACTTACACCGTTCGTCACTTCGCAACGATTCTCGAAGGTTACCCTTTAAGCATGGGCTTCTGAGGAGACAAGTGAGGTCTATAGACGGTTTGCAGGGGAGAACCCAGCTTTACCTGTTGGTCGATGCAGGGGATAATCCTCTTTAGGCGAGGGGCTTCTGTTAAACACCGGTTAGGGGAAGGGCCTCTCGTTGGATGGGGTCTTTAGATGGGGGCCTCAACCCCTCTCTCTTTCTTATCCTTCCGCTCTTCTTATTCCCCTGTTCTTCTTACTGTGAACTAGCACGGAATAGAGTTCCATGTCGGATGAATAGTGCCAAAGTCACACTTCTCAATCCGTGTCATTTTCTGCCGGTGGTTCACATGGGTAGGATGGAGGGCGCCGATTCAGTGGATTGGAGAGGGCCATGCCGATTCATGCCCACTAGGGGCTTGCGTGCCGATTCAGTGGGGACGAGGGCCACTTGCACCGGTTCATGCCCATGGAGGGGCTGGCGCCGATGCATGCCACATGGGGGGAAGCTTGCGCCGATTCACATGCATGAAAGGGGCTGGCAAATTAAAGCTCCTTTGGGGAGCTTTGTGCGACGATTCAAGGCCATGAGAATGGCTTTGTACGCCGATCCAAGGCCTTATCTTCTTTTTTTTTTTTGAGCCTTTTTGTTTTGTTTGTTGCCAACTCAATGGTTTTTTTTTCATTTCTTCTCCTTCTTTGTTGTTTCCTTCACTTTCGTTTACTCTCGCATGTGTCGGTGTGTGTGCGTTGACGCACCCCGGGGTTGTGTCGATGTGGCTTGTAAGGCACATCGATGTACTTCTTCTTTTCTTTCTCCGTTGCCCTTGTTCGGCTCGGAATTCTTGATGGTGAATTTCAGGTGTCCACAGCAGCTAGACTAGAACGCTGGCACCACGAGGAGCCTCCGAAGTACTCCGCGTAAGTCTCACCTCACTTGAAAAATAAAGGGGTGAGCCTTCTCTCATTGGCTCAGTAGGGGTCCCGTAGATCCCTACCTCACAATGAGAAACACAATAGTATGGCAAGCAATAAGCAAGGATAATAAATAAACATATAACATAAGGAGGTAATAAATAACAATAAAAGAGATATACGTGGGTACCACGGAGCTAGCCTCATAAACCAAGAATCAGGCATGTCACAGCTACACTGGGGTAATCTACGTCTCCGTCATGCAGAATTAACAACACTTAGCCACCGAAATAATAACCTCATGATGAAAGGAACTAGAGTCGCTTCCTCACAGGAGACATGAGTATTACCCACTAAAAGTAAGGTCAAATGCATCCATTGACATCTTAGTCCCTGCCCCAGGTGTCTGCTGACTCACCCCAGGCGGAAACTGAGACACACTAACCACATAATCACAATATAAGGACTAGTTAGGGTCTCACTCGTCACCGCGGGTTCGACGCCCCCAACCACATGTGCACACATAGACTAACTGCTCTAAGTCAGGTCCTATAGCTAGTTTTCCCATAGCCCGGACTCAGGCTGCAAAGGCAAGGGGCCCTACGGTTGTCGGTTAAAGCTCCTTTGGGGAGCTTTCAGCGTCGATTCAAGGCTTCATCTTCAAAAAAAATTTTGCCCCTTTTTGCTTTGTTTGTTTCCGGCTAAATGGTTTTTTTTCATTTCTTTTTTTTCTTTATTGTTTCCTTTACTTTCTTTTACTCTTGCATGCGTCGGTATGTGTGCATCGATGAACCCCAGGGTTACGTCGATGGGGCTTATGAGGCGCATCGGTGTACTTCTTCTTTTCTTTCTCCGTTGCCCTTGTTCGGCTCGGAAATCTTACAGGCAAACTTTAGGTGTCCACAAATGCCCCCCACCCATGGGTGGCGCAAGTGAGGGATGAGTGCGCGGGGCTCAAGGGTGTAGAATTCTTCAGCATATCATTTCATGAACTGGTAGACTGTCGATCCAGTGTAAATTCATGGGAAAGCGCTCACCCCTTCAGTGAAGGGATGAGCGGTTCGCTTCACCACGGTGAGCACAAGGGCTAGAAAGTTTAGCCCGAGAAAGGTTTAGTCATCGGCATGGGGTCAATGCCGAAGCAAAAAAATAGGGTTTCATGCGTCGACGTAGACAGAAGGTCTAAGTCTACGAGGTGAGGTCAATCCTGGTGGGATTGGCGGATCGCGTTGGGTAAGGAGAGTTGTTTATTCATTGAATTGGACGGGAGGTCCCAGCCGAATGTTTTGTAATGACCCGGATGGGACAAAGAATGTATATTTGTTGGCTAGGGAAGAAGGTTCAGGTCAAGGGTTTGTTCATTAGTGCCGCTTGGGTGCCGGGAGCTGACGTGGTTTATTCATTGACACAGGGCTAGTGCCAAAGCAAGGATCTTTTCGTTCATGGCTTCAGACGGAAGGTCTGGACCACAGGTTTATTCATCAGTGCCGACAGGGTGCTGGAGGATGCCGTGATTTATTCATTGACACGGGGTTAGTGTCAAAGCAAGGAGTCTTTTTATTCGTCGAATCCAGACAGAGGGTCTGGGCTAAAGGAACAAGGTCTTTTTATTCGTGGCATCCAGACAGAAGGTCCGGGCCAAAACAAGGGGTCTTTTTATTCATCAAGTCCAGACGGAAGGCCTGGGCCGAAGGAAAGAGGTCTTTTTATTCCTTAACTTGGATGGAAGGTCCGAGTCAAAGCAAGGGGACTTTTTATTCATTGACTCTAGATGGAAGGTCTGAGCCAATGTGGACGGGTCTTTTTGTTCTCTGGCCAGGACGAGAAGTTCGATTCAGAGTGATGGGGGTCTTTTTGTTCTCTAGCCGGACGAAAGGTCTGATCCAGAGTGGAAGTGTAACATCCCGAATTATGTAATAATAAGATTATGCAGTAACCGGGTGATTTAATTGCATTTCCCCTTAGGCTAAATACCGACCAAATTATAAAAATGTGAAAATTTTATATTCGTGTGAAGGGTCATTTTTCCCACAGTTTTGTCTTCTAAAACGAACCCAATAGAAAATTTGGTTTGGCCCAATTACAGGTTTTGGCTTGAACTTGGAGTTTCGTTAAGATTGGCCTTGTTCGACCAAATTTGAACTAAATTCGAGCTCAAATGGGATCATTCCGGACCCAATCGACCGACCTTTGATCGAAGCCCATTTTCCCTCTATCTCCCAACGAAAACCCTAACCCTATCAAGCTCAAACTTTGAGTGGAGGTGGCGTAACCCGGTCAAGCGCGAGTTTCACGCGCGAGCGTTTCCACGACTCTTTCCACCCTTATCACATCCCTAGAATCGACCCTAGCTCTATAAATTGAACCCTAGAACAACCGAGAGTTCCCATTTGCTGTGATGACCGGCGGTGTGGGCGTTCGTGAGTGGAGACGTAGAGTTTTGTAGTATGTTTCCCTTACGGTTCCAGCACCACCGTCCCCTTTTCCCTTCGATTTCAGGTAGGTTCTTACAGACCAAACATTAAATTAATGACCCCATCTTGAGCGCCTTTGAGTCCTCTTCATTTTAATACAAAATCACCTAAATTCTGTGCAGCATAGCGTTCGCTATTAGCTTTTTGTCAAAGCATGTCTAGTTAGGGTTTGTCAGCGTTCCCTTTCATCTTGTATTGACTTAAACGTAGGGTTCTTGTAGGCTAAATCTCCAATTAAGCATGCCAACATGTACGAAATTTTGCTCTCTTTCTATTGAGATCGTTTTGCCCAATTTCTATTGTCTATACTGCATGTATTTCGGTGTATAAGCAAAGTGTGTTGGGATTCGCCGGATGCCAGGGCGGGGAACCTGGTAGCGATCCTACCAGTGACAGCAGCTGGGCTTAACGATCGTTCGACAGACCGTTTAGTTTCCGATTGTGGGTTACGCTGGGCTTAGCGTCCGCCTGACAGACCGCCGCTGGGCTTAGCAGTCGCCCGATAGACCGTTTGGTTTTGCTATTGTGAATCACCCTGTAGCGGTCGCAGGTTGACCGCTAACCATGGCTAGCGGCCCTTTCCTTGACCGCCAGAAGCCCTCGGGTTACTGTTGCACCACTGTGTTTTCGCCTGAAATCTCTCCTGATTACATAGCATGGTTAGGGTAAAAACACACCTAATGACTAAGGTTATATGGAATGTTTAACAAGGTAAATTATCTTTGGTTCATGGCTATTGAATTTCTATCTTTTCTCCTTCAACGCATGGCTTAGTAAATGATCCTCTTGATTCAAAAAGGTAGTTAAAATGTGATTAACGTACACGTGATTCCATTAAATTGCTACGTCCCTATCACTTATTGAACTGGTGCTGGTTAATTGATTAAGTTGTTTGACAGTCGTGCCAGTCTGGTGACATTGGCTGACCGCTTTACACTCGATTTTCGCATTTTCATAGCCTCAATCTTTTAATTGTTGGGACTCTCCACCGGATACTCCTTCCATCGAACTAGGACAACTATTATGAGACCTCCATAAGTCCCCGCAAGCCTGCGATTCGCACCAGGACGCCGGGCAGGTTGTACCACCAAAGCATGAACCCACTGACTTGATCGACTCACGTTTTGGGCAGCCCGAGTTTGGGACTGTTCTGCCCTGTTCGACCATTAGGCGGCCCTTCTGGGACCACTACCCTCCAGTAGCGGCCATGTCGCGACTGCCAAACGTTTTCTAACATGGTCTTGTGCCAATTTGCCAGGTCGACTTATCCTTGTTTTAAGTCGACCTAACCTTATTCAAGTCGACCTAAGCTTCCTCAATCCAACTGGGATATGTGGGCTGAACCCTGGTTCGGTCCAACCATGCCTCAGACAGATTGGGAACATGTTCTAGTCGATTGAACAACCTTTTACTGGTCCCAGACTCTTAGCGGTCTCTCTCGGACCGCAACCCTCCTTTAGCGGCCCTCTATAGACCGTTTTTCTCTTTCTTTCTTTCTTCTGTGCGTCGACCTATTAACCCCTTGAGTCGACGCCATTCTTGTTGATTGTGCGCCTTTAACGGTCCAGTATAAATCACCTTTGCCGTTTAGCGGTCTTGGTGTGACAGTAACCCTGTTCAAGAACTAGCTTTTCTGTGATTCTTGTGTGTGGTTACAACTGTATGTCAAGGGTAGCCCTTGGGCTGTACTATATTCTCTTTCATGATCGCTGATTGTGAACCTTGACTCCAAAGTCATGTTCCTATGACTTTTATCTAAACTTATTTGGAATTTTCCCTCTTGGTCTTAGTGATAAGTTACATGAACTTAACCTTGGAATTCTTGCCCGATTCCAATGAATGTCTAGATTGTTACTTGGGATCTTGGATCCGTCAATCAGTGCCAACATATCATAAAGGGCCCGGTCTGGTCCTGGGAGGAGCTCACGAAAGTACTAGTTCCCCGGGGAGTTTATAATGACAAGGTGTGGCATTGCACCGAGTACTTGCTAGCATGTTGTCTATGACATTCATTTCTATATGAAACTGTGACTCTGCCTGACTTGCTATAACTGCGTACTTGCTTCAGCCAATTCATGAAATAGTGCTATACACGGTCTTTACCATGTTATTCCTTCCAACATTCCTTTCCTTTCCTTTTCTTTGTTTTGACCTTAGTTCACCGTTACTTAAGTTTATTTTATTCTCAATGTTTTCATGCAGTAACATGCTTAAATTGGTTAATTACTTATACACTGCCTATTAGAATCTACTAAGCGTTCGCTCACCCAGTTTTTCCCCCTTTCAGGTAGATCTGGCGAGGATACGCAAACTGATGGGGACGGGCAAGAGTGAACATCAACGAGCGAGCCAATTAGAAGTCTTGCCGGGTGGCGGTCTTAGTATAGATTGTGTTAGGGTCGTGTCATTGTTCAGTTGCATGAGTTGTAATTTATTTTTGTCACTTCAAATTGGATCTACGTGTATGTAGTCAGCAAACTTGAATCAATCATTTTGATTAATGGAGTTGGCAGTTAATTGCGTAATCTTATTCTCCTTTATTCTCAGTATTTATTTAATTATGTTATTTGCTCTGATTCTCACGAGTGATTATAACTGATGTGTTCCGATTTTCTACATCGGGGAGTGACAGTTTTGCGGTATCAGAGCCTAGGCTCTCTAACCTCCCTAGGTTTCTAGTAGTGTTAATAACCCGTGGCCCAGGTAAAGTCTAGGTTTCCAACCTAGTGAGATGGGGTAAAGACTTGGGTTGAGTTAACTAATAAATTATAAAAGAGATTTCGATAGGTCATTTCTAATTAATTTCCCTACATGTACGAATCTGTTGCAATGGCAGCTAAGTGTGCGCAGTGGCGAGATATGCAACGCACGGTCCAGGGTTTAACTCGGGCCTTACAGCAAGTAGCGCAAGGCGGTGCGCATCATGGAGCCGGTGACCTTCACCGAAACTTTTGAGGCTTGAATCCCCCGCATTTTGGTGGCACTGCAGACCCCGATGAGGCAGAACATTGACTGAAGGAGATGGATTGGATCTTTAGAGTTATGCAGTGTGGTGACCAGGATCGAGTCCTCTTGGCAACATTTCAGCTAGAGCGCGACGTACGTGCTTGGTGGGAAGCCGTGGAAGCCACGCACGGTAATAGGCGTGCAACATGGGATGAGTTTAAGGAGCATTTTAACAGCAATTATTTCTCAGACCATGTGCAGGAAAAGAAGGAGGTGGAGTTCGCTGCTCCGAAACAATGAAATCTATCAGTTGCTGAGTACGAGGCGTAGTTCGCTCATTGCCTCGTTATGCACCGCATTTGGTGACTGCGGAGAAGATGAAGGCCAAGCGTTTCCTTAATGGGCTGAAGCTTCACTACATTAATCAGTTGGCACCGATGGAGATCCACAACTATGCTGAGATAGTGAGGAAAGCATAAGTTCTTGAAGACACCATGGAGATGATGGAGCAGAGCATACTACCAGTTTTGGAAATTTCAAACCCACTAATGGCAAGAAGAGGCCCAATGGCGGGTCGAGTTCATCACAGGATAAGAAGGTAGGTTCGACTGCCCCGTCCAAAGTCAACTGCAGGTATTGTGATCGGTCAGGTCACAAGATGGAGGAGTGCTGGCGCAAGCTAGGCGCATGTCTACGTTGTGGTAGCAGGGACCACAAGATCCCCGAGTGTCCTCTTATTTCATATCAAGCTACACCGGATAAGCCGCAAGGAAGTGAAAGGCGGCAGGGCAAGCTCCAAGCCCTTCAGGAGATCGAGTCAGAAGCCACCGAGGAGGGTGGATTGGTTGAAGGTACTCTTACTATTGTCTCTAGGCCGGCATTTGTTCTCTTTGACACTGGAGCAACTCATTCATTTATTTCTCAGAATTTTGCTAAGTTTATACCTGTGGAACCATTGTTGATGGATTCTCAATTAGAAATTTCAACCCCTATTCGTTCGGGTTCGACTATCAAGTATTAGTATCCTTCTAGTGAGATTCTAGTTAATGGTCAGAATTTACCAGCCAATTTAGTATGTATGAAGATGAAGGATTATGATGTGATCCTAGGAGCAGATTGGTTAGCTAGTGTCCATTGTAAGTCGAGTTTAGTATCTTTTTTTGAACACCCCGAGCTTTCCTTTGTTGGTGTTAGGCATTCTAAGACTATGCCACTTATTTCGGCACTTCGGGCCGAGAAAGAATTAAGGAAAGGGTGTCAGGCGTTCTTGGCCTTGGTCTCTTTGAGCGGTAGGAAGGAGTTGGAGCTGGAGGACATCCCTATTGTCCGAGACTTTCCTAATGTATTTTATGCAGACTTGCCAGGACTTCCACCTGAAAGGGAGGTAGTTTTCTCTATCGATTTAGTTCCTAGCGCGTCACCAGTCTCCAAGGATCCATACCAAATGTCCCCCGCTGAATTGAAGGAATTGAAGGAGCAATTGTTAGGGTTGCTGGAGAAAGGGTTCATTCATCCAAGTACATCCCCGTAAGGAGCTCCAGTGCTTTCTGTAAGGAAGAAGGATGGTTCTTTGAGGCTGTGTATTGATTATCGCCAATTGAATCATCTTACCGTTAAGAACAAGTACCCGTTGTCAAGAATAGATGAACTATTTGATCAGATATCGTGAGCACAATATTTTTCCAAGATTGGTCTCTTATCAGGGTATCATCAGTTGTGAATCAAGGATGAGGATATCTTTAAGACGACATTTCGAAGCAGGTATGGGTATTTCGAATTTGTAGTAATTCTTTTTGGTCTAACGAATGCTCCTGTAGCTTTTATGCAGCTGATGAATAGTGTGTTCCGGCCCTACTTAGATCAATGGGTCGTGGTATTTATCAATGACATTCTCATTTATTCTAAAAGCAAGGAAGAGCATGAAGAACACTTGAAGATGGCATTGCAGATACTAAGAGATCATCAGTTGTATGGCAAGTTCAATAAGTGTGAGTTCTGGTTGTAAGAAGTGTCCTTCCTAGGTCACATCATTACTAAGGATGGTATCGCTGTAGATCCCTCTAAAGTAGAGGCAGTAAAGAATTGGGTTAGGCCTGTGAATGCAACTGAAGTTAGAAGTTTTCTAGGCCTAACAGGCTATTATCAGAGATTCATTAAGGATTTCTCCAAGATTGCGGTACCTTTAACTAGGTTGACCCGTAAGGAGAATCGATTCGAGTGGTCAGAAGATTGTGAGAGAAGTTTCCAGACTCTGAAGGAGTGTTTGATCACTGCCCCTGTGCTGACTTTGCCCTCTGGAGAAGAGATTTTGAAGTTTATACTGATGCCTCGGGTATTGGCTTAGGCTGTGTGCTTATGCAGTATGGTAAGGTTATTGCCTATTCTTCTAGATAATTGAGGAAGCATGAAGAGAACCACGCTGTCCATGATTTAGAGCTTGCTGTAGTGGTGTTTGCCTTAAAGATTTGGAGACACTACCTGTATGGAGAAACCTTCGTCATATTTTTCGATCATAAGAGCTTGAAATATTTGTTCTCCCAAAAAGAGCTTAACATGAGGCAGAGAAGATGGCTCGAGTATTTAAAGGATTTTGACTTTTCCATTGAGTATCACCCTGGGAAAGGTAATGTTGTGGCTGATGCTTTGAGTGGGAAACCGATGGCTAAGTTGTTCAACCTTATGATACAAGAGTGGAAGATGCTGGAACAGTTAGCAAGTTTAGATCTTAATATGGATGAGAAGAGGAATCGGGTTGTGATCACCCATTTCTGAGGTTAAGACCTTGCAAGATAATGACCCTTTTCTGGTAGAGATCAGAGAAAGCATGAATAGTCACCCAGATTTTTCGTTCGTCGAGGATGGCAGGTTACTGCCCAGGGGAAGAACTTGTGTTCCTTGTTCAACCGACGTGAAGAACAAGATCCTTGAAGAAGCCCATAAATCCAAGTATATTATCCACCCCAGAGCTACTGAGATGTATCGGGATTTGAATAGGACCTTTTGGTGGCCGAGCAGGAAGAAAGAAGTGGCTGAGTTTGTGAACAGATGCTTAGTATGTGAACAGGTGAAGGCTGAGCATCTTAGACCTACCCGGAAGTTAAAGCCTCTCGAGATACCACAGTGGAAGTGGGAGAATATCGGCATGGATTTTATCATGGGATTACCTAGAACTCATGGCGGTTTCGACGCAATTTGGGTGATTATTAATCGATTGACTAAGTCCGCACATTTCTTACCCATCAAATCGAAATGGATAGTGGATGTGTTAGCTGCCTTGTACATGAAAGAGGTGGTGAGGTTGCATAGAGTGCCTGTGAGCATCGTGTCTGATAGAGACCCTAGGTTCACATCTCATTTTTGGAAAGGATTGTAGGAATCGTTAGGAACCCGTCTGAATTTTAGTACCGCCTTTCATCCTCAGACTGACGGGCAGACAGAGAGAACAAACCAGATTGTAGAAGATATGTTAAGAGCTTGCATGATTGACTTCAGAGGTAGCTAGCATGAACATTTAGCCCTAATAGAGTTTACTTTCAACAACATTTACCAGTCTAGTATTCAGATGGCACCATTTGAAGCTTTGTATGGAAGAAGCTGTAGATCACCTTTGTGCTGGGTTGAGGTAGGCGAGAAGCAATGGCTTGAACCAGATCTTAGTTCAGAATCAACCAAGAACATTCAGATTATCAGAGATCATATGCAAGTTGCACAATCCAGACATAAGAACTATGCTAACAACCGAAGGAGAGATTTAGAGTTCCAAGTTGGTAACCACGTATTTCTGAAAATCTCATCCACAAGGGGAGTTAGAAGATTTGGCATCCGTGGCAAGTTAAGTCTAAGATTTGTTGGTCCGTTTGAAATTCCGGAGAGAGTGGGAGAAGTTGCCTATAGATTGGCATTACCACCCCAGTTGTCAGGCGTACATAGTGTTTTCCATATGTCCATGGTACGAAAGTAGGTTTATGACGCTTCATACATCATTCAGCATGCAGAACTGAAGCTAAATGAAGATCTATCCTACGAAGAGAAGCCTATCAAGATTTTGGACCGGAATCAACAACAACTCAGGAAACAGTCCATATCGATGGTTAAAGTCCAGTGGAGTAGCAGTGAAACAGAAGAAGCAACGTGGGAGTCAGAAGAAATAATCCGGAAGCAATATCCCGAATTGTTCTGAGGTCAGTAACCTTGGTTGTCCTCGTTTCGATAAGTTTAGTAAATTTGGAGGATAAAATTCCTTAAAGTGGGGGAGTGTGTAACATTCCGAATTATGTAATAATAAGATTATGCAGTAACCGTGTGATTTAATTGCATTTCCCCTTAGGCAAAATACCGACCAATTTATAAAAATGCAAAAAAATTATATTCGTGTAGAGGGTCATTTTTCCCACCATTTTATCTTCTAAAACAAACCCAATAGAAAATTTGGTTTGCCCCAATTGTAGGTTTTGGCTAGAACTCAGAGTTTCATTAAGATTTGCCTTGTTTGACCAAATTCGAACTAAATTCAAGCTCAAACAGGCTCATTCCGGACCCAATCGATAGACCTTTAATCGAAGCCCATTTTCTCTCTATCTCCTAGCGAAAACCCTAACCCTAGCAAGCTCAATTTCGAGCCGAGGCGGTGTGACCCGGTCAAGCGTGAGTTTCACACGCGAGCATTTCCCATGACTCTTTCCACCCTTATAACATCCCTAGAATCGACCCTAGCTCTATAAATCGAACCCTAGAACTACCGAGAGTTCCCATTTGCTGTGACGGCCGGCGGCGTGCACGTTCGTGGGTGGAGACGTAGAGTTTTGTAGCGTGTTTCTCTTGCGATTCCAGCACCGGTGTCCCCATTTCTTTTCGATTCCAGGTAGGTTCTTACATACCAAACGTTCAATTAATTACACTATCTTGAGTGCCTTCGAGTCCTCTTCATTTTGAGACCAAATCGCCTAAATTCTATGCAGCATTGCATTGGCTATTAGCTTTTTGTCAAAGCATGTCTAGTTAGGGTTTGTCATTATTCCCTTTCATCTTGTATCAACTTATACGTAGGGTTCTTGCAGGCTAAAACTCTAAATAAGCATGCTAACATGTACGAAATTTTGCTCTCTTTCTATTGAGATCATTTTGCCCAATTTCTATTGGCTATACTATATGTATTTCGACGTATAAGCAAAGTATGTCAGGACTCGCCGGAGGCCAGCGCGGGGAACCTGGCAGCGGCCCTACCAGTGACCATCGTTGGGCTTAGCGGTCGCCCGACAGACCGTTTGGTTTCCTGTTGTGGGTTACGCTGGGCTTAGCGGCCGCCCAACAGACCACCGCTGGGCTTAGCGGCCCCCCGATAGACCGTTTGGTTTTCCTGTTGTGAATTGCCCTATAGCGGTCCCAGGTTGACCGCTAACCATCGCTAGCGGCCCTTTCCCTAACCGCCAGAAGCCCTCGGGTTACTGTTGTACCACTATGTTTTCGCCTGAAATCTCTCCTAATTAGATAGCATGATTAGGCTAAAAACACACCTAATGACTAAGGTTATATGGAATGTTTAACAAGGTAAATTATTTGTGGTTCATGGCTATTGAATTTCTATCTTTTCTCTTTCAACGCATGGCTTTGTAAATGACCTTCTTGATTAAAAAAGGTAGTTAAAATGTGATTAATCTACACGTGATTCCATTAAATTGCTACGGCCCTATCACTAATGAAACTGGTGCTCGTTAATTGATTAAGTTGCTTGATAGTCGTGCCACTCCGGTGGTATTGGCTGACCGCTTTACACTCGATTTCTGTATTTTCATAGCCTCAATCTTGTAATAGTTGGGACTCTCCGTCGGATACTCTTTCCGTCGGACTAGGACCACAATTATGAGACCTCTCTAAGCCCCCGCGAGCCTGGGATTCCCATCAGGACGTCGGGCAGGTTGTACCACCAAAGCATGAACCCACTGACTCGATCGACTCGCGTTTTGGCCAGCCTGAGTTTGGGACTGTTCTGCCCTGTTCAACCATTAGGCGGCCCTTCTGGGACCGCTACCCTCCGGTAGCGGCCATGTCCCGGCCGCCAAACGTTTTCTGACCTGGTCTTGTGCCAGTTTGCCAGGTCGACTTATCCTTGTTTTAAGTCGACCTAACCTTGTTCAAGTCAACCTAAGCTTCCTCGATCCACCTGGGATATGTGGCCTGAACCCTGGTTCGGTCCAACCATGCCTCAGGCAGATAGGGAACCTGTTCTAGTCAATTGAACCACCTTTTACTTGTCCCAGACTCTTAGCGGTCTCTCTTAGACCGTAACCCTCCTTTAGCAGCCCTCTGTAGATCATTTTTCTCTTTCTTTTTTTCTTCTCTGCGTCGACCTGTTAACCCCTTGAGTCGACCCTGTTCTTGTTGACTGTCCGCCATTAACGGTCCAGTATAGACCGCCTTTGCCATTTAGCGATCTTGGCATGACCATAACCCTTTTCCAGAACTCGCTTTTCCATAATTCTTGTGTGTGGTTACAGCCGTATGTCTAGGGTAGCCCTTGGGCTGTAATATATTCTATTTCATGATCGCTGATTGTGAACCTTGAATCCAAAGTCATGTCTCTCAGCCAGCATCAAAAAAATCCAAAGCTGGGTGAGAATAAGTGGAAGCTAGTTTTGACGTCCACAAGAGAGGCCAGACGCTGAAGGAATCACTTGCGCCCTCTCATGGATGCCCAAGGGGGGCCGATGCTGCCCTCCTCCGACCCCGCATAGGATGTTCGTCCCATGTCTGGTTTGCCCTCTGGTTCACCTCCGGGACAAGGCAGATCCTTTACTGAAGTCCTATCTTGTTCTATGAAACATCCAACTATCCAAGGCTTTGTCCACGAGCCAACCTTGACGGATGGTGGAGAGCCAGCAGTATTCTTCAGTGCCGAGGAGATTCAGAAATCTTTGCAGCCCTTTATCTTCTCCCTTGTGGCGCGGACCCCTCGTGGAAGACCTTCCTTCCTTGAGATCAGATCACATCTTACAAATAGGTGTAGGTTCAAGGAAGATTTCCCGATCAGTGCCCTAGATTCGCGCCATCTTCTGCTTCGATTCAGGAACTATGATGATTATCTTCAGCTTCTACTACGGGAGTCTCTATTTGTGCATGGCCGGTTATTCTTATTCTTTAAATGGACAATGCAATTCTCCCCAGATGTAGATTCTCCTATCCTGTCGGTTTGGATTGCATTCCCCAGTCTGCCTGTTAATTTTTTCATTGAGCCGCTTCTTCGTTCCATTGCTGGCAATGTGGGTCGTGTGCTGAAGATTGACCCCTCGACCTTAAATCTATCCAACACCATGGTTGCTCGAGTTTGTGTGGAATTGGATGTGTCCAAGCCCCCTCCATCTAGGCTCTGGATTGGTTTTCCAGTGGAGGTGCTTGGCAAGATATTATCTACCCAGAGCTACCATCTTTCTATTCTGCTTGCTCCCGCCTTGGTCACAAAAAGGAGGAATGCAAAGGGAATAGGATTATCTCGAGTTCATCTAATCCTTTTGTCCATGGCCCTCATCGCTTACAGTCTAAGCCCAAAGTCGTCTGGCAACCAACAATAGCTCACAAGGGTGCTATTTTTATTGCGACTACTTCTGCGGATCCTCTGCATATTAGCCAGGATCAGACTACAGACTTAGTTGATCATATTTCACTGGTACAGGCTATTCAAGTTGAGTCTCCTTTGGTTACTCAGGACAAGCAACCTTGTTGTATTCCTGTGGAAGATAGGGAAATGAGAGGTGTTGGAGATGGTGTTCCTAAAGTCCCGTCTGAAGGAGCATTACCTGTAATGCATTCTATTTCACCAGAGAGTATTGGAGGTCTTATGGCACACTCATCTCAGTCAAAGACTCTAGAACTTAATCGGGATATTTCTTCGGTTGTTATCTCTAATCCATCTGAAATGGATGATCTGGTTTCTCCTATTCTGGAGCTCCCTTCAAACCAAATTGCGGCTCTGTCGACTGCTATTGTTCCTGTTCCTGAGATCGAAGTTGTTGACACTCTTCCCTCACTGGCGGAGCAAAAGTTACAATCAGTCTTACATATGAGCCCACAGCAACCAACGGACATTTTAGCTCGAAGACATGATATAGCTAACTCTGCTGCAATTGACAATGTTCGGGTATTTGCAGATCAACCGGGAATCATCACCAGATCCATGACCAGGTCTGGATCTATGGGTAACATTCCCAAAATTCAACATCAATGATGAATTATATCATTCGGAATATTAGAGGCATAGGAAATGATGTCTCTATTGGTCATGTGAAATTTTTAATCAAAACATATAACATTGATTGCATTGTTTTATTGGAACCAAAAGTTAACATTTGCAAGATGGAAGGCATTTGTAGAAAGCTTGGTATGTCAAAGGCTACTGCCAATGAGGCTGAAATGGCGCATATTTGGGTGCTATGGAAGGATCCATTGGAATTTACAATTTTTTGTTTGGACAATCAGCAGATCACTCTCTTACAGACTAATACTGCCCTTTCTGAATTCCACATTTCTCTTGTGTATGCAAAGTGCTCGATCCCTGAGAGAAAGCATTTATGGGATTCTCTGACTAAGTCCATTCTCAGATTTTTGGACCATGGCTAGTGGCAGGTGACTTTAACTACATTTTGTCTGAAGATGAGAAACTAGGTGGCAACCCCCCTAATCTGGTTGGGATGTTTGATTTTAAGGAGTGTATATCCGACTGTGCGTTGATTGATGCTGGTTTTAATGGTTCCAGCTCACCTGGCATAATAATCAGTCTGGTTGCAGAGGTATATGGGCCAGATTGGATAGGGCTTTAATTAATGCTGCTTGGTTGACTTTTTCTCCAGTCTCTATAGAACACTTATCTAGGGAAGCTTCAGACCATGCTCCCTTGCTTGTCAAGTTGTCCCCTAAGGAAAAAATCAAGAGCAAGTTTTGTTTTCAAAAGATGTGGATTTACCATTCAAATTTCATGGAGGATGTTAAAAAATGTTGGAACACCAGCCCAATTGCTTCTTCTCCCACCACTACTCTTTATCTCAAGCTTAAGTATTTAAGGAACATGCTGAGAGTTTGGAATAAGCAGACTTTTGGCAATGTCCACTCAAATCTTGTTGAGGCTGAAGATGCAGTAATCAAGGCAGAGTTTACCTATGATCTTCAACCTTCGGCTTCCAATTCTGCTGCTCTGGAGCATGCAAAAACTGTGCTTTCTGATAGGCTGATTCAGCAAGAATGTTTTTGGAGACAAAAATCTAGGGTTCATTGGCTGCTTGAGGGGAATAGAAATACAAAGTTTTTTCATGCAACTACCATGGCAAATAGAAGCAAACATTCTATATCTCGGCTAAGGAATTCAGCTGGTGTTCTTACTTCGGATCTGGAAGAAATGAAGTCTATAGCAGTATCCCATTTCCATAAAGCATTTACATCACAAGAGCACTACATAGATGATCATTTTATGGACTGTATACCACAGCTGGTGAATCAACATGATAATGATATTTTATGCTCTGTCCCCACTGAATCTGAGATCCATAAAGCAGTTCTTAAGCTCTCTCCAGATAGTGCCCCGGGTCCTGATGGTTTTACAGGTGCTTTCTTCCACAAAGCATGGGACTTAGTTGGCAGTTCTGTTGTTAGTGCAGTACAAGAATTCTTCACCTCCCGACAAGGTCTGCCTAGAAGTGCTACCTCAACTTTGATTGCTTTAATACCTAAAAGGCAAAATGTGACTGATATTGCAGACTATAGGCCTATAAGTTTCTGTAATTATTTCTACAAAATCATTTCCTCTATCATTAATACCAGATTAGCCACCATCCTACCTAAGATTATCTCATTAGAACAATCTGCTTTTGTGAAAGGGAGAAATATTGTTGAGAACATAGCACTTGCTCAAGAAATGACTAATAATCTGGGTAAGAAAACAAGGCGTTCTAATGTCATGATAAAGCTTGATATGGCTAAGGCTTATGACCGTTTGGAGTGGTATTTCCTGTTTGCTATTTTACACAGATTTGGATTTATCAACCAATTCATTTGTCTAGTAGAAAAATTAATTAACAACTACTGGTTCTCTATTCTATTAAATGGGGAAGCTACAGGTTTCTTCAAGTATTCTACAAGTGTCCGACAGGGAGACCCTATGGCACCTTCTTTATTTATCATTGCAGAGGAAGCCTTGAGCAGATCACTGAAGGCAGCATATTATAGTGGCAGGGTGGAGTGGTTTTCAAGTCCAAGAGGTTGCCCTAAAATCTCACGTCTCCTATTTGCTGATGACACACTGATATTTAGTAAAGGCAATAGTCGTTCTGTTAGGAACCTGATGACTATTCTCAGTGACTATGAAAAGGCTTCAGGACAGCAGATCAATGTTGCTAAAAGTGGGTTCTTTATCCATCCCAAGGGTAGTTGTAATGTGGCCAAGAGAATCAAAGATAACACTGGTTATACTCAGCACTCTTTCCCGCACAAATATCTGGGATTTCCACTGATTCAGGGCAGATCCAAGAAGGTTCACTTTGTTGGCATTATTAACTCCATTCAAAAAAGGATTACTGGATGGAAAGCTAGTCTTCTTTCTCAAGGAGCTAAGTTTTTTTTAATCAAGCATGTTTTAACTTCATTGCCCATTTACACCTTATCCTCTTCACCTTTGTACAGTGGGACTCATCATAAGTTAGAGCATTCATTGGCCAATTTTTTTTTGGGGATCTTCAACTTATGGTCAAAAAAGACATTGGAGATCTTGGCAGTCTATTTGTAAGCCCATTCCCCATGGTGGGCTTGGTATCTTGTCTTTAAGACACATGGAAACAACTCTAAGGGTAAAGATGCTATGGCAGGCTCTGCATTCTACATCATTGTGGGCAGAGTTTTTTAGAGGTAAATATATTCGGAATGCCCTCCTAACTGATGTCCAGTTTAATAACATGGGAGGGCTAGCCAAAAGGAGTTGGAGAAAGGCAAGAGACTTGATTCTTCAACACAAAAGGGTTGTTATTGGTGATGGTAGTCACACTAACTTCTGGTTTGATAAATGGTTAGGAAACTTAACTTTGGCTGACCTGGTCCCTGCTCACTATATTCCGAACCCTATGACTACTGTCAAGGAATTTTTAATGCACCATTCAACCGAAGAACTGGCTGTGCAAAATAGGGAGTTTCCTACTAATATCAACAATGCCTTAAGGAATATTTCTCTTATTCAGGAACAAGATCAAGAATTCTGGAGTTTATCCTCTTCTGGGAAATGCAATGTTCAGTCCACTTACAAACTTATGTGCAGCAGTTCTAGCATTCAAACTAATGTTCCTTGGGCCCGGATTTGGTCTAGCTGGTTACCCACCAAGCTGTCAGTGCACTTATGGAAAATTCTTCACAATTGTCTTCCTATTGATTCTAATATCAAACGAATTGGTATTCCTTTATGCTCTAAATGTCTCTACTGCTCACAGTCAAAGGAGGAAGACTTATGTCATCTATTTCTCACCAGTGAAACTGCTACTCAGATATGGGCTCATTTCAGGCTTATGGGTTTACCATTATCTGGTAATTCAGTAACTTGTTTCATCTTCAATGCTATTAGCAGCATCCAGCAAAAAACCTTGTTCGGACTTTTCACTCTAGCTGTCCTCGGATATGGCATGTGGGAAATCTGAAAGACTAGAAATTATGCCAAATATGATGGTAAACATATCAATAAGCATGGTCTTATTCACAGAATTTCATACAAGGTCAAGCAAATTTGCGCGGTTGCTGATCTCAAGGAACCTCTCAACAGCAAAAGAAAAATCTTGGAGGACTTTGGGATTCATAATATCAAATCATGTCGACAGCAAATAAAACTCATTAAATGGGTCTGTCCTCCTTGGCCTTTCCTAAAGCTAAACACTGATGGGGCATCTAAGAAAGGTGGGGAATCTGGGGGTGGTGGTGTCATCCGAGACCACAAGGGGAATGTTCTTCTTGCATTTTCACATTTCTATGGTAAGACCAACAGTTTAGTGGCTGAAGCCCGGGTGCTTCTTGATGGGGTTAAATATTTGCATACTCTGGATAATAAGCCTACTATCATTGAATGTGATTCTCAATCTCTAGTCCAGATCATTAGAAGACACATTCAATGCCCTTGGTCTATCATCATCTATGTTCGAGAAATATGGAGCAGTTTTTCACAGTTGGATACCATTCATCATATATACAGAGAAGGCAATTCTGTGGCGGATTCCTTAGCTTCCCTGGCTTGTTCTATGAAATCTAATTCCTTTTTTTCATCCCATGAGCTTCCTTCCAATATTAAAGGTGTAGCTCGTTTAGATAAGCTAGGCATGTTTGGCTTACGTTTGATGTAACTCTTATTCTTTTACAATGCTAATAAAATTTGCCTCCTAGAGATTGATGGTGGAGTGGGTCTTACCCCTGGCTAGGGGTGCACTCTCCCACCTTTCCCTAGGTAGGGTTTTTCTTGATTAAAAAAAAAACTCCAAAGTCATGTTCCTATGACTTTTATCCAAACATATTTGGAATTTTCCCTCTTGGTCTTAGTGATAAGTTACATGTACTTAACCTTGGAATTCTTGGCCGATTCCAACGAATGTCTAGATTGTTACTTGGGATCTTGGATCCGTCAATCAGTGCCAACTCATCATAAAGGGCCCGGTCTGGTCCTGGGACGAGCGCCCGAAAGTACTAGTGCCCCAGGGAGTTTGTAATGACAAGGTGTGACATTGCACTGAGTACTTGCTAGCGTGTTGTCTATGACATTCATTTCTTTATGAAACTGTGACTCTACCCGACTTGCTATAATTGCGTGCTTGCTTCGACGAATTCATGAAATAGTGATATACACTGTTCTTACCCTGTTATTCCTTCCAATCGTTCCTTTCCTTTCCATTTCTTTGTTTTGACCTTAGTTCACCGTTACACATGTTTATTTTATTCTCAATGTTTTCATGCAGTAACATGCTTAAATTGGTTAATCACTTATACACTGCCTGTTAGAATCTACTGAGCGTTCGCTCACCCAGTTTTTCCCCCTTTTAGGTAGCTCTGGCAAGGATACGGAAACTAGTGGGGATGGGCAAAAGTGGACATCTACGAGCGAGCCAATTAGAAGTCTTGCCGGGTGGCAGTCTTAGTATAGATTGTGTTAAAGTCGTGTCGTTGTTCAGTTGTGTGGACGTCAAAAAATGTCGAGTAGGATCATGCGGCGTGCACGTTTCGACAGTCGAGAGCGAGTCGAAGATGAAAATGCCGAATAAACCTCATGCCTCGCCCGATCAGGACGAGAACTCGCTTGGTGGTCTGCTACCCATTAAGGAAGCCCCCCAGGCGAGAGATACGGCTACAACTCTCCGACCGGCCACGCCGAGAGCTGAATCAGAGAAAAGTCGGGAACTCCGGCACAGTCTCGGCATGCACCGAAAGTCACGCAAAGTCTGGGCCGAGCCCTAGAGGCTGCAAACGGAATATTATGGAGGCCATACATTGCAAACGGAACATTCCGAGAATGACAACATTCATATAAACGGCCGTGACTTTGAAAAGAATCTGTTCCGTGCTTAAAACGGCACGGAAGGGCCATAAAGCGGCGCGCCTTAAAACGGCATGCCCCTTTGCTTAAATGGCGCGCCCCACCTTATGCTCTAATATGAGCCCCCCCCCTGCTTTTGTTAAAACGGTGCCACTCCCCTTATATGCTAAAATGGCGCTCTCCCGTTGGAGGGCCGCCCCTTTGAATGCACTAAAATGGCGCCGTTTTAACCCCTCATCCTGAAAGCCCACAGTAGACTATTCTCTTAAGCGTTTCCCCTACGCGCAATCAACCCATCCCATCATCAATGCGGTCTCCTGTTTCCTGAGAACATCATGTCGATGAACAGCTTAAAATGGCTAAATGGCTGCTTCAATCCGTTGGGCAACCAAGCATGTTCTTTAAACAGAAATTCTCGAGCACTGCACCACCGAATGGCCATTCACGGCCAGCTGCCCACTCCCTTACAGGTCATGGCGATGTTAACGTGGCTGGCGAAGGAGGTCGATAGCAAATCGGCGCGACGTGGGCAAGCGTCCGACGTGCTCAGCTTCAAACAAAGACTTGAGTGCTTCACCCTGTATATATAACAAGCATTTGTTAAGCAGGGCGGGGGTGTGTGTGGCTCTCGTGTGGCTCTCGGGTGGCTCTCTGGTGCGCATAGGAAGAAAGGTTCCCGAGAGGTGGGTGTAAGAGGAGAATAGGGGTGAGAGAGTTTATTTTGCTCTCCTCCAGGGAGCTTCCATCGAAGAAGGCCGAAGGGTGAGCAAGCTTTGTTCTCATGCCGGAGAAGAAAAGGGAGAGAGAGAGAGAGGGGTGAGTGTGAGAGGTGAGTAGGGGGGGTTCTGTGTTCTTTTTCCTTCCTCGAAAGTATCTTCTTCCTCCCCCCTTCGATGTAGTCCATTTGTATCTTGGGATGAATCTCTTTCTATGCAAAACTCCTTCCCCATTGTGTGGATGAATAAAAGAAGAAAAGCCATTTTTGCAACTCTAGTATTCTCTGTTCCAATCTCTACTCTTCCTTTTCCCATTCTCCGATCATCTGGGGCCTTTGAGGTCCGCCTCTTCATAGCGTGACCCTCAAAGGAACCCGGCCGAAGGATGAACATCCATTGCCCTTGTGGAGAACACTTGCCCCACTTCAAAGAATCATCGCCCGTGAGTCGTGGTCGCTCTTGTAGGCTGGCCCTCGAGCGCTCCACACTCACATTTGGGTTCGGACAGCTGTGAGGCCACTCTGATATTTTGAGGGTCACCCCGGAGCAATCCTTTTGGTGGCCTTCGCGTCTCTCTGGCAAGCCCCAGTCTGGGGGAGATGCTGCCCAATTTTCGCCAGGGGATTAAGAACACTCAAGAACAAACGAACAAAGACACCCTCTGTGAATTAACCCCTAAAATCTTGCACAACAAACTCCCCCGAACAAATAACTTAAACCCCTCATTACCAATCTAATTTATCAACTGAACGAACAAACCAACCATTAAAATCCACCCACGGGTGAAAGAAAAGAAGCACACAGTCAATCCTTGTGAAACAAACCCTCGGGAGAGGCTAATCCAGCGCGGTTATTGTTCCACCGCGCTGGTTTAACCCCCTCTCTCAAAAGCCCCCCCCCCCCTCTCCTTCTTTGAACCCAAAAACTGCGCGCCCCCATCTCCTTCTTTGAACCCGAAAATGGCGCCCCCCCCATCTCCTTCTTTGAATCTTAAAACGGTGCCCCTTTTCCCTTGTATTGCTTAAACGGTGCGCGCCTTGCCCATTCTCAATACGGTGGCCCCCCCTCTAATCCTATTCCGGCGTGTCGATTTAAACCCACTTTTTCATTCCCCCCTTTTGATGCTTAATACGGCGCCCTCCTTTGAAGTCCTAATCTGACGCGCCTCCCCCTTTGTTCGCCTTGTTCACCCCTTATCCGACGTGGTTAATCCCGGCGGGCCTCTTATATATAAAGGGGGGGAAACTAAATAACAATAAAATAAACGAGAGAAAGGTTCAAACAAAAGAGAATGCAAAGATCCCCGCGACCTGACCGTGCAGGTCGATCCGCGTGTGAGGGCACACGTTGGTGAGCTCGGGCTACGCACTTAATAATCCACTCCCTCGGACTGGGTGCAAAGAGAAAATCAACGACGCCTTATGGTATCCGACGTGGTTTACGGAATTTTCGACATGGCATAGTCCGAAATCATCTCCGACCAACAATCTATCAACTTCACCCGTCCTTACCAGGATCCAATCCCGCATTCTCATTAAACTTGCCTTGTTCGTGGCAGACATCTACGCGATTTTGTTATCGTCTTTTATGCTACAAACACGGACCTTCATCTGAACACGAAATGGCCCATGAGTGGCCGACATAGTCTGAACGTTCATGTCCCGATACGGGTTTCTAGCATAGTCCGTCTTTCACTATCCCCTTGCATTATTAGTATTCTCTTTAGGCCGTAGGGCCCTTATTCTTGGCAATCAATCAAGGGTGTTCCCCCATATGGGGGAAGTAAATAGCGCCGTGGCCTTTACGGCACGGCGGGTTTTGGTCCCGACACGAACTACACAATTATCTGATTAGTCAGATCACGCGCACCTTGGGCTTCCATGAAGCCCGAATAAATCGTCACTCTGTGACTGGCACACCCTCGCACTAAACAAACGAATTAACTCGATCAACAAACGAACCGATTCTTTCCGAATTTTAGTGCGTCCACAAGTTGCAAGAGTTGTAATTTATTTTAGTCACTTCAAATTGGGTCTACGTGTATGTAGTCAGCAAACTTGAATCAGTCATTTTGATTAATGGAGTTGGCAGTTAATTACGTAATCTTATTCTCCTTTATTCTCCGTATTTATTTAGTTACGTTATTTGCTCTGATTGTCATGAGTGATTATAACTGATGTGTTCCGATTTTCCACATCGGGGTGTGACAGGAAGGATCTTTTTGTTCTATGGCCGGGACGGGAGGTCCGACTCAGAGTGAAAGGGGTTTTTTTATTCTCTAGCAGGACTAAAGGTCCAATCTAGAGTGGAAGGGTCTTTTTATTTATGGCTTCAGACGGAAAGTCCGAGCCATAGCATTATTCATCGGTGGGACAAGAGGTTGTAATGTCAAGCTGTAGTTGAGGCTTTTGCTACTGCATGAAATGCAGTTGTTTGGTTTATTCAGCCAAGATAAGTAATCTAGGCCGGAGGAGAGATTTTGAATTCCGGTGGGACTTGATGAATTGACATCCCCCGGTGACTTGGACGATTTTATTTCTTTTTCTTCCTTTTTATCTTTCTTCTTTTTATCTTTCTTCTTTTTCCTCTTCCTTGTTTTCTCTTTTTTTCTCTTCTTCTTCTTTTTTTCTTTCTTTTTCTTTCTGTTTTCTCTATTTTCTTTTGGGTATCAGATCAATGTCGAACCGAGGAAGGCGGGCTTTAACGGGATGTCTAGGCCGCTGGTTGGGTATCTGTCGGCCTTAACGTCGATGGTTGGACATCTATCGTGTTACGTGTTGATGGCTGCACATCTGTCAGGTTGGGCACCGATGGCTTGGACATCATGACATCTGTCGGCTTAAATGCTGATGGTTGTACATCTGTCAGTCCGATTTCTGATGATTGCACATCTGTCGGCTTGGGCCGATGCTTGATCATATGTTGGCTTGCTCGCTAATGGTTGGACATCTGTCGGTGTGACCACCGATGGTCGATCATCTGTTGGCTTGATCGCCAATGGTTGGACATCTGTTGGTGTGACTACTGATGGCTGCATATCTAACATCTGTCGGCTTGAGCGTCGATGGTTGTACATTTGTTGGCTTGATTGGCAATGGTTGAACATCTGTCAGCCGAGCGCCGATGGTTGCGCATCTGTCGGCCTGCGTACCGATGGTTGATCATCTGTTGGCTTGATCGCCAATGGTTGAACATCTGTCAGCGTGACTACTGATGGTTGATCATATGTTGGCTTGATCGTCAATGGTTGGACATCTGTCGGCATGACTACCGATGGCTTGGACATCTGTCGGCTTAAATGTCGATGGTTGTACATCTGTCAACTTGAGCGTCGATGGTTGATCATATGTTGGCTTGGTTGCCAATGGTTGAACATCTGTCGATTTTATTACCAATGGTTGCATATATGTCGGCTTGGGTCGATGGCTTAGACATCTATTGACTTGAACGCCAATGGTTGAACATCTATCAGTTTAATTACCAATGATTGCACAACAGTCAGCTTGGGCCGATGGCTTAGACATCTGTTGGCCTGAACACCAATGATGGGACATCTGTCAGTTTAATTATCGATGATTGCACATCTGTCGGCTTGGGCCGATGGCTTAGATATCTGTTGGCTTGAATGCCAATGGTGGGACATCTATCGGCGTATGTGCCGATGGCTCAGACATCTATTGGCTTGATCACCAATGGCTGAACATCTATCGGCGTGACTACCGATGGTTAAATCTTGACATCTGTCAGCTGGGATGCCGATGGTTGAGTATCGAACATCTGTCGGAGTGACTACCGATGGCTTGGGTATTTGAACAATTTGAACTTCTTCAAACATTGTTGAGTATCTGTCGGTTTGAATACCGATGATTCATGTTGTTGAATATCTATCGGCTCGGACATCGATGACTAGTCATCTTGCTCATCTTTGAGTGTCATCGAACATCTATCGGCTTGAACACCGATGATCATGCATCTTGCACATCCTTTTGAATATTATTGAGCTTCTATCGGCCCGGGCACTGATGATCAGACATCTTGGATAGCATTGAATATTATTGGACATTTATCGGCCTAAACGCCGATGGTAGGAAATCTTGCCCATTCATCATTTTTGCATATTGTTGGGTATCTAACGGGCTAAGTCCCGATGGTGATACATCTTGTATATTCTTTGGATCATTATCGAGCATCTATCGGCCTGAATGTTGGTGGTTGAACATCTTCCTTATTTTGTTATCGATCACCATCTTCATGTCTTCATCGTTCCTTTGCCGATTCTCGGCCATCACTCATCATGACTTCCATCATTATTTTCGTCATCTTTTCATCATCATTTTTATCTGGAGCTTCATCATTTGAATAGCCCCTGTGATCAACAGCAACTGTATAGTACAACAATCTGTCATCAGATGGCCTTTGATAGGCATATATCATCATTTTTATATATCATCTTGTTCATTCTCATTTTCAGCTCATCATTCATTTTTCTTTTGGGGCTCCCAATGGGTCTACGATCCTTGGTGGGGCTTCAGTGTGCCCAAATACTTTGTGCTTAACATGCCCCCAAGCCGAGGTGTATATACTTTGCTTCACATGCCCCCAAGCCGAGGTGTATATACTTTGCTTCACATGCCCCCAAGCCGGGGTTTATTTCTTGGCTTCATAAGCCCCCAAGCCGGGGTTTATTTCTTGGCTTCATATGCCCCCTGGCTTATTATCTTTTTGCTTCATATACCCCGAAGCTGGGGTTTATTTCTTACTTTAGATGCCCCCAGGCCGGGGTGTATTTCTTTGCTTCAATTGCCCCCAGAGCGGGATGACATATGTATCTTGCATTTCTCTTCTGGCTTCCTGCTATAATCTGAGGAACTCGAGACACCCTTTAGAGCGCATGGTCCTTCGGCTGACATATCGAGGCCATGTTGGCCACCATCTTAAAGCCGGGCATCTGATGAGGGCATGGTGGATGCACCCTATACTTCCCCATTTGTAGTTCTCCTTTCTTGATGAGGCCTTCGATGACATCCTTGAATATGTAACAATCCTCAATGGAATGCCCCATCATTTGATGATAAAGGTATAATTGGGGATCATCCCTTCTTTCGGCATCGCTTGGTCCCTTCAGCTCTGGGAGCACAACTTTGCCGTATTCTTGGGCCCACTTGAAGAGACTCCGAGTTTTATCTTTTGGCAAGGAGTAGGGTTTCTTCATTTTGTCCCTTAACGATGATCCTTGTTTTGCAGGCTTTGGGGAAGGAGCCTCAACTGCCTCTTTTACATTTTTCTGTTGTGGCTCGAAGGCCTTCTGAGATGCAGATCTCTTCTTGCACCGGATGCTTGTCGGTTGGTTCATTCTTCCGACTTGAGGCGGTAGTAGCCAGGCAATATTTTGCTAGGAAGGCCTCAATATCGGCCACCAAATCATTTAGCAGTTCAAAGGTTTTGACTTTAACGCCCATCACCCTTTGCAGGATTTCATTCTTCATATTTCTTTTGCATATTTGAACGACGTCCTCATAACTCAGTGGACCCCTGCATCTCTCACGAAGGTTTCTCCATCTTCTTATGAAGTCTAGGGTGGACTCATCATCACTTTGCTTGGTCATTTGTAATTCGGCCTCGGTAACTTCTCCCTCGGCCAGCTTCATTTTAGTTGCTTGCTCTACCCTCGACTTGTTCATCACCGCCGGAGCTATCAAGCTCTAGTGCGAGTTAGCTGATTGCAGAAGCGGGTTTATCCATGGTGTTGTATGAGGTATCGTATCTGTTGTTGGGTCTCCTCTGGAGTTGATCAGCAGTGTGAAGACTGTAATGTATTGATTGTGTTTTGAATGATTGGCAATAATAGAGTTGACTTTGTTAACTGTAGAGTTGACTTTGATGACTTTATATTGATCAGGGTAATACTATGTATTTTGATGAATTGGTTATATTCCAGACCTTTTCATAAAATATTTCTACACACTTTGTTATTCTGAATCTAAGGTCGGTGCATGTCTGCATTGTGCTTGCATTTAGTCGGTGCATGTCTGCATTATGCTTGCATTTAGTCGGTGCATGTCTGTATTATGCCTGCATTTAGTCGGTGCATGTTTGTGTAGAAAAGCATATAAGGTCGGTGCAAGCAGTGCCGCTGGCACACCTCAGGTCGGTGCTAGTCGTCGTCTTTACTTAGTGAGGTCGATGCAAGTTACCATGTGCATACATAGTCGGAGCAGCGTCCGCATTAAGCATATAGGGTCGGTGCAGGTTTTGTTGTGAGCATATAGAGTCGATGCGGATGTTGTTGTGAGCATATAAGTCGGTGCAAGTTTCGCTGGGAGTATATGAAGTCGGTGCAGGTTTTGGTCGGAGTATATGAGGTCGGTGCAGGTTTCGCTGTGACCACATAAGATCTGTGCACATTTTGCCATACATAATAGGTCGGTGCATCTTTGTGCCATTCACATGCAAAGAGTCGGTGCACTGTCTGCTTCATGCATATTAAGGTTCGTGCATGTTTTCATACATGCGTAATAAGCTCAATGCACAATTGTATCCTGCCCAACCAAAGTCAGTGCATTGCTTGCTTTACGATGTATTGATGGTCAGTGCACTTTCTGTTCTATATCATAACACGTAGAGCCTCACGCACACTTAGGGTCGGTGCATATGTATTTCAAGTCTGTGCTAGTTCTTCTTGCATCTGTGCACATACATAGACATGTGAATTGTCTAAGTCCATAACACGTGATTGACACTGTGTTCGTTAAAATGACAGGTGAGACTTATGATCAAACACCTGACACGTGTCCCAACTACCTGTGAACTCCAAGTCAGGAACAACTAAAGTACTAGGATAAAAGGCATGTGATCCAAAGCAAAAGGTGAAGCTCTGTGTTTGACACGTGGAAAGCAACCTAATCACGATGCTGCCACGTGGACATTCCAAGCTCAGATCTGAACGAACTTTTGGGTGGGAAATATGGTTTCCACACGCCCATCATCTGTTGCCTTATAAGAGGGGCAGATCACCCATTGTCGATGATAAGAAGACACTGAGCATACACAGAAGCATATACAGAGAGGATAGTAGCAGCCAAGTCAAGAGGACGTTCCAGCAAGATCGAGAGAGAGATAAATCAGAGAAGAAGAGGAGCCTTGAGAGATCTTTGAGAGACATTTGAGAGAAGAGCTTATAGTCGTTTGAAAGGTGTGAGTCAGAGTTTCTGTGAGTCATTATTTCCGGCTTCTTGGTACAATGCTAGAGCCGATCTGCTCTTTGTAAGAGATACATGTTGTTTTACTATTTTCTATTTTTCTGTTGCTTTTGTTTTTCATTTCGAACTCCTGTTATAGCAAGCTGTGAGTAAGCGGAGGGTAAGCTGTAATCCCCAACGGTAGAGAAGGATTCCTCTGATAGCTTAAGTTGTAAGGCTCAGCGTGTATTGGGAACTTTTCCCCAAAGCTGTGGATCAGCGGATTGGAAGCTGTGAATCCACACTTGGTTTAAGTGTGGGGTTTACGTAGATCTCTGCAGGAGATCGAACCACCTAAAAATTGCTTGTCTATGCTTGATGGTTTGTGATTGTTGCATTTATTCATCGGGTAGTTATCGTATTTCGTTTGATTGATATATTGCATATTCAAGAGAGTGAAAAAGGTATATCAAAAGGTATTGCTTGAAGGATAAGTCAGGCTTATCTAAAAAGTGATTTATCTTGCGTGAGGACACTCATTGAGTTCAAACTCTGCCAAGTACCTATTCACATTTCATCTCTCTGGAATTCAGTTCTGCTACTACTGTGTTTCGATTATCTAGTTAAATTCACTCATTCTCTCTATTGATAATTCTCACATATCACTTGGCTACATCTTCTAGTAACTCCGTGTCTAGATTGGCTGTTCTGATTAAGTAATGTTTAATTCCGCATTTATCTCCTTAATCGTGGTTTAAGATTTGGGGTAGATCTATTCACCCCCCCTCTAGATCTATATCACGTGGTATCAGAGCCTAACTTTTCTACAGGGACTAACATCTTGAAGAGATAGACATCATGGATGCTAAAGGAATGACAGCCGAAGGACAATCTATGACCAAGCCTCCATACTTTGATGGTTTAAACTATGCATACTAGAAAAACCGTATGCAAGTTTTCTTGAGGGTAAAAGATTTTGAACTCTGGAAAGTTGTTAGCAAAGGCCCCTTCTAACTGTCTGAGGATGAGGATTTATGGACACGAGAGCAGATCTGAAGATCAACACTTAACTGGAGCGCTATCAACGCCATCCAGTGTGCCCTTCATCCCACGGAGTTCTCCAGGATCTCATCTTGTTCATTAGCCAAGGAGATGTGGGATAAATTGGAGGTTATATACGAAGGGACATCCCATGTGAGAGAGACTAAAGCCAACATGCTAGTCTCTGAATATGAGGCATTTAGGATGAGGCCGAATGAGACTATCACAGAGATGTATGCTCGCCTCATGATTATCACCAATGGACTAAGGAGTCTTGGCAAAGTGTACTTTGAATATGAGCTGGTGAGAAAGATTTTGCGTTCCTTAACTCCGATCTGGCACACAAAGGCGACTGCTATTGAGGAGTCTAGGGACTTAAAGACCACCAAGGTCGATGAGTTAATCGGTTCACTCATGACATATGAGATGAACTTTCCAAAGGCAGATGAGCTAGAGAAGAAGAAGAGACCCATTGCATTGAAGGCCAACTCCTATAAAAGTGGGTCATCCAG
Organism: Amorphophallus konjac; assembly: GCA_022559845.1. Classification (NCBI taxonomy): domain Eukaryota; kingdom Viridiplantae; phylum Streptophyta; class Magnoliopsida; order Alismatales; family Araceae; genus Amorphophallus; species Amorphophallus konjac. The sequence continues at coordinate 78,684,989 of CM040125.1, forward strand.
TGACCACAGCTCCTCAAGGTCAGAGATTGAAGGTGATCAGCTCGCTATGCTGACTCGACAGTTCAAAAGGTTTCTGAGAAAAGAGGGAAGAAACTTTGGAAGAAGACAACATAGTGACAGAAGACAAAAAAGGTATAAAACTAATCATCCTAAAAAGACTGACACCACTATTTGCTATCATTGCAGGAAAGCAGGCCACATGAAGGTAGAATGCCCAGAGCTCCAGAAACTGAAGGAAAAAGCAAAGAAGAGAAACAAAGCTATGATAAGCACTTGGAGCGATGAGGATGAGGGCAATCTCAGCTGCACCTCAAAGAGTGAAGGAGAAGGAAGTCAAGTATGCCTGATGGCCAGGGACTGCGATAGAGAAGAAGAAAATGATGAGGTAACATCTCCCTTCGAAAATTACACTCTTACTGATTGGGAAGATACTTACGGTGAATTATTAGATAAAGTAGATGATGTTAGAAAAGAAAATAGACAGTTAAAAAAAGTCAATTCACTTGTTAATGATACTACCATGTCTGACAGAATTGCATATCTTGAAACAGAAAATAACTGTCTAAAACAATCTGCTGCTGAATTTGATGAGATGAAATCTGTTTTAATTGATGTTAGGAAGGAGAATGACATGCTGAAAAATGTGATTGATGACTTACAGTTGAAATTTCAAAATTATGAAAATGAAATGAAAATTGTTAACGAAAAGTATGAAGATGTGTTAAATGTTAATGTTGAATTAAAGAAATCAATAGAAGATCTTCAAAAAGAAAATGAGAATAAACAGAAAACTCTTGAGAGTATGACCCAAGGTACAAAAAACGTAAATGCTCTTTTGGGAACAAGAGTGAATTTCAGAAAAGAGGGTCTTGGTTTTAATCCTACTGCTAAAAGAAGCTTTGAATTCAAAACTAGTTCATTTGTAGTAGAAAAGGGAAAGAACACCCCTCTTATTAAAATGTACAGTGGAAACAATGCTGAATTTGTTTTTATAAAAATTGCTAATCAGAAAAAGCCCAATGCTCAGGACAAGGGCAAACAAAAAGTGGAGGTGTCCAGCAATTCATGCACACACACGTCTACACCTCAGGGTAGACACCAGTATAGGGGTAAACCTTCTGCAATATCAAAACCCTAGAATAACTCCAGTAGGTCACCACAGAAAGATAACTGAAAAACACAAACCACTCCCATGCATATTCGAGGTGGACCTACTACTGTCAGGAGATCAGAGAGTAATAGAAACCATCCCAGAGCTCAGACCTACCATGCATACCATTATGCACAGTCATATCAGTTCAGTAGGTCTGGAAAGGATAGAGCTTGTGGAAGGTCTACATACCACTCAAATCCCACTCAAAAGTATAGACCTCAGGTTAGAAATTGGTTAAGGCAATCCAGGACATGGAACCCAAGGAAACACACTTCCTATGGTCAGTCTAGGACCAACCCAAGGTACACTCCACCCAATGTTTTCCATACCATTAATGACAACAAAAATAGCAACAACAAAAAGAAAACAAACAAATCCATAAAGCAATCTGTTCCAACACAAATGTGGATACCTAAATGTTTGCTATCTTGTTTTGATGATTCATCTATTGTTTTGGGGCCCAAACATTTGGGTTCCAAACTTTTCTACTTGATCCTTGATGCAGGTATGCCTGGCAGCCAAGCAAAATCTGTGGTACTTGGACAATGGCTGCTCTAGGCATTTGACAGGGGATAGAGCCAAATTTTGTATGCTGGTTGAAAAGAATGGAGGCCTTGTCACCTTTGGAGGTAATACCAAGGGTAAGATTATCGGATCAGGAAAGGTAGGTAAGTGCTCTACCTGCTGTATTGATGAAGTCATGCTGGTAGAAGGTCTTGCATATAACTTGTTAAGTATTAGCTAGCTTTGTAATAAAGGTCATGGGGTTGTTTTTGACTCTACTAGTCGCAACATTTATGAGCCTAATTCTGATAATGTTAAATTTTCTAGTAAAAGAGTCAATAACATTTACCTAGTTGACCTAGATGATGTAGCACATTCAAACCTGTGCCTTACTGCTAACAAGGATGACATAGCCTATCTTTGAGATCATAGACTAGGTCATGCTAGTTATACAGTGCTACACAAACTAAATAAGCATTCCATGGTTAGAGGACTCCCTGAAATATCTTTTAAGATTGATAATGTTGTATGTGAGACATGCACTCAATCCAAACATACTAGGAAGTCATTCAAGTCTCGAACAGAAAATCTATCTTCTAAACCATATGAGCTGATTCATATGGATCTCTTTGGACCCACTAGATCATCTAGTTTATCAAATAGAAGATATGGTTTCGTGCTAGTTGATGACTTCTCTAGGTTCACTTGGGTTTTTCCTCACACATAAACATGAAGCATTTAATGAATTTCAGGAGTTCTATTTAAAAATAAAGTAGAATATTGAAAATTCCATTCAAAATATTTTGTCTTATCATGGTGGTGAGTTTGATAACTCACAATTTGATGACTTCTTCAGGGACAATGGTATAACCCACAGGTTTTCCTCTCCAAGGACTCCAGAGCAAAATAGTGTAGTATAGAGGAGGAACCGGACCCTTGTGAAGATGGCTCGAACATTGTTGGTGGAAGATAACCTACCAAGAAAATTTGGGGTTGAGGTAGTCAACACTGCATGCCATGTAGTCAACAGAGCCATGGTAAGATCATTTATCCAGAAAACTCCTTATGAAATTCTCAAGGGTAAGAAACCTTCACTAGCTTATTTCAAGGTCTTCGGTTGTAAGTGTTTTGTGCATGTCAATGCTAAAAGAGATCTTGATAAATTTGAACCTAAGAGTAATCTCGAAATCTTTCTAGGATATTCAGAAACATCTAGAGCCTATAGGGTATACAATTTAAACTCTAAGACAGTAGAAGAATCTCCACATGTGGTCTTTGATGAAACAATGGCTAAGCTTGATAATGGTTTGTGCAAGGAACAAAGACATTCTAAAAGATGAAAGTCCTGCTGGTCAATCTGAAGACAATGATGAAGAGGAGCCTGGTTCTCAGGGGAAGGTAAATGAGGATCAAGGTAATCAAGTTATCAATGTCAGATTTCTTAAAGATCATCCTATAGACAATATAATTGGTAACTTGCATGAACCCCCTAGGACCAGATCTTATCTCAGAGCTCAGAATAAATTAAATTCCTTTGCATTAGCATCACACATAGAACCCAAAAACATAGACAGTGCCCTTAGTGACGTCCATTGGATCAATGCCATGCACGAGGAATTAAATCAATTTGATAGGAACAAGGTATGGCACCTAGTTCCATCTCCTGATCATGGGACTATCATTGGGACTAAATGGGTTTTCAGGAATAAAACCGATGAGTAGGGCAATGTTGTTAGGAATAAGGCCAGATTGGTAGCTCAGGGGTACAATCAAGAGTATGGTATTGACTTTGAAGAGTCATATGCCCATGTGGCTAGGTTGGAGGTGATTAGAATTCTATTAGCATATGCATGCTCATTAGGAATCACCCTTTAGCAGATGGATGTGAAATCTACATTTCTGAATGGAGAAATAAAAGAGGATGTCTTTGTAAGACAGCCTCCTGGTTTTGAATGCATAGATTTTCCTAATCATGTATATAAGTTGAATAAATCTCTACATGGATTGAAACAAGCTCCTAGAGCTTGGTATGACAGGCTCAGTATGTTTCTCTCAAACAAGAAGTTCACAAGAGATGAAATTGACCAAACCTTGTTCACAAAGGTATGTCATTCAGACATTCTTATTGTAGAAATATATGAGGACGATATAGTTTTTGGTTCAACTAACCCGACAATGTGTAACGAATTCTCTGATTTAATGACACATGAGTTTGAAATAAGCTTTATGGGTGAGCTAAAATTATTTCTAGGACTACATGTGACACAGACCAAAGAAGGAACTTTCATCACTCAGTCCAAGTATATAAGGGATCTACTGAAGAAGTTCAAATTGGAAAACCTCAAGGAGATAACAGCACCAATGGGTACATCAACTAGCCTTGATGATGACCCAAAAGGTAAATTGGTTGACACCAAGCTGTACAGAGGTATGATCGGATCCCTTCTTTATCTTACTGCATCTAGACCTGATATATAGTTTGCTGTGTGATGCGGGACGGATGACCGACTCGGGCTAAGACGTACGACCGACTCGTTGTGCGGCCAGCACTAGCACACTAAGGCAAGCCGGGCGGCTGACCACCGTGGTATTCTCCGGGTGGAGACGGCTCTCAATAGCGACTCTCTTGAGCCCGACGATCGTCCCTTGCGAGGGAAACGTGGGGATCGCGGCCATTAAGAAACCACCGTCGCCTAGGGTGCTAATCCGCGCTCGGTGCTTGATTGGAGCTATGGAACGGGCACTCACAACTCACAAACGCGGTAAATTTGAACTGGCTAACGGCCCTAATCTCACAAACGCAGCAATATAGAAAGTATACTAAACAGCAAATGTGAGGATCGGAACGAGCACGTACCTCCACGCCTAGGCGTGGGGAAGACTCCCAGCCGATTTCCGAACAACCCCGATATACAATTGCAATAAGATTACACTTTCAGAAATATATGCCCACTCCACGCAGGGAGGTATAGGGCTACAAATGCCAATGTTGGGGTTGCTGGAACCCGGGTTTACGGGCCACACTCGCAGGAGGCGAGGAACGCGTGCCGGAGCCGCTCGGGTACGCCGACGGAAAGCTGACCCGGTTCTGCCCGCGCTGGTCACCCTGTGCAGCGAGCTTGCGGAGGCTTGTACGGCTAGATCCGATGCCCGATCGGAGTGCCGTTTATTGGAGAATGTCGGCGACTGGATGTAGTATCTTCACTCCGAATATCGCAAACAGATGCCTTCAGATCCGGGCGCAGTGATGAATCTTATGAGGTTCTAGTTTTGTGCTCACAGAACTGCACAGAAACACGGTAAAATGTTGGGAAAATAGTTTCTGATATCAGATCGAGGCCTTCTTTGTGGGAGAACGTCGGTGATGCCCTGAGGAAGAAATACTCTGAATACCTCTCACACTGATCTTGGCCGGATGAAGGTGGGGTAGGCTCTGAAAGTCGACTCAGATCTCAGCCGGACCTGCTCAGACCTGCCTGCGTGATCCCATGATAACAGTCGGTACGATCAGCACCAGTCACGGATCGAGGCAAGATCAGCGGCGATGCGAAGGTGACTTGAAATACTACGATTTATCTTCAGGAACCAGCTTCAGATGGTGTTGGGCTCGGGCTGTAGAATTCAATACACAGTCACCATCAATTCTGGGAAGCAATCTGGGGTAGATCTGAGCGCCTCCACGAGAAAAATCGCCACCATTGCTCACGAACTCGGATCGACACGAAACGAAAGCTGAATCCTTGATAACTCATAGTAGTATCAAGGATAAATCAGGTGAAGCCAGAAGATAAGAGGAAGAGGGGGGTAGATGGTCGAGTCTCACGACCTGAATACTGTCCAGTCACAGGACAGGGTTGAGAGTCACACCCAAGGAAGAAGAAGTGAATCACTCACTTAATGCAATTTCTCACAAAATCTTTTCATTCTATTGTGCACAAACACTATACATGCCCTTTTATAGACAATGCAAGGGGTAGGGGGAGGGGAAATTTATGGGTTACATGGAGAGGGAGGGTTGGGTGCGCATGGTTCATGACAAGGGGACTTGGTGAAAGGGAAAGGAGGGGCAAGGGGACATGGTTGCTCACCTACCTTTGAATTTCTAGTAAAAGGGGGGTAGGTGGAAGCCATTTCCCCTTGACCAGCAGCCATTCTAATGTCCCATGTGGTAAATGGAGAATGGAAGAAAAGAAAACAAAATTTCTAGCCAAATACAACAAAATAGGGGGCGCCCCCCTTCTTGGGCTTTGAATGGGCCAAGTTTGGCCTTGGTCTTCCTTAAGCCTATTAAGCCAATATGGAACCAATATGGCTTAAGGCCATTCTAATCTAGATAGCCCAAGAATGAAGGAAGCCCAATTGGGCCTTTCATGGATAATGGATCCATCATAATGGTCCAAGGCCATTCCTTCTGAAGACATTCTAAGGGGCTTTAACCAAAATGGCCATTTAAGGGCCTTACAAGCAGCCCAATATGAAAACACAACTATAAAGACCATTACAAGCCCAATTTTCATGCCAAATGTATCCAAATTGAAGTCAAATTATCCCCATTTGAACTGGAAGCCGATGTAGTCCACTTGGCGCTCCGCGTATGGCACCGTCGGTTCGCCGACGTGTCACGTGATCACCCTGGTGTCCGCACCAATTCTCTCCGGGTGGGAGGAACTCGACCCCGTCGAGTAAGGGTCCCGAAGCTTGCGCTCTCCGCATGTGATCAAGGCGTTGGTCATAGTGGGGCATCCTCGCCAACGCACTAGGGCGTGTGGGTATGCGCCATTCCTTGTGGTGATCACCTGCTCATCCAGTATACAATCTATATGCATGCGTTGAGGCTGGAAAGGTGGACTCTCGAGTGAGGGGTCACTCCCAATAGAAAGATAAAGCTCGAAACTCACTAGGGATCACCGCGGGTTCCAATATGCTACCAAAGGAAACATGGAATGTCTAATTGACACCATCGAGGTTCGATAGTTCAATATCGTACGCTTTTGGACCCACTTGTTTCTTAACCCGGAAAGGGTGGGTATCGTGGACTTAGAGTTGCTTTACGGCCCCAAGAGGAACCGTTCAGGTATGACCCTGATCTTGATGTACTCTCCCTTTTGAACTCACAGACATGTAGCATGCATCAGCTAATTCCTTATGCGCGCATGGCTGGCCTTTTATTAACACGACTTAATGCAAACCATATGCATGAAAGAAAACAAACCGTAGAAACAAACACACACATGAACTTAGACAAACCTATGGTTATGCAGACTATGCATATGCAATGGTGGACCAGGACACCCGAACATGTGCCCCGTATACACTAGTGGCAACCGGTGGTTGGCGGAAAGTGGGACTCCTAGACATCCTACTTTGTCCCTAGCATGCGGCTGCCCATTGGATTTGGGAGACTTGGGAGGGCTAGGAGGGCCGGATGTAGGTGTATCGGGCTTGGTGGGCGTAGGTGGCCCGGCCCGTGGGAAAGGGATGTGAAAGTGGACTTCCTCAAAGAGGTGGAGTGGAGGTTGTGGGCCAAAGGGCCCATGAAGAAAGGGATCGAAGGGATCAAAGAATGTGTGGCCCCTCGATATGGATTCCCTCATCTCAAGGTCCCATGTGTGGAATTCTAGAAGGTGTTGATGGTCACCTTCATCCATTGACATAGAGGGGACTGTGTATAGCAGATAGGGCTCCTCCCTTGGGCTAAAAGGAGTGAAGTCAGGCTCGGCCGGTAAGGGGAGGAGTAAAAGAACCTCCATGGTGATATGGCACACAGTGTACACGGAGGTGATAGACCCTAAGGATAGATGTGTGAAGCTACGACCTATAGGTTGGTCAAAGCCTGGAGCCAACAAGTGCATAAAAGTTAGTTGCCGGTCTAACCCTTTAAGAAGGCCATCCAATGTATCCACACGGTGACTAGACCAGAAAGTGGTGTGAAATGAATGGATTGGCACCAGAGGTAGGATAGGGTCCATAGATGGGAGGGGAGGTGGGACCAAACCTATCTTAAGCCAGCTAAAGAGTGGCTCGGCTATGAGTAGCTTTCCCGTTAGAAACACGGGTAGCTCTGGCTGAGAAGGCTCCAAATAAAGATCGAGAGTGAGGCTTCTCCAACCCTTTTGTCCCCTAGAGCTCGAGATGTCCGAGTGGGACACTGTCCTATAAAGCGGCCGAATCCCAGTAGCGATAACACTGCTGTCGTGAACCACTACGCTCCTTGATAAGTGCGTCCTTACCCTTATCCTCCTGACGGACAGGGGGTATAGGCAAAGGGGCTCTCATGGGTGGGGAACGAGGATCCACTATGATGGGGAGGGGACCGTGGGATGGAACCATAGATGGCACCGGATTGGGACTACCGACTGTTACCTCCTTAGGTTAGTGTTTGGTTCCTCCCTAGCTAGGAGGTAGGCAAGGGGGAAGCAGGGACTCGATATAAGCATACTTCCAATCCACTTTATCCAAAATGAGTTGGAAGAGTTCGGCAATGGTGGGGTTTGGAGTAGGAGTAATGTGGTGGACTCTCCCATATGAACTCGGCTTAGTCGTGGACCTAGGCTCTTCTACATGCGCGGCGCGTTGCCTCCGATTATGGCCCACTTGGGTGGATGTGATTGGGTGGGGTCGGTTGGAGGTGACCGGGCCGGGTAGGTAGACCTTCCTAAGTTCGTCCTTCATCTCATGCCACGACTCGATGGGCCTTTGCCTCCTAACCTCTCTCATGCGCTCAATGCTCTCCCATTTCCAGGAGGCTTTGTGGACAAGCCTCTCTCGGGCAAAACTAACTTGCATGGCATCGGACATGGTGTAACATTCAAAATATTTGTCCATCGTGGCCTCCCAATTGAGATAGTCACCCGGATCATTAGAGCCATAAAAATCAGAGGCTTCGGGCCTACGGAAGGGGAGAGGATGGTTGCCAAGCCCATGGGTGGACCAACGGCCATATTGCCCGGGTGATGGGGATTCCATGTGAATTTGGCGGAACTACATGCTAGACATGACTATGTGAGAATGCACTAACTAGGAACCTAGACTTAACCCACTATTCGGTACGGGGCGGAGCTAATCGATCAGAAGATCACTCGCGCAAGTGTGCGGCCTTCCCGATAGGCATAACCTAACGATCGTGTCACACCTTTTGATATACCGAGTAGAGGAATGCAAATGCAACCTTGAACATGAATGACCCTAGACTTGAACGACGCTCTGATACCAATTTGATGCGGGACGGATGACCGACTCGGGCTAAGACGTACGACCGACTCATTGTGCGGCCAGCACTAGCACACTAAGGCAAGCCGGGCGGCTGACCACCGTGGTATTCTCCGGGTGGAAACGTCTCTCAACAGAGACTCTCTTGATCCCGATGATCGTCCCTTGCGAGGGAAATGTGGGGATCGCGGCGATTAAGAAACCACCGTCGCCTAGGGTGCTAATCCGCGCTCGGTGCTCGATTGGAGCTATGGAACGGGCGCTCACAACTCACAAACGCGGTGAATTTGAACTGGCTAACGGCCCTAATCTAACAAACGCAGCAATATAGAAAGTATACTAAATAGCAAATGTGAGGATCGGAACGAGCACGTACCTCCACGCCTAGGCGTGGGGAAGACTCCCGGCAGATTTCTGAACAACCCCGATATACAAATGCAATAAGATTACACTTTCAGAAATATATGCCCACTCCACGCAGGGAGGTATAGGGCTACAAATGCCAATGTTGGGGTTGCTGGAACCCGGGTTGACGGGTCACACTCGCAGGAGGCGAGGAACGCGTGCCGGAGCTGCTCGGGTACGCCGACGGAAAGCTGACCCGGTTCTGCCCGCGCTGGTCATCCTGCGCAGCGAGCTTGCGGAGGCTTGTACCTTTAGATCCGATGCCCGATCGGAGTGCCGTTTATTGGAGAATGTCGACGACTAGATGTAGTATCTTCACTCCGAAGATCAGGAACATATGCCTTCAGATCTGGGCGCAGTGACGAATCTTATGAGGTTCTAGTTTTATGCTTACAGAACTGCACAGAAACACGGTAAAATGTTGGGAAAATGGTTGCTGATGTCGGATCGGGGCCTTCTTTGTGGGAGAACGTCGGTGACGCCCTGAGGAAGAAATACTCTGAAGACTTCTCACATGGATCCTGTCCGGATGAAGGTGGGGCAGGCTCTGAAAGTGAACTCAGATCTCAGCCGGACCTGCTCAGACTTTCCTGCGTGATCCCACGAGAACTATCGGTACGATCAGCACCAGTCACAGATCGAGGCAAGATCAGCGGCGACCCGAAGGCGACTTGAAATACTACGATTTATCTTCAGGAACTAACTGCAGATGGTGTCAGGGTCGGGCTGTAGAATTCAATACACAGTCACCTTGAATTCTGGGGAGCAATCTGGGGCAAATCTGCGCGCCTCCACGAGAAAAATTTCCACCGTTGCTCACGAACTCAGATCGACACGAAACTAAAGCTGAATCCTTGCTAACTCGTAGTAGTATCAAGGATAAATCAGGTGAAGCCAGAAGATAAGAGGAAGAGTGGGGTAGATGGTCGAGTCTCACGACCTGAAGACTATCCAGTCACAGGACAGGGTTGAGAGTCACACCCAAGGAAGAAGAAGTGAATCACTCACTTAATGCAATTTCTCACAAAATATTTTCATTCTATTGTGCACAAACACTATACATGCCCTTTTATAGACAATGCAAGGGGTAGGGGGAGGGGAAATTTGTGGGTTACATGGAGAGGGAGGGTTGGGTGCACATGGTTCATGACAAGGGGACTTGGTGAAAGGGAAAGGAGGGGCAAGGGGACATGGTTGCTCACCTACCTTTGAATTTCTAGTAAAAGGGGGGGTAGGTGGCAGCCATTTCCCCTTGACCAGCAGCCATTCTAATGTCCCATGTGGTAAATGGAGAATGGAAGAAAAGAAAACAAAATTTCTAGCCTAATACAACAAAATAGGGGGCGCCCCCCTTCTTGGGCTTTGAATGGGCCAAGTTTGGCCTTGGTCTTCCTTAAGCCTATTAAGCCAATATGGAACCAATATGGCTTAAGGCCATTCTAATCTAGATAGCCCAAGAATGAAGGAAGCCCAATTGGGCCTTTCATGGCTAATGGATCCATCATAATGGTCCAAGGCCATTCCTTCTTAAGACATTCTAAGGGGCTTTAACCAAAATGGCCATTTAAGGGCCTTACAAGCAGCCCAATATGAAAACACAACTATAAAGACCATTACAAGCCCAATTTTCATGCCAAATGTATCCAAATTGAAGTCAAATTATCCCCATTTGAACTGGAAGCCGATGTAGTCCACTTGGCGCTCCGCGTATGGCACCGTCGGTTCGCCGACGTGTCATGTGATCGCCCTGGTGTCCGCACCACTGTGTGTTTATGCGCCAGATTTTAGGCTAGTCCTAAAGAGTCACATCTTAGTGCTATAAAGAGGATTTTTAGATATCTGTCAAGCACCCTAGAACTAGGCCTTTGGTATCCTACTAGGTGTGAGCTAGACTTAATAGCTTCCACTGATGCAGATTATGCTAGGTGTCGGATTGATAGGAAAAGCACTAGTGGGTACTGCCAGTTCTTAGGTGGTTGTCTAGTGTCTTGGGCATCCAAGAAGTAACACACTGTTGCTCTATCCACTGTTGAGGCAGAATATGTTGCAGCAGGGAATTGTGCAGCCCAGGTACTCTAGATCAAGCACCAACTCACTAATTATCAGATAAAATTGGGATGCATTTTAATTTTATGTGATAATACTAGTGCTATATGTTTGACTAAAAATCATGTTCATCACTCTAGGACTAAGCACGTAGAAATTAAACACCATTTTCTTAGAGATGAAGTAAGCAAGAATGAAATTGAACTGAATTTCATTGAAACTGAAAAATAGATTGCTGACATATTTACTAAACCTTTGGGAAATGATAGCTTTAAAATTTTAAGAAGAGAATTAGGTTTATGTAAATTTCAGCATGATGATTAATTTTGATCTCATTCTTGTACTGATGTTTGGATTCATTCTGAGAATGATTGTGTGTCAGCCTGTCTTTAAAATTCTTGAATAAATGTTCTGATCTTTCTTGAGAATGGTTCAAGTCTGCTTGCTAACAGCTTTATCTGTGTCATAGTTGAGTCATCTTGATTTTAGAGGTATATAAAATGATATGTGGTGGAAAGATAGATTCTGTCGGTCTGAAAACCCATACCATGTGTAGAGGACTATCCTCTGTCAGGTACCATGAATTAAGAGAGTCCATGCATTGCACTACATTTCATAAATGTTGGGTCTAGTGCCTTGTGGATAGTTGTATCTGAATGCTTGAATAAATATGCATATAGATAGGGGAAGTTTTTGCTTAGATCAAGATTGCTTGTCCATGCTGCATTGTTCTATCAGGGGGAGTATGGTTCAGTTATGTCTGGTTGTGATCTGTTCAAGATATTCTGTCAATGTTCAGATCAGCATTTTTGAAACTTCAAATGTTTAGATCAGTGTTTTTGAAACTTCAAACTCCTATCATTCAAATTCTCTCCAGATTCAGAAACGTTCATTACTCACTCTCCTCTAAACTCGATTGTATAAATTGGCTTCATTCATATCCATATCAATTACATCACATGGTATCCATTCCCATCATTTTGTGTCTTTTCCATTCCTTGATATCCCTCAAGAGCTGATTTTGTGCTTCAAATTCAATTCCCTCTTTCTGAATAGATGACAGTCTTGCAATCAGTTTATTATCTTAAGCAGTAACCATCATATGTCTTCTATAAGAATCATGTTTGCTTCATAAATGAACTGTTGGTTTAATCTTCATAAACTGTAGAGTTTAAAGACTGTATTCAGAAAATAGGGTGGTGGAAAACTGTTTATAGCTCTCAACCTCCTTCTCATGTTGTGACAGATAAGATCTTTACAATATCTGAAAATGAAAGACTTAGTGAAATCTAGACTGAGAAACTCAGATAGTGTATTATTTTTAAACAAGTCACTTTGAAAAATTAAAAAGGGCAGTAAAAAGAAAATCATTAGTAAAAGAATTGAATAACTCAATTGGCATAGCAATGACTGAACTGCACTGAGAAACTGAGTACTTCATCAATGAAATGGATACGAACTCATGTCATGAAGTGCTTCATGTTAACTATGTTCACATGATCAAATCTATAGAATTGGTTTCACTGAGGAGCTGGGGGTACTGGCGTCTGATAAACATGTACCCTTATGCAAAAAGGTGTAATCATGACTGCTATTTTTGATCAGAGATAGATATGGTAGTCTATGCTTAGTAACTGGGGGTATTGGCGTCTAACCCACGTGTACCCTTAATGTTAAAGGTATAAAAGTTACCTCTCTGTTCAATAAGCTTAGTTTTAAAATCAAAATTGAAAAAGTTTGTTGTAACCCTTGCACTTCTAGTTTCACTAAGTGTCATATTGTTTAACCTCAATACATATCCTAGTTACTCCCATAGATTGTCATTGGTTCTGAACTCAGTAGGATATAGTATTGACCAAATCTATCATGGTTATGTGACTTAGGTTTATTGCTATAAACTGGAACTGCAACCTTATATATGACATTCAGTGAATGTACTCTACCTTTTATCACTATTAAACTAGTCATCTGTCACGAATGCATAATTGTGATTCTCTGTCTGAAGACTTTCCCTATAATCTGCTTATCTATCGAACTATTGCAAAGGGTGTTACTCTATTCCCTTCTTCTCTTCCACAATATCCCTTACTCCTTGTTTGTTGATGGCAAAGGGGGAGAGAAAAAGTACTTCGTGGTATTTTGATTAAAGGAGAATTGTATTTCCGGATAATCTTGTTAAAGGGGGAGAACATTTTCAGGGGGTAGGTGTGTTTGGGAGAGTCTCTTCAGGGGGAGAGACAGACACTTGTGTCAGATTCAGGGGGAGTGCTGGTGATGCGGGACGGACACGGGAGACGACACTATACAGTGCCACCCTCAGACTCTAAATGAAGACGCGACCAGCAATACACACCAGGGAGACGCTAAGCGCGACACTACGAGCTCCTAGTGGCAAACGTCGCTAACAGAAGTACAAGATCACTCGGCGTCCCATGCGAGGGAAAGCGTGGATCGTGCGCGGTTAAGGAACCGGCAGAGTTCAAGGTAGTCAGACTCACTTCCGGACTCGGATCGAGTCGCGGGACGGGTCACTCTCACGCTCACAGCGGTGACATGGACACACGGGCTAGGAACCTACACTCTCGGCAGCGGCCTAAGACCGTATACTAGCTAAGCAATGTAACGCCAAGAAGTTAAGACCTTTACCTCCACGCACCCGGCGTGGCGAAGACACCCCGGCTGACTTACGGACCCTCGGTTAACATAATTCACAGCGGTACAAAAGGATTCGACCCACTCCACGCAGGGAGGTAAAAGGTCACATGTGGGCCCCGGGGATCACGCAAATCAGGTTGACAGGCAACATCTTGATGTCGACTCGACGCGCCGAACTCCGCGTTTTCGTGCTTCCCGAACGGCGGGTTCTGCGGGCCCGTGGGGCCCACGGATGGCGCTGTCCTCCGGATCTGCGGAGGTGGGTCCCACTATGATGGAGACCCCTGGTGGCGCGCCTCCACGGACGGCGGTCGGCCGGAGACACCGATTGGTGGCCGGTCGGGTCCGATCTTCAAGTTGTGGAATGGCTGCCCACGGATTTCAGTTCTGTTTTCCCTGCGCGCGCTTCGGCGAAAGCAGCCGCTGCGGTCGATCCCGACGTCGGATCGGGACGCATGAGCTATCGTTGGAAAGCTCTCTTCAAATGCTTCAATCTAGACTCAGAGAGATCTGAAGGATCTAGCCGGATCTAGACTTTAATGAATTTACAAATCCCTGTTGTACAGTAACCGAGACATCAGATTTATAGGGTACTTGTCTGAGAACCACCGTTGACCGCCTACTTGCCGTAGGAATCAGACTTCGAGCTCTTCTTCAACATTGTAGATAATCAAACCAAGAAGCTGGGACAATTTTTAGAATTGGATTTGGTGGTGGTGGTGATTTGATAGGATTTTTGGAGTGTCTAGTGGTCGGATCTGGGAACTAGGGAACAGAACTGTAGCTAGGACTGAGAACGAATTTTAGAAAATATGAACTGGACGAACCAAAAATTAAACAAAATATTGGATGAAGGGATGGATGCAAGGAACACCCAGTTAAATTGGGCGAACCAAAGAAAATCAAAAAAAGGACCTAAGACTTGAAAATCTGGGCGGGTGGAAATGGAAACAGACAGTAGACAGATCTGGAAACTGAGATTGGACGAAAATAAAAAAATACCAAATGAGATCTTTATGACCAACCAAAATTCTGAGGATGTGCTGGACACCTCTGGGACATCCAGTAAAAGTCCCAGCTCGATCTGAGGCTGTGGCGGAGACTGGAATTTTGTGGAA
The DNA here is from genome assembly GCA_022559845.1 of Amorphophallus konjac. Classification (NCBI taxonomy): domain Eukaryota; kingdom Viridiplantae; phylum Streptophyta; class Magnoliopsida; order Alismatales; family Araceae; genus Amorphophallus; species Amorphophallus konjac. The sequence goes on from CM040125.1 coordinate 78,700,079, forward strand.
GTGGCTGTGGTACTGTGCGGATAGAACTCCGGCGGTGGCGATGGCGGCTCGTGGCGGCGGCGGCGGCGACCGGAACTGATAGGGTGGAGTCACACCACCAAGAGGCAGCCTTCACAGCTGCAAGGGGGAGAGGGAGAGAGGAAGGGGGTGGCCTAGGCCTTGCTCCAACATTAAGTTTGATTCAAATGGCATTAATTCCACTAAAATGAAAAATACAACTCTTTATAGGTTACATGCCAAATCCAATATCCACCCTTAGATCTAGGTATGGGGGAATGGATGGCTTGGATTGGATGTGACCAACCACAAAAAGAAATATTTAAAAGAAACCAATTCATAATTTTATCCCATGTGGTCAAAGAAGGAGAGGAAAGAAAAGAAAAAAAACTAACCAACCTAGCCTAATAATGCCAAAAGAGGGGGCGCCCCCTTCTTGGGCCCTTCTTGGGCCAAGTTGCTTCAAGGCTTGTTAAGGCCTTCCACAAGCCCATCTTATCCCAATCTAGGTGGCCCATGTGGAGTGGAGGCTTATATGGGCCTTAAGTGGCTTAAGAACCCAATATGAAGCCTAATGAGGCCTTATAACCCAATATGGCACTTAACCCTTAATGGACCCTAAAGGACTCACCCATTTGGCTTATTAAGAGCCTTACATTGAACCCAATATGACAAACCCAAATAAAACACTCATTACAACCCAATTACAAGGCAAACCATTGCTAAAACAATACAAGGAAATGCTAAAAATGACCAAGAATCAAGGTGGGGCTTCCAGGCTATCCCCGAGCCAAAGAGAAGCTGCTGTAGATCGAGTGGTACTCCGTGTACGGTACTGATGGCTCGCCTGCTCGTGCCTCTCGCGTGCTCTGGTGTCCGCACCAATTCTCCCCGGGTGGGAGAAACTCGACCCTGTCGAGTAAGGGTCTGCATCACTCCTGTATCGCTCCAAAAGGTCAGGATCAATCCGCTAAAACTCGCCATGTGTGATCCATGTGTCCTCAGTAGCGGGCCGTCCTCTCCATCGCACTAGGTAGCACGGGTAAGATCCACTCCTGGTAACTGTCACTTGCTCGTCCAGTATACGATCTATGTGCTCACGCTGCCGTGAAAAAGGGGCTGGAGGTGGAAGTGGACACTCAGGTGTGGGATCACTCTCAAGAGGAGGAGATGGCTCAAAAGGCTCACTAGGGATCACCGCTGGGTCCCTATATGCAACAAGATCCGATACATTGAAGGTAGAGCTTATACCATATTCCTCGGGCAGGTCCACAAGATACGCATTGGATCCAATGCGTTTCAACACTCTACAGGGACCGGCTCCGCGAGCTTGCAACTTCTTAACGGTTCCAGAGGGAAACCGTTCAGGTCTTACCCTGATCATGACGTATTCGCCCTCGTGGAACTCTCGGTGGTGTCGGTGGGCATCGGCTAACTCCTTGTACCGTGCATTGCTGGCCTCAATGTGACGACGGATGTCGTCATGCAAACTCCTAACATGCCTAGCAAATGACTCGGCCGACTCCGACACTCTAGCATGGACAGGCATGGGGACAAGGTCAACGCGTTTCCTAGGCCTACGACCTGTGACAATTTCAAATGGACTCATGCCAGTAGACCTATTCACCGAATCATTATATGCAAACTCAGCCATAGGTAGAATGAGATCCCAATCCCCAATGCGGTTCCTAACAAGACATCTCAAAAGATCACCCAGACTCCTATTGACCACCTCGGTCTGACCATCTGTCTGGGAATGGTATGCAGTGGAAAACTTGAGGTGCGTACCCATCATATGCCATAGTGTCTTCCAAAAATAGGAAGTGAACCTAACATCACGGTCAGACACTATAGTGCGAGGCAACCCGAACTTGCACACCACATGAGTAAGGAATAGGCGGGCTACCCTAGAAGCATCCGAAGTCTTTGAGCAAGGGATAAAGAGGGCCATCTTCGAGAAACGGTCAACCACCACATAGACCGAGTCATGCTTCCTAGAGGTACGTGGCAATCCCAAAACAAAATCCATACTAACATCCTGCCACGGGGCATCAGGCACGGGGAGAGGCGTATAAAGACCCGAACTTTGCTTCTTCATCTTGGCCGTAGCACAAGTACGGCACTGAGCCACGATGTTAGCAACACCGCGCTTCAAGCTCGGCCAATAAAAACGATGCTCCACTGCCTCAATAGTCTTGTTCCGACCAAAGTGGCCGGCTAGACCTCCCGCATGTAGTTCCCACACTAAGAAATCTCGAACCGAAGTTCGGGGAACACATAGCCTGCTACCTCGAAAGAGGTAACCCTTCTGAAGCACATACTCATCAAGGTCTCTCGAGGGTCCGGCCTGGATGGTGGTAAAAATCTGACCAAAGTCAGGACAATCAACATAGGCCTCCTTCATCTTTTCTAACCCTATGACCTCGGCACTCATGGTGGTAAGCAAACATGCTCGCCGACTCAAGGCATCAGCCACCTTGTTCTCCACTCCAGCCTTATGTTTAAGCACAAAGGTGAACTGCTGGAGATACTCAACCCAACGACTATGACGCGAGTTAAGCTTCTTTTGCGAATGGAGGTACCTCAATGCCTCGTGATCGGAGTATAGGACAAACTCCTGATGTAAAAGATAGTGCCTCCAATGCCTAAGAGCCTGAACAACTGCGTAGAATTCTTTATCATATGTGGAATATCGCAGTTTCGCGTCATTCAACTTCTCGCTGAAATATGCGATCGGGTGGGACTCCTGACTCAAAACTCCTCCTATCCCAACACCCGACGCATCACAACAGACCTCAAACACCTTCGAGAAATCAGGCAATCGAAGGATAGGTGTTTGAGTCATGCGCTCCTTGATATCCTTGAAGGCGGCAGATGCGGCCTTCGTCCATACAAATGTGCCCTTACGGATGCAATCCGTGATCGTGGCAGTGACGGAGCTAAATCCGCAGATAAAGCGACGATAGAATGTCGCAAGACCATGAAAGCTGCGGACATCATGAACTGTACGGGGTTCCGGCCACTCAACAATGGCCCGGACCTTCTCCGGATCGGCGGAGACCCCAGTACTAGACACAATGAAACCCAAGAAGGTAAGCTGAGATGTCATGAAGGCACACTTCTGTGGGTTCGCAAACAACTGCTCTCGCCGAAGAAGTAGACAGACCTGCCGAAGGTGGTCTAAGTGGTCCCCTGTGGTGCGGCTATAGATAAGGATATCATCAAAATACACCACTACAAAGACTCCAATGAAAGGTCGAAGGACCTGAGTCATGAGCCGCATGAAAGTGCTAGGGGCATTGGTCAACCCAAAAGGCATGACCAACCACTCATATAGACCGTCCTTGGTTTTGAAAGCGGTCTTCCACTCATCACCTGGCCTAATCCTCACCTGATGGTAGCCACTCTTAAGATCAATCTTCGAAAAGATAGTGGCACCTGCCATCATGTCCAGCATGTCATCCAGGCGGGGAATAGGGAACCTGTACTTCACGGTGATTTTGTTGATGGCACGACTATCAATGCACATTCTCCACGTGCCATCCTTCTTCGGGGCGAGTAACGCGGGTACAACACATGGACTCATGCTGTCCCGAACAGACCCTCTCTGCACTAACTCATCGACCTACCGTTTAAGCTCGGCATGCTCCGTGGGACTCATGCGATAATGAGGAAGATTGGGCAAAGAAGAGCCCGGAACAAGGTCGATGGCATGCTGAATATCCCGCATAGGTGGGAGTCCCTCGGGAAGCTCATCGGGGAATACATCAGCATACTCCTGCAGAATGGGAACAACCTCGGGTGGGAGCTCACCCTCGGAGTCCCGCTCCACCTCTCGGACCGTAATGGCAAACACCGGACAGCCCTGACTAAGCTCCTGCTCCATTTCCCGGGAGCTAATCATCATCAATCTCCTGGTCGAGGGCTCTCCTGGGCCAGAGGTAACGGTCATAGTCCGAGCGGGGGATGGGGTACTGGGCCCGGGTACGGAAGGCTTTGGAGTACTAGGGCCAGTAGGACCCCGGACCGATGGGCTCCTGGGCCGAACGGGTTGGAGGGTGACCCGCTGACCATCGTGGTCGAAGGTACAGGTGTTCGACCGACCATGGAGTGTAGCATCTCGGTCGAATAACCACGGCCTACCAAGAATGATACTTCCCACTTCCATGGGGAGAACATCACACCAGATCTCGTCACGGTAGGAGTGGAGCTGCAGCGGGACCAAGCACCGCAGCCTGACCGAAATGGAAGTGGTATCCACCCATGATACCTGATAGGGACAAGGATGGTCTACAGGTGTGAGACCAAGACGAGTGACAGCGCTCGTGGAGATTGCATTGATGCAACTCCCGCTATCGATGACCACCTTGCAAATCTGCTTTCCCAGCCTACAGAATACATGAAGGATAGTGGTCCGACGCCAGTCATCACTGACCTGTGGCTGGGTGAGGATACATCTGACGACCCCCACGTGGGTATCGTCCGACTGCTGGGCATCTTCGGCTTCACCTCCCATCTCGTAGTACTCGTCAGCTAACTCTTCATCTGCCTCATAGCTGACTAACTCTAGGCCCGCAGGGGTGGTATCCTCGGCCTGTGTGTCCCCAATGTGAAGAGATGGGCGGGTGGGACACTGGTTGGCGAAATGGCCAAACCCATTGCAGTGATAACACTGCTGCCGTGATCCACTAGGCTCCCCAATCATAGGTCCTTTACCTTTATCCTCCTGACGGATAGGAGGCGTAGGCAACAAAGGACGTGCGGGTGGTGCGGGTGCCGGGGGACGGGCTATGGGTGGGGCCGTAAGATGCTGGGGACGAGGAAGGTCCCTCGGGGGTGGAGGGCGAGGCCTAGGAGCAAAGGGCTCGTGGCGAGCGGGCTCCTGAGGTCGAGCCATGGGGGCCCTCGGATATGTGCCAGATGAGCCACGGGACTCGACACTACGAAGGGGAAAGGAGCCCAACCGATGGGGTGACTCGAACTCGGCCTCGAACTGCTCAATTCGAGAGCAATCTGATATGCCTGCTCCAAAGTGGTGGCATTGCGGCGAAAGAGTTCATATTGATAATTAGGCCGCAAACCTCTCCGAAAGCGGGATATCGTCATCGTGCTCTCTTCCGTGACCCCGCACCGCAAATAATACTCATCGAACTCGGCGGTGTACTCGGTCACGGATCGGTTCCCTTGGGAGATGCTTTGCCACTTGTCTATAAGACATTGGCGATATGAGGCAGGAAGGTACTTCTCCCTCAATTTGAGTTTCATATCATCCCAGGTACCGATTTGGGGTTGACGTCGCTGGTTGAGCAGGCTCTCCACATTGATCCAATAAGTTTGGGCCTGCCCTTGCAGCTTCATCTTCGCATATCGGACTCTTCGGTGGTCCGTCATCTCAAACCACTCGAAGTACCGGTCCATACCGGCCTCCCAATCTAGATACACCCTAGGGTCCAAGGACCCGCTAAAAGTGGGAGGGTCCGCACGCACACCCCTAAGAATGCGGTCGTCATCCTCGTCATCACGATTCCGTCGTTGATGACGACGACCGTTACCCCCGTGATCATTGTCGGAGGCATAATCATCCACTATAGGCGTCTGTTGCCTCCCGACATCCTCTACCTGAGCCCTTGGCACAGCGGGTTGCTGCACCGGCTCTTGTTGGCCGTTCGTCGGCGCGGGTTGCGCCGCTACTGGGCCCCTCTCTAGGACGGCAATCCTCCCAACAAGGCCTTGAATGGACTGCTCCGAAACCCCGGCCCGATCCTCGAGGACCTTCATCCTCCCTTCTAGACGTGTCCCTATGCCATCCATACGCGTACTAAGACCATCCATACGCGTGTCTAAACGATCCATGATGGCCCGGAACATCTCGGCCGTGGAAGACTCATCGGAACTACGGGCTCGGGAGTCCGCCATAGGTGGTGGTGGCGAGTATTGGGTGCCTCGACGGGTGGGCATGCAAAGACGTACGGACTAGGTGACAACGACCGACTAATGCAAACACACTAAATGATACACTTAGACCTAATTGTAATTTGAAAACACTCCTTTTTTTGGTATTTTGAAAGAATGCAATTTAAAACACTTTTTTTTTATTTTGAAAAGAATGAGACTCGACTACACCCTAGACACGGCCAAGACTCGGTACGCGGCGGAGGTAAACGACCCGAAGGTCACTCGCGCAAGTGTGCGGTCTTCCCGATAGGCGTAACCTAACGGTCGGACAACACCTTTGGATATACCGAGTGAAGGTGTGTGTGGGGTAACCTTAGACTATGCAAGACTTATGCAACGACAACCCTAGACTCGACTGCTCTGATACCAAACTGATGCGGGACGGACACGGGAGACGACACTATACAGTGCCACCCTCGGACTCTAAATGAAGACGCGACCAGCAATACACACCAGGGAGATGCTAAGCCCGACACTACGAGCTCCTAGTGGCAAACGTCGCTAACATAAGTACAAGATCACTCGGCGTCCCATGCGAGGGAAAGCGTGGATCGTGCGCGGTTAAGGAACCGGCAGAGTTCAAGGTAGTCAGACTCACTTCCGGACTCGGATCGAGTCGCGGGACGGGTCACTCTCACGCTCACAGCGGTGACATGGACACACGGGCTAGGAACCTACACTCTCGGCAGCGGCCTAAGACCGTATACTAGCTAAGCAATGTAACGCCAAGAAGTTAAGACCTTTACCTCCACGCACCCGGTGTGGCGAAGACACCCCGGCTGACTTACGGACCCCCGGTTAACATAATTCACAGCGGTACAAAAGGATTCGACCCACTCCACGCAGGGAGGTAAAAGGTCACATGTGGGCCCCGGGGATCACGCAAATCAGGTTGACAGGCAGCATCTTGATGTCGACTCGACGCGCCGAACTCCGCGTTTTGGTGCTTCCCGAACGGCGGGTTCTGCGGGCCCGTGGGGCCCACGGATGGCGCTATCCTCCGGATCTGCGGAGGTGGGTCCCACTATGATGGAGACCCCTGGTGGCGCGCCTCCATGGACGGCGGTCGGCCGGAGACACCGATTGGTGGCCGGTCGGGTCCGATCTTCAAGTTGTGGAATGGCTGCCCACGGATTTCAGTTCTGTTTTCCCTGCGCGCGCTCCGGCGAAAGCAGCCGCTGCGGTCGATCCCGACGTCGGATCGGGACGCATGAGCTATCGTTGGAAAGCTCTCTTCAAATGCTTCAATCTAGACTCAGAGAGATCTGAAGGATCTAGCCGGATCTAGACTTTAATGAATTTACAAATTCCTGTTGTACAGTAACCGAGACATCAGATTTACAGGGTACTTGTCTGAGAACCACCATTGACCGCCTACTTGCCGTAGGAATCAGACTTCGAGCTCTTCTTCAACATTGTAGATAATCAAACCACGATGCTGGGAGAATTTTTAGAATTGGATTTGGAGGTGGTGGTGATTTGATAGGATTTTTGGAGTGTCTGATGGTCGGATCTGGGAACTGGGGAACAGAACTGTAGCTAGGACTGAGAACGAATTTTAGAAAATATGAACTGGACGAACCAAAAATTAAAAAAAATATTGGATGAAGGGATGGATGCAAGGAACACCCAGTTAAATTGGGTGAACCAAAGAAAATCAAAAAAAGGACTTAAGACTTGAAAATCTGGGCGGGTGGAAATGGAAACAGACAGTAGACAGATCTGGAAACTGAGATTGGACGAAAATAAAAAAATACCAAATGAGATCTGTATGACCAACCAAAATTCTGAGGACGTGCTGGACACCTCTGAGACATCCAGTAAAAGTCCCAGATCGATCTGAGGCCGTGGCTGAGACTGGAATTTCGTGGAAGTGGCTGTGGTACTGCACGGACAGAACTCCGGCGGTGGCGATGGCGGCTCGTGGCGGCGGCGGCGGCGACCGAACTGATAGGGTGGAGTCACACCACCAAGAGGCAGCCTTCACAGCTGCAAGGGGGAGAGGGAGAGAGGAAGGGGGCGGCCTAGGCCTTGCTCCAACATTAAGTTTGATTCAAATGGCATTAATTCCACTAAAATGAAAAATACAACTCTTTATAGGTTACATGCCAAATCCAATATCCACCCTTAGATCTAGGTATGGGGGAATGGATGGCTTGGATTGGATGTGACCAACCACAAAAAGAAATATTTAAAAGAAACCAATTCATAATTTTATCCCATGTGGTCAAAGAAGGAGAGGAAAGAAAAGAAAAAAAACTAACCAAACTAACCCCCTTCTTGGGCCCTTCTTGGGCCAAGTTGCTTCAAGGCTTGTTAAGGCCTTCCACAAGCCCATCTTATCCCAATCTAGGTGGCCCATGTGGAGTGGAGGCTTATATGGGCCTTAAGTGGCTTAAGAACCCAATATGAAGCCTAATGAGGCCTTATAACCCAATATGGCACTTAACCCTTAATGGACCCTAAAGGACTCACCCATTTGGCTTATTAAGAGCCTTACATTGAACCCAATATGACAAACCCAAATAAAACACTCATTACAACCCAATTACAAGGCAAACCATTGCTAAAACAATACAAGGAAATGCTAAAAATGACCAAGAATCAAGGTGGGGCTTCCAGGCTATCCCCGAGCCAAAGAGAAGCTGCTGTAGATCGAGTGGTACTCCATGTACGGTACTGATGGCTCGCCTGCTCGTGCCTCTCGCGTGCTCTGGTGTCCGCACCAGCTGGCTACATCTAATTTTCACTATATGATAGGTCTGCATCTATGTGTCTATCTGGTGCATTGTCTGATTGTGCTTTATATTAAATACGTCTGATATTGGATTAACCTTGTCTCATCAAAATACATCATAATTTTAGATGTTGCCATCATCAAAAAGGGGGAGAATGTTGGGTCTCCTTTAGAGTTGATCAGCAGTGTGAAGACTGCTATGCATTGATTGTGTTTTGAATGATTGGCAACAATAGAGTTGACTTTGCTGACTATAGAGTTGACTTTGATGACTTTATATTGATCATGGTAATACTGTGTATTTTGATGAATTGGTTATATGTCAGACCTTTTCATAAAACATTTCTGCACACTTTGTTATTCTGAATCTAAGGTTGGTGCATGTCTGCATTGTGCTTGCATTTAGTCGGTACATGCCTGCATTATGCCTGCATTTAGTCGGTGCATGTTTGTGTAAGAAAAGCATATAAGGTCGTTGCAAGTAGTGCCGCTCGCACACCTCAGGTCGGTGCTAGTCATCGTCTTTACTTAGTGAGGTCGACACAAGTTACCATGTGCATACATAGTCGGTGCAACGTCTGCATTAAGTATATAGGGTCGGTGCAGGTTTTGTTGTGATCATATAGAGTCGGTGCAGATGTTGTTGTGAGCATATAAGTCGGTGCAGGTTTCGCTGGGAGTATATGAAGTCGGTGCAAGTTTTGGTGGCAGTATATGAGGTTAGTGCTAGTTTCACTGTGACCACATAAGGTCTGTGCACATTTTGCCTTACACATAATAGGTAGGTGCATCTTTGTGCCATTCACATGCAAAGAGTCGGTGCACTATCTGCTTCATGCATATTAAGGTCTGTGCATGTTTTCATACATGCGTAATATGGTCAGTGCACACTTGTATCCTGGCCAACCAAAGTCAGTGCATTGCTTGCTTTACAATGTATAGATGGTCAGTGCACTTTCTGTTCTATATCATAACACGTAGAACCTCACACACACTTAGGGTCAGTGCATATGTATTTAAGTCTGTGTTAGTTCTTCTTGCATCTGTGCACATACATAGACGTGTGAATTGTCTAAGTCCATAACACATGATTGACACTGTGTTCGTTAAAATGATAGGTGAGACTTATGATCAAACACCTAACGCGTGTCCCAACTACCAGCGAACTCCAAGTCACGAACAACTAAAGTACCAGGATAAAAGGCACGTGATCCAAAGCAAAAGGTGAAGCTCTGTGTTTGACACGTGGAAAGTAACCTAATCACAATGTTGCCACGTGGACATTTGAAGCTCAAATCTGAACGAACTTTTGGGCGGGAAACGTGGTTTCCACGCGCCCATCATCTGCTACCTTATAAAAGGGGCAGATCACCCATTGTCGATGATAAGAAGATACTGAGCATACACAGAAGCATATACAGAGAGAATAGCAGCAGCCAAGTCAAGAGGATGTTCCAGCAAGATCGAGAGAGAGAGAAATCAGAGAAGTAGAGGAGCCTTGAGAGAGCTTTGAGAGAGCTTTGAGAGAGATGTGAGAGACGAGCTTAGTGTCGTTTGAAAGGTGTGAGTCAGAGTTTCTGTGAGTCATTATTTCCGGCTTCTTGGTACAATGCCAGAGCCGATCTACTCTTTGTAAGAGCTACATATTGTTTTACTGTTTTCTATTTTTCTGTTGCTTGTGTTTTTCATTTCGAACTCCTATTATAGCAAGCTGTGAGTCAGCGGAGGGTAAGCTGTAATCCCCAGCGATAGAGGAGGATTCCTCTGATAGCTTAAGCTGTAAGGCTCAACGTTTATTGGGAAGTTTTCCCCGAAGCTATGGATCAGTGGATTGGAAGTAGTGAATCGACACTTGGTTTAAGTGTGGGGTGGACGTAGATCTCTACAGGAGATCGAACCACCTAAAAATTGCTTGTCTATGCTTAATGGTTTGTGATCGTTGCATTTATTCATCTGGTAGTTATCGTGTTTCGTTTGATTGATATATTACATATTTAAGAGAGTGAAAAAGGTATATCAAAAGGTACTACTTGAAGGATAAGTCAGGCTTATCTGAAAAGTGATTTATCTTGTGTGAAGACACTCATTGAGTTCAAACTCCGCCTAGTACCTATTCACATTTCATCTATATGGAATTCAGTTCTGCTGCTGCGCTGTTTCGATTGTCTAGTTAAATTCACTCATTCTCTCTATTGATAATTCTCACATATCACTTGACTACATCTTCTAGTAACTCCGTGTCTAGATTGGCTGTTCTGATTAAGTAATTTTTAATTTTGCATTTATCAGCTTAATCGTGGTTTAAGATTTGAGGTAGATCTATTCACCCCCCTCTAGATCTATATCATCTGTCCCTTGACATCTCCAGGAAGCCGAAGGACGCACCAAAGGTGTATGCTATAGCCATTGGAAGGCAGTGCCCCCTACATAATCATGTACTATTCGGGCAATAGTTGGCTGTAGTAAGGCCTCGGGTGGCTCAGTGCCACCCCGTAGAGCTTCAGACGAGGGCCCAGCCTGCCCGGGTACAGCAAGGTATAAACCCATCTCGCTTAATTTTCTTCATAGCATTTCTACTTCTTGTAGGTTTTGATATAGCTCTGCAACCACAGCAAGCTCAGGTTTGGGAGGGCCCATAGCACTACCTTCCGCCTTGTTTTTAGGTGGGACCAGTGACATCTTATCATCAATGTTGCAAACATCTCGTCCCTCAGAGGCTGACTGATGTGACACAAGGTCGAGGAAGGATTTCAAACTATCAACTGGAGAGCAGGAAGGCGAGGTGACTAGAGAAGAACAGAGGAGCTCGGTCGGGGCCTCACACCCATCCCCATCTCAGGGATGACGCAGTCGTGCTTTTCAATTCTTCTCTGCGGTGATGGCGGTTGTAGGCGTTGCAGTTGGCACGGCGGTGGTGGCGGTGGTGATGGATGACGACGGCGGTTGAACGGTGAAGGAGGAAGATCGTGGAGCTTCGATGGGGCTTCACACCCGTCCTCTTCTCGAAGACGATGCATCGGAGCTTCACGGACGACCTCCATGGCAGGGCGAAGTGGGGTTGGGCCTCTCACCCGGGGTTCCAAAAATCTGGAAGAACACTCATAGCCATAGCTAAACTGGTTTTTTCTTCATTCTATTGCTTCAAATAAGGACTACAAGACTTTTTTTATAGACTTCACAAAGAATATCAAAGGACAAACTCTAAGACTCTTTAATGCCTAGAAATATGAAAAGACACCTATGACTCATTATAACTCTCTTAAAAACTCTTAAACTCTTTAATGCTAGAAATATGAAAAGACACCTATGACTCATTATAACTCCATTAAAAACTCTAAGACTCTTTCATGCCTAGAAATATGAAAAGACACCTATGACTCATTGTAACTCCCTTAAAGACACTTAGGGATATCAAAAGACAAACTTCAAAGACCCTTATGTAAAATAAAAAAAATTACAAATCTTTTAAGACGGAAGATCAAGTCCGATGTCGATGACGATCCCGTCAAGCACCTCTGCTTGGAGAATGTTCGACCCCGAACCTCGAATATCGAATCGCAGGACCCCGACTTGTTGGGACAAACCGGATGACTTGCTCTGATACCATTTGATGTGACACGAGGTCGAGGAATGACTTCAAACTATCAACCGGAGAGTAGGAAGGCGAGGTGACTAGAGAAGAATAGAGAAGCTCGGTCGGGGCCTCACACCCATCCCCATCTCAGGGACGACGCAGTTGTGCTCTTCAATTCTTCTCTGCGGTGATGGCGGTTGTAGGCGTTGCAGTTGGCACGGGGGTGGTGGCGGTGGTGATGAATGACGACGGCGGTTGAACGGTGAAGGAGGAAGATCGTGAAGCTTCGATGGGGTTTTACACCCGTCCTCTTCTCGAAGACGATGCATCGGAGCTTCACGGACGACCTCCATGGGGGGGCGAAGTGGGGTTTGGCCTCTCACCTGGGGTTCCAAAAATCTGGAAGACCACTCATAGCCATAGCAAAACTGGTTTTTTCTTCATTCTATTGCTTCAAATAAGGACTACAAGACTTTTTTATAGACTTCACAAAGATGATCAAAGGACAAACTCTAAGACTCTTTAATGCTTAGAAATATGAAAAGACACCTATGACTCATTATAACTCTCTTAAAAACTCTAAAACTCTTTAATGCCTAGAAATATGAAAAGTCACCTATGACTCATTATAACTCCCTTAAAAACTCTAAGACTCTTTGATGCCTAGAAATATGAAAAGACACCTATGACTCATTATAACTCCCTTAAAGACACTCAGGGATATAAAAAGACAAACTTCAAAGACCCTTATGTAAAATAAAAAAAATCACAAATATTTTAAGACGGAAGATCAAGTCTGATGTCGATGATGATCCTGTCACTAACATTTCTGCCCCCATACTCTCACGTGGAGGATAGATATGCTAGCGTGCCTCCTCATCGGACGACGAAAGGCATATTTCTTCATTTTCTTCTTCATCCGCTTGGCTTGCATTGGGTAGGGCCGGCAGCATATTGCAAGAGAGAACAATGCCTCCTTTTCTATTCTTTAGCTTCTTCTTTCTCTTCCCTTCTATGGCCGGCATCTGCCCCCACCGCGGGTCATCTGGTGCTCTTGGCACTCCTGATTTCTTTTTTGCATCTTGTATCAGGTCCGGGAACTCGAAGTGTTCCCGTGGGACATATGCATAGGTGTGGGTTGTACAAGCTTCCAACACCTCTTCAGACAGATGTCGGTATATAGATACCATGTTGACTGCTTTCTGGAGGTCAGAAAGTTCATGAGGTCGTGGAGGATCCACCTTATGTTTGCCCTTCTAGAGCTCCTGATGGGGACATCAAAGCAAGAGCACTGACATTTTAATTTACATTTATGTCATTTAGTTTATTTTTATATCTTTGGGAAAGCATATGTGCAATTGTAAGGCTTTATGAGCCAATGTGTTATTCCCTAGGATTGTTTGGGTTTTTGTGCAAAATGTCAATAGGTCCAGCAAGGGGGCCCTCACTCCTTCCCCATTAGTCCACCTAAGTCATGTGGGGCTGGTCAACCATCCTAGGTGGAATCTAGATGGTTTGACATTCAATTAGACACATGGGGGACAAATGGACTAAAAAGTCCAAAATGGCTCCTTCATAGTCAAGGGGGTGCCCCCCCATTAAAATGACATTTTGTATTTTATTTTTTTAGGCCAATTGACCACATGGGAGAAGAAAATGTTACCCCTCCCCTCTCTCCCACGAAATCCCAACCCCCTCCCCCTTCCTCTCCTTCTATATAAGACCATGTATAGTGTTTTGTAAGAATTAATGAAGTGAAATTTTTTTTGAAAGCTTAGAGCCTCCTTGGAGGGTGCGCCCCTCTCTCCTCTCTCCCTCTTGTTCTTCTTTTTCCTGCAGTAATCTAGGGTGTGAGACCCATTCTACCTCCTCCTCCAATCCTCTAAATTCTATTTCTGCCGCTGCCGCCGCTGCCATCTCACCGCCGTCATCAACCTCGGAGTTTTGTCTACATCATGACAGATCCTCAAAGCTAGACTTTTACCTCTCCATCAGAAGCTCCGATCGAGTCCAAACATGGAGGGTGAGTCATCCACGTCCACCCCAGTCTCCACAAAATAAATCCAATCATTTACCCATTGTTAAGTATTTTTCCATTTTCGTGTTCTTCAGTCTTCCAGTTCTATCTTCTGTTCAGATCTGTCACAGCAACCCTGAGTTTCCACGTTTAGACCATCTTTTATTTATTTTCTTGGGTCACCAATTTTATTGGGAGTTCTGTCCATCACCCCCATGATCCGCGAAGTTTCTTAGAGATTCTGGAGTCCTTTTTGTATTTTTAAAAAGTGCTGTCTTTTCCCAAATATATTCTGTCCTGTGCAGTTCAGATCCGACCCCCAGTCCGTATAAAATCCTCAACAAAATGAAAACTCAACCAAAAGTCAAATAAAAATTATCCCTGTCTTCCTTGTTTGCACCTCTACAACTTTTGTGAAGAGTCCAAGTTCCAGATCTAAGGTTTGAGGCACGGTCAACGCCAACTCTCAGGAAAACTTAAATCTGTCCTGAGATTTCTGGTTCTGTCCAACAGCAGCTTGTAAAATCGATCAAGGCAAGATCAAAGAAATTAAAAATTATTTCTCTGGCCATAGATCAAGGCATTTTGAAAGAGCTTTCCAACAGTACATCTTGTGCGTCGATCCGATGGCGGGAGTTATCGCAGCAGCAGATCTCGCCAGGTCGCGTGCTGTAAAACAGCAGCTTCAGATCCGTGGGCAGCAAGGTCAACTAGTGAAGACCGGAGCCGACAAGCCTTCCGCGAGGTGAACCGGCGTGCCATCGTCCCTGGGAGCGCCTCTCCAGGATCTAATGTCATAGCGGTACCACTCTAGGCCCACTCGGACCCACCGATGAGCACGTGGGCCCCACGTTCGTGAATACGCGTGCCACTGAAGCTGCATCAAAAGCTGCCCGTCAACCCAAGTTCAGTCCTCCCGACCTCCCTACGTGGAGTGGGCAGTAGAAACCATTTCTATAATTATTGTAATAATTATTTAACCGAGAGTTATTGTCTTGACCGGGATCGTCTTCCCCACGCCCAGAGCGTAGAGGTATCGTGTTCGCTCTCTTACTCGGCTTTGCTTTACTCGTATTTATTCGTATATGCCGCTGCATGTGATATGTTATTAGACTGTTATATCATTTTTATCACCGCTATGAGAGAGTGAGTGCGACCCGTCCCGTGACTCGATCTGAGTTAACGCGGAAAAGCCGATACTCGAGACTCACTGCCGGTTTCTCAACCGCGCACGGTCCCACGTCTTTCCTCGCTTAGGGGTGATCGCGAGCTAGAGTCTCAGGTCACGTGTCCGTCCCGCATCAATTTGGTATCAGAGCGCCAATTGAGTCTAGGGCAATATTTGGTCAAAAATAAAAAAAAGTGTCATTTACGTCTAGTTATCGTCTAAGTCGGTCTAAGTGGTACGGACACCAGAGCGAGCGAGAAGCACGAGCCGGCGAGCCGTCGGTACCATACACGGAGCACCACCCGGGCTACCTCGGCTTCCATCTAGCTCGGAGAAAGCCTGGAGACTCCCCGTTGAGTCTCGATATTTATAGTTTATTGGGACTTTGTTTGTGTCTATTGTGTGTTTTATTCGGATTGTAATTCGGATTGTAAGAGGGGTTTATTTGTAATTTGGGACCACCTGGGTCCCGCGGCCCCCCATCCCTTCTCCCATTGATCCACCTCATTTCCTGGGCCCATGTGGGGTCAATCAAACCTCCATGGTGGGCTTCTAGAAGGGTTGGACCAAGGGGGGGACAAAGGGTAGCAAAATTCAAAAAAAATAGCACAAAGTCAAGGGGGCGCCCCATTTTTATTATAGTTTAATAGGGTTTTAATTCTTATTCTATTTGTTCAAAATCACATGGGAGAAATAGTTTGCGGACTCCCACTTTTACCCTCCCCAACCCTAGATCTAGGGTTAATTAGTGTCTTTTGTCATTTCACATAAATACCCTGTATTTTCATTTGATTAGAATTAATGCATAAGAAATCATGAATTTTGTTAGAGCATAGCAAGGGCCGCCCCTCTCTCTCTCTCCTCTCTTCTTCTTGCAGTTGGGAAGGCTATGTTCTGAGGTGGGAAGCCTCATCTATCTGGTGTGGAGTTCGTCGTTCTCGCCACCGCTGCCATCGAGCCGCCGTTGCACCGCCATCGCCTCCGTCGGTATTCTACCAATCGGGTGACAGTAGGCCATTCTCGGATTTTTAACCCTAAGCCAGGAGTTTATCTGGAGTCCAAACTTTTAGGGTGAGTTCCAGGGGTCTTCACCACGTCCCAGAAATTTTGGTTGGGCTTCTAGCTTCCATTTTGTAATTTTCCATTTTTGTTCTTCCTTTCCATCCAGATCTGCCAGCTTTCAGTCCAGATTCATAGTAGCTCTGAGTTTTCCCTCTTAGAACCTCTTCTTGATTTTTTATTGAGCCCCAAATTTTACAGGAGGTTCTTTCCAACACCCCCTCCATCCACGAATGTTCGTGGAATTTCTAAAGGCCTTCACCTATTTTCTAAAAATCACTTTTAGATCCCACTCAGTTCTGTCTACCTCTGTCCAGATCCGACCACCCACCCATATAAAATATCTTTCCCCATCCAAATCTCCACCAAATTGGTCATAAGAATTATTTCCGTTTTCCTCTCTCTCCCCTCTACAACTTTCATGAAGCAATCAAAGTCTGGAATCAGAGGTCTACCCTACGGTAAATGCCAACTCTCAGGAAACTTCAGTTCTGCCTGGCCAGATCTGAAATTGAGAACATGCCGGTTTTAAAATCGCCCATCACAAGCACGGCTCCGGTGAATTTTTTTGAGGCCCATAGGGTCGAAGGATTTCAAGTCAGCGTTCCAACGGCGCTGGTTTCGTGCCCATCCGACATCGGTGTTGATCGCAGTGGCCGATCTCGCCGGGTCACGCGCCAGAAAACAAAGGTTGCGGATCCGTGGACAGCACTTCCGACAAGTGGTGATCGGAGCCGCCTGGCCTCCGACCGGCGTTCCAGCCCTGCCGCCGTCCAGGGAGGCGTGCCTCCAGGTGTCCCCACCACAGCGGGACCCACCTCGTCAGATCCGGAGGGCTGAGCAGCACGTGGGCCCCACGAACCTACAGATCGCGCCATCCGGACAGCACTAAAATACGGGTTTCGGCGCCGACGGATGACATCAAGATGCTCCCCATCAACCCAATTCCTGCTACTCCCGGGCCCCACATGTGACCTATTACCTCCCTGCGTGGAGTGGGTCAAATCTTTGTACCGCAGTGTATTTGTTTAACCGGGAGTACAAGATTGGCCGGGGTTGTCTTCCCCACGTCGGGAGGGTGGAGGTAACGATCTCGACTTCTTGGCATTTACTTGCTTAGCTAGTATATGGTCGTGTGCCATTGTGACTGCGTTAGGATTCTAGCCCGTGAGTTCATGTCACCGCTGTGAGCGGGAGCGTGACCCGTCCTGTGGCTCGATCCGAGCACGGAAGTGAGTCGACCACCCTTGACTCTGCCGGTTTCTCAATCGCGCGGATCCACGTTTCCCCTCGCTTGGGACGACGAGTGAGCTTGAGTTTCTGTTAGCGACGTATAGCCCATAGGAACTCTTAGTGTCAGGCCAAAGTGTCTCCATTGTTGTATGTTGCTGGTTGCGTCCATATTTAGAGTCCAAGGTCCGCATCACTTAGAGTCGGTCCCTGTGTCCGTCCCGCATCACTAAGGTTGCATCCGCATACCATTGTTCGGTATATAAAAAGGTGTTATCCGAACGTTAGGCTACGCCTATCGGGAAGGCCGAACACTTGCGCGAGTAATCTTCGGATCGATTAACTCCGCCACATACCGAATCTTGGTCGTGTCTAGGTTGGTAGTCGAGTCGGCATTCCAACTTGCATTGTCGTTTAGGGTCGTGTTTAGTCCATTGTCTAGTTGGTTTGTCTTGTCTCCACGTGTCGGCATGTTCACTCAATAGCTTCCCATGTCCCATGGATTACCAAATGCCCGGATCTTATGCATGGTGGCGATACTATCTAAAATAGAAGGACCACCCGGACAACCCCAAAAGGCCCGTAGCCCGGGACTTCTACGGCTCCGATAATCCGAGTGACTACCTACAGTGGGAAGCCATTATGGACGACTACTTCGAGGTGTACATTATGTCCGGTCCCATGTAGGTGGACTTTGCCAAAAGGTGACTTTTCTATGAAGCCGTCGAAACATGGAGGGATATCAAATACTTCTGGGAAGATAGGAGGCTAAGGCCCATCGAGTAATGGTGGGAGATGAAGAGAGTGCTTAGGAGGGTCTACCTTCCCCGCCCACCTACCTCCAACCATGGGGGTCATACCACTAGCCAACCCCACCCACTCACCCATAATCAAGTGGGCCACACCGCCAACCAACCCCGCCCTGTCACCTCCATCCAAGCCCTCCAAAGCAACCCAATCAAGTGGTCCGCCCAGTCGCCTCCAACCAACATCACCTCAGCACCCCCATCCAATCCCGCCCAAGCACCTTCAACCAAGTGGAAGCCCTACTTATAGCCGAGCCTAGGTCCACACCCGAGCCAAGAGACGAGGAGCGAGTCCACCACGAGGTCCCTACTCCAACCCGCACCTTTGATGAAATCGAGAAAATATTTTCAGATTGGTTAGAAAGGACACGTGCCTCTTCACCACCCGTGAGTGCTCCTTTGCCACCCTCTACTTCTGAACCTTATTCGGAACCCTCTTGTTTGGAGCCACTAAAGCTCGAGCCACCCGTGTTTCTAATGGGTACGCTTTTTATAGCCGAGCCACTTCTTAGCTGGCTCAAAGATGGCTTGGTCCCACTTCCTTACCCATCCATGGACCCCACCTTACCATTAGTGTCTTTCAACTCCTACCACACTACCTTTCGGTCTAGTCACCATGTTGATATATTGGACGACTTTATTATGGGATTAGACTCGCAATGGAAGTTGACACACTCACTGGCCCGAGGCTTAGACCAACCCACTAGTCGTAGCTTCACCCATCCGGCCTTAGGGTCCATTACCTACGTGTACACCGTGGGTTGTGTCACCACGGAGATTCTCTTATTCCTCCCCCTGTCGGCCGAACCCGACTTCATACCCTTTTCCCCGAGGGAGGAACCATACATCCTACATATGATCACCGTCCCACCTACCACAATACATGAAGGTGACCAACCACACCTTCAAGACTTCTATACATGGGACCATGACTTTTGGGAACCCACCACAAGCGGTCATACCTTCTTTGATCCCTTTGACCCATTCCCTAGTGGACCCCTAGACCCACCATATATACTTCACTTCTTCGAGGGAGTCCACTACCACACCCCTTACCCACGGGCCGGGTCGTCTATACCCACCAAGCCCGTTCACGATACTCCTACATCCGACTCTCCTAGCCCTTCCAAGTCTCCCAAATCCCATAGAAAGTCCAATGTGTATGCATGGTCCACTTTAGGAGGTCTAGGAATTCCGCGTTCTACCAACCACCGGTTTCATCTAGTGTATGCATGGCACACATTCGGGTGTCTTGGTCCACCTTTGCATATGCATGAGTCGGACTAACCGTAGGTTTGTTTAGGGTCATGTGTCAGTCTTTGTTTCGTACCGTTGGTTTGTCGAGTGCATGTGCATACGTCGCGTCTAGTCGATCTTTTGTACGCTCGCGTTGTTAGTCCCTTTCGAGTATGAGACTTGTCGGACTTTGGGATCGATTCTACTTCACATATCGGATCCAGTCACATAAGGGACAAGCGGTGATTCCAAGTGAGCCTTTGAGCCGCTTTCTTCATTTGAGAGTGACCCCACCCTAGAGTGTCAACCTCTAGCCTCCTCCCAGCGGCGTGTGCATATCGAATCTATATGGGATGAGCATGTGTCGATTACTTGGAGTGGAGCGTACTCCGCGCTTCCAGGTTTGGTGACGCATCCGCCGGAGCTACTCTAGCAGCCGCACCCCTTACTCGACGGGGTCGAGTTCTTCCCACCCGGGGAGAATTGATGGGGACATCAAAGCAAGAGCACTGACATTTTAATTTGCATTTGTGTCCTTTAGTTTATTTTTATATTTTTAGGAAAGCATATGTGTAATTGTAAGGCTTTATGAGCCAATGTGTCATTCCCTAGGATTGTTTGGGTTTTTGTGAAAAATGTCAGTAGGTCCAGCAAGGGGGCCCTCACTCCTTCCCCATTGGTCCACCTAAGCCATGTGGGGCTGGTTAACCATCCTAGGTCGCTTCTAGATGGTTTGACATTCAATTAGACACATGGGGGACAAATGGACTAAAATGTCCAAAATGGCTCCTTCATAGTCAAGGGGGTGCCCCCCCATTAAAATGACATTTTGTATTTTATTTTTTTTGGCCAATTGACCACATGGGGGAAGAAAATGCTACCCCTCCCCTCTCTCCCACGAAATCCCAACCCCCTCCCCCTTCCTCCCCTTCTATATAAGCCCATGTATAGTGTTTTGTAAGAATTAATGAAGTGAAATTTTTTATGAAAGCTTGGAGCCTCCTTGGAGGGTGCACCCCTCTCTCCTCTCTCTCTCTAGTTCTTCTTCTTCCTCCAGCAATCCAGGGTGTGAGACCCATTCTACCTCCTCCTCTGATCCTCTGAATTCTATTTCTGCCGCCGCCATCGCACCGCCATCGCGCCGCCGTCATCAACCTCGGAGTTCTGTCTACATCAGGATAGATCCTCAAAGCTCGAATTTTAGCTCTCCATCAGGAGCTCAGATCAAGTCCAAACTTGGAGGGTGAGTCATCCACCTCAACCCCAACCTCCACAAAAAAATCCAGTCATTTACCCATTGTTAAGTATTTTTCCATTTTCGTGTTCTTCAGTCTTCCATTTCCGTCTTCTATTCAGATCTATCACAGCAACCCTGAGTTTCCACGTTTAGACCATCTTTTATTTATTTACATGGGTCACCAATTTTATTGGAAGTTCTGTCCATCACCCCCATGATCCATCAATTTTCTTAGAATTTTTAGAGTCCTTTTTGTATTTTTTAAAATTGATGTCTTTTCCGAACTCTGTTATGTCCTGTGCAGTTCAGATCCGACCCCCAATCAGTATAAAATCCTCAACAAAATGAAAACTCAACCAAAAGTCAAATAAAAATTATGCCCGTCTTCCTTGTTTCCACCTCTACACCTTTCGTGAAGAGTCCAAGTTCCCGATCTGAGGTTTGAGGCACGGTAAATGCCAACTTTCAGGAAAACTTAATTCTATCCTGAGATTTCGGGTTCTGTCCAACAGCAACTTGTAAAATCGATCAAGGCCAGATCCAAAAAATTCAAAATTATTTCTTTGGCCATATATCGAGGCATTTTGAAAGAGCTTTCCAACGGTACCTCTTGTGCATCGATCCGACTCCGGGAGTTATCGCAGCAGCAGATCTCGCCAGGTCGCGCACTGTAAAACAGCAGCTTCAGATCTGTGGGCAGCAAGGTCAACCAGTGAAGACTGGAGCCGACTCTTCTTCCGCGAGGCGAACCGGCGTGCCGCCGTCCCAGGGAGCGCCTCTCCAGGAGCTAACATCATAGCGGTACCACTCCGGGCCCACTCAGACCCGCCGATGAGCACGTGGGCCCCACATTCGTGAATACACGTGCCGCTGAAGCTACATCAAAACGCTGCCTGTCAACCCAAGTTCGGTCCTCCTGGGCCCCATTTGTAGCCTGTTACCTCCCTACGTGGAGTGGGCAGTAGAAACCATTTCTATAATTGTTGTAATAATTGTTTAACCGGGAGTTACTGTCTTGGCCGGGACTGTCTTCCCCATGGCCGGAGCGTGGAGGTATCGTGTTCGCTCTCTTACTCGGCTTTGCTTTTCTCGTATTTATTCGTAGATGCCGCTACATATGATAGATTATTAGCCCGTTGTACCATTTTTATGACCGCTGCGAGAGAGTGAGTGCGACCCGTCCCGTGACTCGATCCGAGTTAACGTGGAAAAGTCGATACCCGAGACTCACTACCGATTTCTCAACCGCGCACGGTCCCACGTCTTTCCTCACTTAGGGGCGGTCGCGAGCTAGAGTCTCAGGCCGCGTGTCCGTCCCGCATCAACTCCCGTTTCTTGATCAGACTTTCGATAGCATCCTTGCATGGATAACAGTCTTCAATGGGGTGCCCAAGCGCCTGGTGATATGGGTAGAATCGGGGATCATCTTTTCTTTTGGCATTACCGGGTCTCTTTGGCTCTGGCGGAGTAATCTTGTTGAATTGTGTGGCCCATTCAAAAAGGACCCGAGTTCCCCATTAGGAAAGGAGTAGAGCTTGCTCATCCTGGCTTGTAAGGAGGAGCCTTCCTGTCATTCAGCCGGTTTGGCGGGAGGAGGGCGGGCAACCGCTTTCTCTTTCTGCTGCTCGAACACCTTGAAGTCGACTGCATAAATCTCCTTAGGCACGGGCCTTTTATGTACTGGTCTAGCCTTCTGGCCTGAGATAGCGGGGGTGGAGGAGTATTTGGAGTGGATGGTTCTGCCACCACATTATTTAACCGATTGAAAGACCTAATTTTAGTTCCGATCATCTTCTCGAGGATCAACCTCCTCAAGTTTTCTTTGCAGATTTGAACTGCATCTTCTTGATGTGATGGATGCCTGCATCTCATGTTGAGATTCTGCCATCTTTTAATGTACTCCAAGGCTATTTTATCATCCTTCTGTTTGGAGGCATGTAGTTCGGCCACAGTGACCTCCCTTTCAGTAACATGGCACCATTCCCGGAATTGTCGTTGCATATCTGGCCAGTCGTTGATAGACCCGGCTAGGAGGTTCGAGTACCACTCGAAGGCGAGGCCCGTGTGGGAGGATCCGAAGAACTTTAGCAATTAGGATTCCTCCGTTTCTAGCTTGCCCATCACATTAAAGTAGTAGGCTATGTGTTCTTTAGGCGATCCTTGCCCGTCGAATTTATCAAACTTCGACGGCTTGTTGATGCCAGGATGTAGCCTTTTGGTAGCATGGTGGGCTGGGTACGGCACCTTGTATACATCAAATGAAGCGTAGTCATCACCGCCTCGATCAGCCAACTTCCTTTCGATCATTTGTTCTATCATCGTTTCATTAATCATCGGCAGGTCGACTAGGCCTGGGTAGAAGTGAGCTTGCTACATCTACGTCATCATCGGCACCGTTGCTTTAGGTGTAGCTGTAGTCCCCTGATGCTGAGGAGCAAGCTGTGGTGTCAGGGTCATGCCCCCAGTGTAATCAGGTGCCAATTGAGAGGCAATCATTGGAGGGGAAGCTTTAACTTCATCAGCACCTCGCTGTGAATTTTCAGGAGGGACCTTGGCTTGTTTTGAGGCCGCAGGATTCATGCTCAGCTCGTTGAGTCACCTTTTTAACATCTCAACTTCTTGTTGATAATTCCATAGCATCATCATCATGGCTGGATCGAGCATGGAGGAGATAGGACCTTGGCCTCCTGCTGTCGGCGGAACACCTGGAGAATGGGCTAGTCTTTCATCCTCATCCTTAGCGGTGATCACATTTGCAGTCATCGTGATCAGATCCGCACCAGTTTCTTCAATGCGGGCTTGTGATGTCTCTGTTGTAGCCTCCCCTCTTCTAGTAGTAGGATCCGGCCCTCCCGCGAGCCTGGACATCTCATCGTGATCTTCATGCAGAGTCGCATAGTGGCCAGCCACTCCAACCATGTTACATGTAAAGACTTGGAGTGGCTCACTTCTTTGAATCACCTCCTCGGTTGGCTGACCAGGGAAGGTTAGTCTTGTGAACACCGAAATCGTCGGTGTAGCTTGCTTCTAGAGGAGTGGCTCGTAGCATCCCGAGCCGGCATCTTTCATTTCTTCAAAGTCGGCTCATCGCTCTCGGCCTTTTTCCACAACGCCCATAGCTTCTGAGGGTTGCCACTGTTAGGTCCCTTGGGTGCAACAGGATCTACAAGGGGGGGTTGAATAGATCCGGTACAAACTTTGCCCAATTAAAAAACTTAACTGACAGGAACACAAACTACTACTATACTACAAATAAACCACTTAAGCATAAAGCACAGTAGATCTGACTAATATTGGTTCAAACAAGGACGGCAGACCACAGTGCTTAGTCTGCAGAAGTTGACACTCCCAGGAGGTGAGGTCGAGGCACCTTTAGAGCAAGCTCAGAAATGAGGGAGATCCGCTGCACTAGATTGCAGGGATCTCACCAAACTCCAACTGGATGAATGGACAGGCTAACTGTGTGTGTCAACTCGCTGTTACAATGTGCCATGGAAAAACACTCAGATTTGAATATGTTGAAGCTGGCAAACGAACCTGTGAATGGGGATGGAAGATATGGAACAATCACACAAGGCACAACCCACTGCACAGGGATTTTTAAGGTGGTTCGGTTGTAAACCTGCAACCTACGCCCACCTCTCACCGAACCTGGTGAGGCTTTACCACACGATGCCAATGCAGCACCACACAGGGATGATGCCCCACTCACAAAGAGGTAGAAGTAGAGAAACTTAAAAACAAAAACATAAAACAAAACAAGGAAAATGAAAATAGCTTCAGATAAGACTTTGAAGACCGGCGGCTGCTACTTCAGACTTAGATCCAAATGGATCTTCTCTTCGGGCTTTCTATAGGGCTACTTTCTTTAAGGCTTTCCTCTTTTCTTCTTCTCTCTTTTCTCTTACCGCATTGGACGGCCAGATGCTAGGCTACTCACTTTCCCTTCTATTCTAACTCACATGTTTTCTTCTTGAATGCTCAAGGGACGTGGCTCTCTTCAAGGCAGCAGCCGCTCCACCAGAGGAGGCGTCCAATTTATAGGCTCAAGCAGCTGGGAAATTTCCCTCCAAAAGGAAGTTCTGCAATTTCAGATTGCTGGAATAATCAAATGATGTTTGACGAAAGAAACCTGCAGATCTTTAATTTCAGTTAGTAGAGGGGATGTCCTATCTTCGAAGATATTTTTCCCATCAGACAGAATCCTTGCTGTCTGGCGTAGGGGACAGAACTGGCAGTGAGAGAGGCTTTATCCAAGGAGTTTGTACTGACAGATATCTAGAGTAAAGTGTTCCTCTGGAAACTTATGATGACAGGGATGTTTGGGTGTACCTAGGAGTCTCTTCCATCCCTCAAAAACCAAGTTTGAAGTGGTTTACGTCAGACCTTTTTGCCCTCTGTACAGTTTTTGAAAAGATAGCTCAGACAGAATACTTTGGAGTTTCTTCTTCAGTGAGGTTGACCTGCTGAGAGGTGAGGTTGACACGGCTTTGTAGAATCATGTTTACAACGGCTTCTGGAAGGGGCGTCAAGTTGATGCAGCATTGCTGGGAGGTCGGAACAACTGTGAAGGTTTATCAGATAAGGCTTGGAAATCTTCTGGTGCGTCGATGCAGCACCACCTGTGCATCGAAGCAGCAGTTGAACTGTTGAGTAGTGGATGGTGGATCTAGAGGGGAGGGGTGAATAGATCTGCCCCTCTTTTTGAAATGCAGCCCTCTTTAAAGCTACATAAAAAGAATTTCAACGGAATATAACTAGCTTAGCGTAGCACACAACGATTTACTTAGCAAGATGAATAAGTAATATAGATATTGAATCTAAACATGCATCTATCATGAAGCAATCACACAAGCAAACCATAACACAAAGGATTTTAAGGTGGTTCCGACTGAATCCCCAGTCCTACGTCCACCCCTCACCAAATCCGGTGAGGCTCCACTAGTGCAACGCACTAAACCGCAGATCGGAAAAACCTCTGATTACCTTCCTACTAACCACCGGTAGGGACGTCAACACCGCAGATCGGACGGCTTCCGATTGCCTTCCTCCTAACCACCGGTAGGGACGTCAACACCGCAGATCGGACAACTTCTGATTGCCTTCCTACTAACCACCGGTAGGGACGATCTTCAGTTTCAAATGTTTGAATGAAATGGAAAAAGAACAAGATATAAAAACACTCAAACAAGATATAGAATATGCTCAAAGCGAAAGATCTTATCTGAGATTGCTGGAGCTTGAATCTGATGCTTCAATGGTATCTTCTTCCTTGTGAAATGATCTTCCTTAGATCACCTTGAGTTGATAAAGAAGATAAAGGATGCAGATTTGATCTCCCTTGAAAACCTTGTAAAATCAGCTTCCTTGGATCACCTTGATAGCCTTGCTTGCTTCTGCACTTCCTTAGAGATTGTTTGCTTTGATATGAGCTTGAAACATCTTGGAATGGATGAAGAACTTCTTCACGAAGTACTGTTCATGGCTACAGTACCTCTTCTTCCAAGCCTCCTTTGATCTCCCTTGATCCATCTTTCGTTGAATCCCCTTTGAGTTGATGGAGGAGATAATGGATGCAGCCTTGAACCTTGATTGCTTCTACACCTTCTTGGAGGTTGATGGCTTGATAACCTTGCTTGCTTCTACTCTTCCTTGGAGGTTGCTGGATTGAGATATGAACTTGAATCACCTTGAGTTGATGGAGAGAGTGTTGGATGTAGCTTTGATCTTTCTTTTGATCCTCTTGAGTTGATGAAGAGGTTTAAGGATGCAGCTTTGATCACCTTTGAGAATTCTGATTGCTTCTAGCTTCCTTGGCGGTTGCTTACTTCAGATCTATACTTGAATCACCTTGGAATGGATGAAGAACTTATGCATGAAGTACTGTTCACGGCTATAGTACCCCTTCTTCCAAGCACCTCCTCTAGCCTCTCTTGATCTCTCTTTGATTCACTTGATCAACTAGGGTTTTCTAACCCTCTTGCATTGGTTTTATAGATTTTGAATAGTCCATAGACATCCCCAAGACCAAATCCACGTTTTGTGGGTGATTGGGTGTCTTTGGGATTAAACAATTACAAGGAAAGAGGCTCTTCTCGAAGTGGAAAACAAAGTCAACATTGATGGCTCGGGGCTGGCGGTCGACTGGAACCTTCTGGCGGTCGACCGCTCCTGAGAAATGCTGTAGAAATTTAGTCCCTGGTATTTCCGGTCGACTGCTACTGAGCTGGCGGTCGACCGCCACTGAGAGAAGTGTAGGCAGTGAGCTGCTGGCAGGGGCGGTCAACCGCCCCTGGGCTGGCGGTCAACCGCCAGCTGGGCAGACCCCGGGTTTCCCCGAGTCAGTCCATTAACCCCTTTAGCTCCGTCGCTTAAGTCCTTTAGCAGCCCGTTCTCATCTGTGGCATCAACCTTGACAGTCTTGAAGGTGTCAACTTAATCTTTGACCTTGGGTTCTCTTGGTTATGCTTCTTTGTGCATCGACCTTGGCTATGTGACGTGTCGACTGGAATGACCTAGTCCTGCAAAGTTGAAGTGTTAGCCCAATGAATTACATCCAAATAATAATGACTTTAAGTAGATGTTTATTTCATACATTTGGGGTTCAAATTTCACTTGGTTTATGTATTAGAAACATCAAGACCATTTTGAGCATGTTACCATGATTGGAATGAGAAACAAATGCATTTGAAGAGTGAACTTATAAGTTATCAATCCAAGTTATCATTGTAAACCTCAATTATTATGAATGAAGTTTAGAGATGAGAGGTATATGGAATACCCATGGTGAGATTGATGGCTATGACAAGGTAAGAATCTTACCAATGGTGCTTGAGAGTAAATGGCATATACCACCTGTATTGAATGGTAGAGAGGCAAGATGCTTATCCACACGTTTGGTTTGCCAGGTGACTACCATGAGTTTGATCGTTTGATTGATCATGATTTGAAAGGATTTCCATCCTTGCTTGGGTGCGATCATTAGGCTTTCACATTTGTCATCTCCACCCCATTCCTTGTCCATTCATTGGCTTATCTGTCCTGAACAAAACATCACGTATGTCAGTCATATGAGAGTGGAAAACAACAATGACTTATAGTGTTTAGCCATTAACAAAACCAAGAATGTCCAATAGCTCAAATGACCACAGGATGATGTCGAATGACTCAAATGACTACAGTATGACTCAAATGACCACAGGGGCACAACATGAACGTGGCCTGTCAGACGGCTTCTGTGAAGAGCCTGAGGTCGACCTCCTGTAAGGGTGAGGTCGAAGTAGCATGGCATGACAGAACGTCCGTGAGAAGGGGTCAACCCTCGAAGTTGACCTTTTTGACTTGGAAGCTCATAGAGGTCGACACGCCTGATGACGAGGTCAACACGGATGAACCCCGTTTGGGCTATTCTTCTTCTTGAGAAGGCCAGAGGTCAACGTAATGCTGCTATGAGGTCAACCTGCCCTTTAAGCTTTTCTTGATTTCTATGCATCCAAGGTATCTTTGCACCTGGGAGATTAAGGAGCTGGATCTGCTAGCATCACTGACTCAACCTGCCTTGATTTTCATGTAGCCAACCGTATTTAGCTTTTCATTACCTACCTTGATTTCTGTGCAGCCAGTTACCTCAATTTCTGTACAGCTAGCAATGTCTTGGCTTCTATGAGCATATCTCATGCAATTTGTTCTGCCAATGTTCTTTCTTCAAAGCTCAATTTCCCTTTCTAGAGTTCTCTTAATCTCTGCTTGCACATATCGTGAGTCTTGTGTCTACTGAGACTTTTGCTTGATCTGCTTGAGGGCTGGCTCGCTGCGTTGACGCGGTGAGGCTTGTTCGTCAACGCTATTAGTTGGGTATGCTGAAGGATTGTATGACTGCGTTGACACGAGGTGCAAATTGTGTTGACGTTGTATGCCGAATCTGTTGAAGACACTATGAGAGGCTTTGCTGCGTCGACGCCACGGTGCCATTGAGTCAACACCATGAGTGTTGCAGACGCGAGATAGAACCTTGATACAAAGGTGTCGACTCCGGGTGTCGACACTCTTCCTCCGAGTTGCAGATGTCTGCTAAGCTTGTAGGCTAGCTTTCAAGGAATTTTGTTTGCACAAATCATGAGAGATTTAAGGCACAATGAAAGGGTCATGATTGTTTGACTAATTCCCAATTAGGCTTGTATGAATCTTGAGTCTCTTTATGAAAGACATTGCATGTTAGCAATAAAGACATAGTTGAATCATTACAAAAGCACAATATTGACTTATAGTTGGACATCATCAAAACATTAGAATTAACGCATGTTCCACACATGCACAACATTCTTCCCCTTTTTGATGATGGCAAACTGTGAGTCATTATTTCAACATGGAATCAATTATGATCAACTCAATTAATGACATACTACGTGCATGCAATTGGCAAATGCTTGATGACTCAAATAGTCTCTCCCCCTTTGACAACAACAAAGGGGACATAGATAAACGCCAATTTTAAGGTCAGAATATGAGCACTTGGAAAGATAAAGATGTAAATGCAAGGCACAAGCAAGCGAGCACATAGCCAATTAGTCAAGCAAATGACTGTTGGGTTCCTACATTGTTGGGTCCCTTTAGCATGGCATAAGCAGACCACATAAATAGACAACGGATGTCATGAAGTCACAATGAGGCATCAAAGACAGAAGCATGGGAGCAGAAATGACCAAAGTTAGATGAGGCAAGTATATGCATAATATTTGGTCATAGCAAGGAGATGCAATCAGAGAGCAGTTCAACTGCCATTGAACTAATTTGATTTTCAGGGTTTTCAAATTTTTAGGTTGTTTTCTATGCAATGCATGAAGGTAGGAAATGCAACCCAACGAATGACTTGACATGAAGTGATACCAATTTCTTTTGATAGATGATGCTTTCATAGCATCTAGGAGAGTTCATCGCAAATGGTCCAGAGTTATCAGGGTCCTAGGGTTGTCAAACAATATGAGAGCATGTATCAACAAAGGCCAGGATAGCCACACAAAAGTCTAGACACAAGGGGTCGACCCTTGGGATCGACACTTGGAATTGTAATAGCACCAAAGACCAAGAGATGTTAGGATGGGAGTTCTTCAGCCTGAAGCCAAGTTCATAAATGCAGAGTTATAGATTTTTTAGAAACTTCAGATATAGAAATCCAATGAGAAAGCCCTTATATTCAGATTGGTTTAAATCTGATGAAATATGAGTTTCTCAAATAACAACATTTGAAAATTTCTGCCTTCAAAATTAATCGAATTGAAAAAATTAATCGAAATGAACCACTATAACATATAAAGATTAGGTAAACCTCCTCTCACCCAACTCATTCAATTCCAAAAGCCTCTTTGAAAGCAACTACAAGCAGTATTGAGGTTAAACAACTAGACGTTTTTGATTTTAACCATGGGGACTACAAGTTCAATTTTTTTTTGAAATCACTGATTGATACCAACTGAAATTGCTTTTCATTTTTCAAGAGTGTTTATGTGTGGCAAGCACCTTTTGACGTGAGGATGCACGTTGATCAGATGCCAACATCCCCAGTTACTCATTGTAGCTCACCATTCTACTTCAATTAGAACAGACATAGCAAGGCACTTCATGACCTTATCCACTCCACTTCATGATGACTCAGTTTCTCAGAGAAACAGATGCCATTGCTCTGCCTTAGAGCACTAAATTCAGTACACACCTTTTTACATGAGGATATACGTTTATCAGACGCCAATATCCCCAGTTACTCAGCATGAATGAAGTTCATTGCATT
Source organism: Amorphophallus konjac (assembly GCA_022559845.1). Lineage (NCBI taxonomy): Eukaryota > Viridiplantae > Streptophyta > Magnoliopsida > Alismatales > Araceae > Amorphophallus > Amorphophallus konjac. The sequence goes on from CM040125.1 coordinate 78,730,879, forward strand.
CATTAAGTGTAGCCCCCTTTTGAAATCTTTAGATTTTGACAAATGTTTAAAAATAATACTAAAATGAAGTTTCTCAATCAAAGATGCCTTTGTACTAAAAATAAACTTTTAGATTTAAGAAGGCATAACATGTCAAAACATGAAACAATGGTTTAAGTCCATTAAGTCTGAATATAGTCATTTTCAAGAAGGTTTAGTTCAAAAACTCATGAACCCATTAAACTTAAACCAACAGTTTTATAACCTGGGCAGTCATAGAGCTCCATAAAAGAAGATTCCTCTTTAAGATTTACTCTGATAAATGAGCTTTAGCAACAAATAGAAATACTCCCAAGAGTTCAAAGCGTTCAAGGAAATTGGAGTAGGCAGCCCTCCATTAGATTCAGATTTTCAAGGCAATTCAGACCCAAGCTGAAACATAGCAAATCACCATGATGTAAGGGCCTGATTCATACTTGGAGTGCAGATGGGTAGAAGGTAGGAATGGATAGTAAACTCTCCCCCTGAGGATGTGCAGTGAGCTCAGATTAGAATGAGTGAAGAGGACCAGCAGATGTACAGAGTGTCGATGCTGGAACCTCATGGTGTTGATGAACTGAGCTCAAATAGAGAGCAATTTGCAAGAAGGATCAACCATGGCGTCGACCTGTGCTGGTCTAAGGTCGATCTGATCAACAGCAATAGAGATTTCAACATATTTTTCTTAAAACAAGCTCCCCCAAAGAAGATGCAGTCACTTCATATGACAACTGAATGCACAAGGATGCAGACTAGACTTTTATGATGACTCCCCCTAAACTTGTGCATGAGACCTCAAAAATGTCTATGTGAGACTCATCAAAGGAGTATGTTGAGGGATCCTATGAATATACTTGAAGCTTCTATTGGAGAATGTTGAGAGAAAGCTCCCCCTGAGTGTATGGACTAAGTCAGCCTTGGACAGGTGTGCTCCCCCTCAAAGAGCGGATTGAGCATGGAATTTTAGCAGTGAAACCCCCCCTCAGGATATGCCTTACAGAAAGGTTGTAAGGTGGATAATGGCAAAGATGAGGGTTTGAGGCTAGGTCGACACAGGGGTGAAGATAGGTCGACCTAACTTGTTAGGTAGAAGGCAAATGCAGGCAAACTGTCATGCAGTCAAAGGTACATGCAGAGAATGATATGCACTTTATAAACATGATGCAAAAATTGGTTTAAACAAAGAATGCAATTCTATAAAAATGCAGATCAATCTTTTTATGTTGACTCCTTCTCAAGATATGCATTCATGGTTTTCAATATCCTAGTGAAATCTTGACAAGTGAGTATGCAACCTAGGACTTATATGAATAGTTGACCCATGGCACTAAGCGGAGAACTTGATCCAAGGATCCTCTCACACATAGTGATAGTTTCCTGTTGGACTTGATCCAACCTTCGACAAATCACCATTTTATATACCAAGGGGTCATGACATGATGGTGCAACAAGTTCTACCTATGCAGGATAGATTATTCAATTTGGTTTCAGCATGTCATATGTGTTAGTATATGATACCAAAAAGTGATGCTCAATGTCCATTGCATGTGCAGATTCATGACATTTACAATACATTCTAAAAGTAGAGAACAAGCTCTAAGACTCCCCCTCAATCCCATGACAACAGATAATGAGATATGTAAGCAAGAAATTAACTATGCTCATGAATGATGAAATGGATAATATGCAGCCACATCTGACATCATCAAGGCATATGTTTTAAAATGATAAACTGTAAATTCATATGGCTGCAAAAACTAGGAATGGCAACAATGATCATGAATGTAATTCTAGAAGAGAACTTATCATGCAGATTGATCATAAGTTGAAGCTTTTATCTACAAACCTATGCCTTGAGCTTTTATTATCAGACTGGTCCTTGCTCAGCTCCAAGGCACCTCTGCAACAAAAGTTCTCATTTGGAGTTTTTTGGTACCCAAACTTTCATGGGTCCTGGAGGGTCAGAGGCACTTCTAACTGGTGCTCTCCATCTTCGAGACACCAGGTCATCCTTCCTCATCTAGAAGCAATAATCCATTTCATGCCCAACCTTACCACAGTAGAAGCAGCACACATGATGTCTCACATCTTTCCTGTGAGCATAGGGATTGACTTTTGGTGGGTGAGCATGAGTGTTAGCATTCTTGGTATGAGAACCATTTCTTCCTTTTCTTTGCCAACAGTCCCAGACAGTGTGGCCATGCTGTCCATAGTTATAACTTGAAAAAGAATTCCGTCTACCAACAGCCGACCAACATTCAATATCCTTATGGCCCGGCTTCCCATAGTTCAAACACACAATGTGCTGGCCTTTTGCAGCAAATTTATTTTTATTAAAAACATGCTGGTTTGCAGGAAAATTGACATGTTCAGCATGAGAATGAGATTTTCGTTGTCCTTTAGCAATCCAACATTGTGCAGCAGTGTGTCCAGATATACTGTAGTGAAAACATTTGATACTCTTTTTTTGAACAGTAGGACACGTCCTAGCATGGAGATTTCTAGCATGCTTCCTACCAACATTCTGTTCATCCTTTTTCATTACAAAGCAATCATGCATCAAATGTCCATGCTTACCACAGTAGAAGCAGTTAATAATGTTTTGTTTTGAGGCATGATGTTTCGCATAAGAACTCTTAGTATTCAGTTTGCTGAATTTCTTTTTCTGATATTTATCTTGTTCTTGAGTTTGATTTTTCTAGGCTACACATGTTTTGGAGATGCTTTAGAGGAGGAGCTAGTTATGTCTTCTTCACAGGAAATAATTTGCTGATGCAACATGTCATTCATACTTGTGAGGCTTTCAATTTCCTATTTAATTTCTTCACATTTTTAGATTCATTTTCATCCACAGTACATTTTCCTTTTTCAAGAATCATGAGTCTCTCGGACATGGCACCGTTTAATACATTGAGCTTCTTGTTTTGTTCTTTCAAATTTTTAATTTCCTCAACATATTTTTCAATATTGGGTGTTGAACTTAATTTCTCTTCTAGTTCCTCCTCCACTTGTTCAAGTTCTCTTTTCTTATCCAGCAGGTTTTCATTTTCTTGTCTTAATGAAGTAGTCAAGGTTTTCTACCATTCAAGATCAAAGTGAAGGCCCTCATTCAGTTCTTTCAAAAAAGTGCAGTCATTGCATGAAGATTTATTAGAACATGTGTGTTCAGCTTCCTTTTTGAATTTCATATATTCATTTTTCATTTTCTTGTATTTTTCAAACAGTTCATGATACATCTCTACCAAGCCATCATAATGAATTTCAATGGATTGGGATTCAAAATTTACCTCTTCACTTTTTTCATGACTTGTTTGATCAGTCTCTTTGGCCATCATGCATCTTTGACTCTCTTTTTGATATATAGTAGTTAAACCATCCAACATTTCTTTGGTAGACCTGCATGAAGATAACGAAGGAAAAACAGTGACATCCACTACAGCTTTCATTATCTTTAGAGCATTGACATTATCTCTATTTTTCAATTTATGATCCTCAATCCATTTGGATTTCTCCTTGGACAATTTATGTGGCCCATGAGAGATTAAAATCCATATGTTTGGATCAGCAGTAACCACAAACTTGCACATTCTATCTATCCAGGTAGAGAAGTTGGAGCCATCAAACACGGGCAAACAGTCCACAAACATTGTTCAGAAAAATAGGACAATGACACTTGCACTGGGATCTTTTCTCTACAGATCGTTGGATTTGAGTATAACAGAACCTCGCTTCAATACCAATTGTTAGGTCCCTTGGGTGCAACAGGATCTAGAAGGGGGGGTTGAATAGATCCAGTACAAACTGTGCCCAATTAAAAAACTTAACTGAGAGGAACACAAACTACTGCTATAATGCAAATAAACCACTTAAGCATAAAGCACAACGGATCTGACTAAGAGTGGTTAAAATAAGGACGGCAGACCACAGTGCTTAGTCTGCAGAAGTTGACACTCCCAAGAGGTGAGGTCGAGCCACCTTCAGAGCAAGCTCAGAAATAAGGGAGATCTGCTGCACTAGATTGTAGGGATCTCACCAAACTCCAACTGGATGAATGGACAGGCTAACTGTGTGTGTGAACTCGATGTTGAAGTGTGTGATGGAAAAACACTCAGATTTGAATATGCTGAAGCTAGCACACGAACCTGTGAATGGGGAAGGAAGATATGGAACAATCACACAAGGCACAACACACTACACAGGGATTTTTAAGGTGGTTCGGTTGCAAACCCACAACCTACGTCCACCCCTCACCGAACCTAGTGAGGCTTTACCATACGCTGCAAATGCAGCACCACACGGGGATGATGCCCCACTCACAAAGAGGTAGATGTAGAGAAACTTAAAAATAAAAACATAAAACAAAACAAGGAAAACAAAAATAGCTTCAGATAAGACATTTAAGATCGGTGGCTGCTACTTCAGACTTAGATCCAAATGGATCTTCTCTTTAGGGTTTCTGTAGGGTTGCACTCTCTAAGGCTTTTCTCCTTTCTTCTTCTCTCTTTTCTCTTACCGCATTGGACGGCCAGATGCTAGGCTACTCACTTTCCCTTCTATTATAAGTCAGATCTTTTCTTATTGAATGCTCAAGGGACGTGGCTCTCTTCAAGGCAATAGCAGCTCCACAAGAGGAGGAGGCGTCCAATTTATAGGCTCAAGTAGTTGGGAAATTTCCCTCCAAAAGGAAGTTCTGCAATTTCGAATTGCTGGAATAATCAAATGATGTTTGACCAAAGAAATCTGCAGATCTTTAATTTCTGTTAACGGAGAGGACGTCCTATCTCGAGAGATATTTTTCCCCATCAGATAGAATCCTTGTTGTCTGGCGTAGGGGATAGAACTGGCAGTGAGAGAGGCTTTTCCAAGCAGTTTGTACTAACATATATCTGGAGTAAAGTGTTCCTCTAGACACTAATGAGGACAAGGATGTTTGGGTGTACCTAGGAGTCTCTTCCATCCCTCAAAAACCAAGTATTCAGAGGTTTACGTCGGACCTTTTTGCCCTCTGTACGGTTTTTGAAAAGATAGCTCGGACAGAATACTTTGGAGTTTCTTCTTCAGTGTGGTCGACTTGCTGAGAGGTGAGGTCGACACAACTTTGTAGAATCATGTTTACAACGGCTTCTAGAAGGGGTGTCAGGTAGATGCAGCATTGTTGTGAGGTCAGAGCAGCTGTGAAGGTTTATCAGATAAGGCTTGGAAATCTTCTGGTGCGTCGATGGTGCACCACTTGTGCGTCGAAGCAGCAGTTGAACGTGCGAAGAGGTCTACATGCCTAATGACGAGGTTGACAAGGCTGAACCTCATTTAGGCTACTCTTCTTCTTGCGAAGGCCTGAGTCAACGCAATGCTACTATGAGGTCGACCTGCCCTTTAAGCTTTTCTTGATTTCTGTGCATCCAAGGAATCTTTGCACCTGGGAGATTAAGGTGCTTGATCTGCCATCATCATTGACTCAACCTACCTTGATTTCCATGCAACCAACAGTATTTAGCTTTTCATTACCTGCCTTGATTTCTGTGCAAACAGTTACCTCAGTTTCTGTGCAGCTAGCAATGTCTTGGCTTCTATGAGCATATCTCATGCAATTTGTTCTACAAAAGTTCTTTCTTCAAAGCTCAATTTCCCTTTCCAGAGTTCTCTCAATCTTTGCTTGCACATATTGTGAGTCTTGAGTCTACTGAGCCTTTTTCTTGATCTTCTTCAGGGCTGGCTGGCTCACTGCGTTGACGCGGTGAGGCTTGTGCGTCGACGCAGTTAGTTAGGTCTACTGAAGGCTTGTATGGCTACGTTGACGCGAGGTGCAAGTTGCGTTGATGTTGTATGCCGAATCTACTGAAGACACTGTGAGAGGCTTTGCTGCGTCGACGCCACGGTGCCATTGCGTCGACGCCAGATAGAACCTTGATACAAAGGTGTCGACACCTGGTGTCGACACTCTTCCTCTGAGTTGTAGAAGTCTGCTAAGCTTGTAGGCTTGCTTTCAAGGAATTTTGTTTGCACAAATCATGAGAGATTTGAGGCACAATGAAAGGGTCATGATTGTTTGACTAATTCTCAATTAGGCTTGTATGAATCATGAGTCTCTTTATGAAAGACATTGCATTTGGGAAACAAAGACATAAATGAATCATTACAAAAGCACAATAATGACTTATAGTTGGAAATCATCAAAACATTAGAATTAACGCATGTTCCACACATGCACAACAACCACGTCCCCAGAGAAGTGTTGTGGGAGTGCCCTTAGATAGCTTGAGTAGCATCATTCTGCCCTTTAGCAGGGCGTATCAGATATCGTGGCACTCCGACCTGTGCCAGAGACTTGTAGGGGAGGCGGCCTTGTCCGGTCGCCCCGCCATGCTTCTCATCATATAGGTAGATGTTTGCCTGTAGAATGCAGCTCCGGGATGCTGGTTCAAGACACAGCTGCACCGACATCTCGGTCTTTTCTTCTTATTCTTCTTCTCTTCTTGTGGGTCCATTAGGCATGATGGGCCTTTGTGGAGCTAAAATTGGGGCCTGTGCTTGTTTGGGCACCGAAATTTGCTTGTATTTGGTTGGCTTTGGGGCCAACCCGCCCTTTTTCTTGGACTCGAAATGGTCCATCTTGATTTGAGTCAGTGCTTGGAAGGAATTACCCACCGACACTGTTGAAGTCACCTTGTCGGGTGTAATCTTAGCCTGTTGGCCATTCAAAAATATTCGGACACTTCCGACGAGCACGGACTTGCCCGAGGTGGATAGCCAGCTTTCCGGTGTATCAGCATTCTTCTTGGCCATCCTCCTTGCTGCCGTGGTGCGCCTCTTGGTAGCAGACACACGGGAATTAACATGGTAGATATGGCAGCCCGCCACCTTCGTCGTCCTTGGTGCCTCTGCGACGTCGGAGGCTTCTGGCTTCATCTCTTAGGCGGCCAAGAGCTCCACGAAGATGACCCCCAGGAAGTTGGGGACACGACAGTAGGAAAATCGCCGAACTTAGTCGGCACCGCCAAATAACCATGCTCAGCATGGCTCGCGATGACATGGGGTCCAAATGTCACCGCCATCACAGCTGTCAGAATACAACCTGCAAGGTTAAATTAGATAGTTAGAATTTTAAGAAGAGGCCATAGGGCCCTGAATCCTGGCGAGGACATGAAGGGAAGCTCTGTCCCACCGGACGTGCCAGACTTGTGGATGCACTTTCAGGAATTCATTTGTTTATTCGTTTGTTCTTTTCTTTATTCATTTATTTAGTTTATTTGGTGTGTGGGCGTGCCGGTCACAAAGTGAAGATTTATTCTGGCTTCGAAGAAGCCACTAGTGCATGCCGTCTGACCAACCAGATGATAGTAAGTTTTGTCTCAGGTCTAAAACCCGCCATGCCATAAAGGCCACAAAGTTAATTATATCCTCTCGGAGAGGGGAAAACCGTTGATTGACTGCAAGGAAAAGGGGCCCTATGGCTTAGAATTAACATTAATTAAATGAGATAATGACATTCACGAACTGCGTTAAAATGTTCCCAGATTGGGGTGTGAATGTTTAAATCATCTTCGTCGCTTATCGACCATTTCATGTTCGGACGGAAGTCCATATTGAAAGCGTGATGAAGACGGTGATAAACCCATGCAAATGTCTGCTGAGTATACGGAAAGTTTGAAAAGAGAGCAGGATCAGATCCTAGTGGAAACGAGTGCGGTTCATTGAGCTATTGGCCCGAAGCAATACCGAGTCATGGCCATATTGAGGTGATCCTTGAGGTCCAAACACGACTTGCCGAGACGTCGTTTATATTCTCTTGACATTGGGTCCGGGGACGCGGGGGTCCGGAGCGGACATTATGATATATATATTAGTTTTTGTTGTTTTGGTTACTTGATTCCCCCCCCTTTTTTAGATGCATGGATGCATTCTTTTATTTATTTGTTCTTATTATTCTTATGTTTTTTGTTTAGTTACTTGATTTTCTTTTATTCATTCAAATGCATGGGTGCATTTTATTTATTTGTTAGTGGTGTTATTATATCCTTTGATTGATTATTTATAGCTTTGAATGTTGTATTGTTTTTTTATTCGTTTTGTTATGTTTTTTGTTTTTTTGTTTTGTTTTACAACTCCTTTGTTTTTTTTGTTTTTTTAATGGAAACAAAGGGGGGGAGGGTGATGATCCGACGCAAAGAGAGAGAGATGAGAGAGTGAGTCTGCGAGAGGAGAGAGGAGGAAAGAGAGAGTGAGTTGGCGAGAGAGAGAGGTGGGGAGGGGGGTGAACCGGTGCGAGGTGATACGAGTCGAGAGGGGCGCGCTCGCGCACCGGTTCACTTCCTTTTTTTATTTTTTGTATTCTGTTATTTTTTTTGAAGTGGGGGAGAGTTCGGTCGATCGAACTGAGCGGTCGGTCGACCGAATCTCCCAGCAACAGGGTGGCTAGCTGAAGGAGTCGACGCAGCCAGAGGATGCATTAACGAGGCCGCTGGTTGGTCGACTGAAAATGCCATTCGGTCGACTGACCCACTTGCCTTATGCCAAGGGCAGAACTCCTATCTGCTCGATCTTTTGACAGAGATTTTTTTGTTTCAGGCTGTTCGTTTGGCCAAAATAGAATGTATGGATTGCTCCCCTTCTTTTGTTATGCTTGTTGGGTTAGTTTCCATCCCTCCCATTTCTTTTTGGGCATGGCTAGCATGTATATGTATATGCATTTGTAGAGAAGGGAGAGTGAGGACGGCAAAGGGACAAACCAACTTTCGTTACTCCACTGAATTGGGCCACATGACGGAACAACAAGTGTTAATGCGTGAACGCTTCTCTATGGAAGTTATGCCATGTGTGTGGACAGATTATGCACTTATGAAGCAAATAGCCCAATGCAAAAAGGGATATGATATGCTCTATTTTAAGTTGAACATATGAAGCTCTTCATCTCTTTAGAGCTTGTTCATGCAGAGGCCGCAAGAGATTGGCAGGTGGTTTGAAGGGGCTTTGCAGAGATATGTTTTTGTGTAGGTTCATGCACATGAGAATGCCATGAAAAGGGGTGCGTATGAGAGAGGGTTGCTCAATACGTGTTTAAGTTCAGAGATGCATAGATCTTTTTTATTCTTGGTTCATGAAAGCTCAGCAGGGATGCACATGCAAATGCATATGAGCAACTTGATTCCATGTTTAATAACAGTTCTGTCCTCTGCGTTTGTTCTTCATTCTACACTTTCTTTTTATTTCTGTCACATTCTGTTTACATTTTTTTTCACAAGTTCAACAATTAGTTCGGGTTTCTAGCAAAAATCTAACAACATTATCCCCGGACCCGGGGTTCATGGGGTGTGAAAGAGAGATCCGCCCATGGAGAGATCCGAGGCGGCCCCAAAAATTCTTGGGTAAGCTGCGAGCAACTACACCATGGCCCGGATTGGGTATGGAAACCCCAAGGACTAACCTACGAGGGGCTCTGGTGACAGGGTTCCCCTTTGGCCCTTGTTATTCACTTCTTAAATAGGGTTCCCTAGGGACCATACTATGAAGAAGTAAGTTCCTGGGGGCTTAGAGTGATCAGGAAATAATTCTAAGAAAATGCAATATTTGCCGATGAGGGGAGCTTAGTGCATTCAGAATTGCTCTATGAAAAAAGACACATAACGAAAAGGGATAGAGATTCATGCAAAAACCATGTAACACACGTGACAACATGACCATTCCAAAGGGGTTTCTTTCCTTCTCCATAAGAAGGTGCCAGAGCAGGCACGTAGAATACATAAGAGGAGAGGAGGGGAAAGAAAGAGGAACAGTAAAAGAAATCACAATCGAGGGGAGATAGATCATGGTCTCCTCTCCCCCAACCTCACCTCTCCTATTCTCCCTTCTCCCTTTTCTTCACTTTGTAGACGCAGGTGCACAGATGGATGCTCAGCTCCCTTTTTCTTTACTTCTCTTCAGGCTTTTCCCAGTGACTTCTTCTCTTCTTGCCAATCTCTTCTCCAAAGGAGCATGTGTCCCTTTTATAGGGAGCGGAGGTGTGAGCTTCGAACCCCCACTCCTTCTTCTTCTTCTTCTTATTTCTTCTCCTCTTCACCCTGCTCGAGGTTGACGAGAGCCTACATGTAGGGGGCAGCAGGAGGTAGGCGGGGTACCCTCCTGGGATTGGTCTAGGCTGACCAATGTGACTCGTGCCATTCATCACTCCACAACGATTCTCGAAGGTTACCCTTTATGGGCTTTTCATGCAACGGGCGAGCTTTGCAGACAGTTTGCAAGGGAGAACCCTGCTTTACCTATTGATAGATGTAGGGGATAATCCTCTTTAGACGAGGGGCTTCTGTTAAACACCGATTAGGGGGAGGGCCTCCCATTGGATGGGGTCTCTGAATGCGGGCCTCAACCCCTCTATCTTTCTTCTCCTTCCTCTTTTCTTATTCCCCTATTCTTCTTGGTGTGAACCCGCGTGGAATAGAGTTCCTTGTGGGATGAACAGTGCCGAAGTGACACTTCTCAATCTGTGTCATTTTCTACCGTCGGTTCACATGGGTAGGATGGAGGGTGCCGATTTAGTAGATTGGAGAGGGCCGTGCCGGTTCATGCCCACAAGGGGCTTGCGTGTCAATTCAGTGGGAAGAGGCCCTCTTGCGCCGGTTCATGCCCATGAAGGGGCTAGCCCCGATTCATGCCACATGGGGGGAAGCTTGCGCCGATTCACAAGCAAGAAAGGGGCAGGCCGATTAAAGCTCCTTTGGGGAGCTTTGTGTGCCGAATCAAGGCCATGAGGGGCTGCTTTGTGCGCCCATTCAAGGCTTCATCTTCTTCTTCTTATTCTTTTGTTTTGCCCCCTTTTGCTTTGTTTGTTGCCGGCTCAATGGTTTTTTTTTCATTACTTTTTTTTTCTTTGTTGTTTCCTTCACTTTGTTTTACTCTCGCATGCGTCGGTGTGTGTGCATCGACGCACCTCGAGGTTGCGTCGACGTGGTGTCAAGCCCCGAACCGATAGCAGCGAAACGTGTCGTTTGCTCGGAACGTGGTAGTTAAACAGTCGTGAACGATCAAGAGCAATGGCATGAGACCAAATAATTTGGAGCAATAACAAAAGTTTATTTCTAATATAAGTCTCTTACAATTTAAATTTTAAAACTTGAAGACTCAACTACATCACAATGAAAGAAAAGAAAATGACGCTCTAATAGACTTAGACAAGATAACTAAATAAGAGACACCATGCTAGGCTCAAGAAAGACAAAAGACACAGGTTCACTAGTTTTCGAAGCTCGCTTGCACACTTGTCCCTCCCATGTGAGTCTCGGTCTCGCTAGCCACCTGATTACCTAAAAAATGTTGGAATAAAACTGGGTGAGCGAATGCTCAGTAGGAATTATATCTCAAGAACAAGCAATTGGTTTAAGTAATTACATCTTTCACATATAAATGCAGTAAGGCTATGCATGTAGAATTAACCGAGCAAGTGAAACAAAACTAGTAAGAATTTGACAATTTCATGTAAAAACTTTCAAGCAAGAGATATCCAAGAGAGATTTATAGAATATTGGCTATTTCACGTAAGTACTTGCCCATTCTGGGCCACGCTAGTCGAGTCACGCAAGTCAAGTCACGCACGTAAGTAATATCATGAGAGAGAGAGAGAGAATGTGTGTGGAATGCCAAAGATCAAACTACTCATGCACTTCGGTGCAATGCTAGACACCGTGATCAATATAACTCCCATGGGCACAAGTACTTTCGGGTGCTCCTCCTAGGACCAGATCGGGCCCTAAATGCACAGTATTAAAGATAGATCTAGACATCCACGATAGTTCATAGCCAATAATGAGTTTCAAGAACAAGCTTTAATAGGATGATAAGATAAGATTTTATGGAATTCAAGGACAAGGCCCTTGGGTAAGGACAGACTTGCAATAAAATTCACGTGAAAGCATAGAAACTATGACATGTCGAAAAACTGGGTGGAATTGGCACCTAGATAGGTTGCCATGAATAACTTGAATAGATGACTTACAAGATAGTCACCAATTCAATGGACACGAAAGCAAGCTGAAGAATTGGCACCTAACCATAGGATACCCAATTCAATATATCGCCTAGTGGAATGATCACTCATTCCACTAGCTAAGAGAATTCTTTCATGGGCCAAGAATAGCATCATGAAAAGGGCAGGGTTATCACGTTTCTCCAGAGTGACGTGGCATTAAAATGGGTACAAGGTGTTTAAGATACAACTAGCTCAGTCGGCCTTGAGAGAATCCAAGGCTACGAGGAGACTTACGGAGGTCCCGATGACTAACTTGCTAGTCCGAAGGAACGGAATGTCCAATGGAGGGCTCGTATGTCACCGAGAGTTGAGGTGTATACGTGAACCAATCATGAAACAGGGACGCCATCTACGGACGTGAGATGAGAGTGCCAGAAGACCCGCGGTATGGGTCAAAATCGGAAGAAAACGGTGAGAAATAAACTTATATTATTTGACGCCCGTGGGTGGCGTCATTTATTAATTAGCGTCTACATAGAGAGATGTTAATTTATGATTTTTAACTTAATTTATTTAACAAGAATTCACGTCAATATCTATTTAATTGAATAATTTTAAAAATATACATTCAAAGAGACATTAATTTAAATAAAATAATTTAGAAAAATAGAATATATGATAATTAGGAGAAAAATTCCAGGATTCCAAAAATATATTTTTTATAATTTTATGTTGCATAGTTTAGTAGATATGGATTTTTCAAGATATAATTACAAGTTATATATATATATATATATATATATATATATATATATATATATATATATATATATAATAAACAATTTGACGCCTTTGCACGATGGCGTCAAAAGAATTTGACGACATTTAACATGTCATCATTTCAATAAAGTGTCAATCTTCAAAGCTCCAGTTCTCGAGGTACACATGTTGGAATCACGCGTTCTATATATCGAAATGACGGGCTCGAAAAACTCTACATAACTGGACGTTCAAAATAATTTTTCGTTGAGAGATGGGAGATCTTGAGATAGGGGGCACGAAAAATGGTGCAACCACTCTCACTACCTCGGTCACCTCCCCAACAATACACTCATAAAATTTCATAGCCAAAGGACGCCCCGGTGATGAGAATCAAGTCGTCAAAAGAAAAACCTATAACTAGCATGCTACAGTAACCTTTGGAATTCACCGGGTAACGTGATTATATATATTAAATGATTTAACTTGTTTAAACTTATAGTAAATACACCATATAAGGCATGGAAATTTAGGAATAACCATGACAATTTTAGAAGTATATTTATCCAAAATTTTGGTGTGTGATTATTTGTGTATAAAATTTTAACATGATGTAATTATTTAATTTATTAAGATAATTAAACGGTAAACTACACTTAAGAAAGCGATGATAACAAAATATGAGTTTTAAACATGCAAAATTAATTACTATTATCTTTGGGCTTCAATTATTGAGAAAACCTACCTGACGGGGTGATTTTGGTTGACAGAACGCGAAGAATCAATAATAAGAATGGTACTCTATTTGTAACAGAGTAACGAAGAGCAGCAACTCTCAATAATGCAATAACAGCAACCCTTCTACGAAGCTGCAGAAAGGTGAGAGCATCACGCATTAGCTTCTTTGAAAATAGAGAAGCAGAAGAAGGAATAGCTTTCCTCCTCCCTCCCGTTCTTCGTGCAACAAAGAAGAGGAAGAAGATTTTCCTCCCCTTTATAGGAAGAACCAGCGGCAGCAGAAAGAAGAAGAAGTTGAAGAACTCCTTAAGTTCTTATCGTACTGTGGAAGAAGCAACAGCAGAGAGAAGCTTTAGCCTCTCCACGATACGTCCACGGCCAGAGTTTGCAGCTTAACCTGTTCTTCTATTTCAACGGCAGAAGAAAACGCAAGCAGTAGCAGATCGTATGTTGAAGAAAAGAGCCAACAGGTTGGCTCGATGGGAGGGGGTATTTATAGGGTAGAAATCCTAATAGATTCTAGGAGTTCGATTGGAACTAAAACTTACTAGGTAGAATTCTTACTAAATTTAAAATATCCACATATTGATCCTTTCCCTAAACATCCTTACCCATATAACACCGACTGTCCCTTTTGGAAATGACGCCTCAAGTTGGGACGTCATTTCAAGAAATGACGCTTGTATAAACAGTCGTCAATTCTTTAAATGACGACGTGCTCGGAGGCGTCATTCGCCTTTCCTTATTTGTTAATTTAAGATGTAATGATCTTTCTACATTTTTATCTTTTTTTCTTGATGTGATCTTGTTGGGAAATTTTAGGGGTATGAGTTTTCCATTTTTCTCTATTTTTTCATATAATTAGTTTTCCAAAATTCTTTAATTCAAAACTGGGCACTATTCATTTTAGAATAAAATAACGACTTTCATTAAATCGTCCCATTTGTAATACACGCCCAAGGCAATGGCGTCAATTTCATTTTGGCATTTCTCCTTAACCTTCTAAAAGACTAATATTATGTATATATCCCTATCATCTCTATAACTCTTTAGCTATATACTTTACTTGATTTTCACTAATTTATAAATAACGACTTGTGTTAGGTCGCTTTTCACGTTAGATACGCCTGCACAAAGAGGCGTCAATTGAGTTTTGGCCATTTCTCAATCCCCTTGAAAGAACCAAAATTGCATATATACTCATTCTTTTATCTTTTACATATCTTTAATGTAATTAAATCTTTTATATATATATCATTCTCCCTTCTAATAAGATTATAATGAAATAAAGGTGGAATATTAAATTTTTTAAATTAGTAATAAAATATAAATTGACATTTTCTATGAGATTTAATGATTCTTAATTCAGTTAAAATTACGTTGTGCATTGAATGCTTACCTAAAAATAACATGTCATTCTTAAATTTATTATAATAGAATAGTAGTGTCCGTGAGTTCTTTTGTCAGACTTTTTAGGATGTTAGGGGGTTGTGTACAGAGTTTGGCCTTGATTATTTATGTTGTATTATATTTATTTATATTGCATTATATATATATGCACAGATATATAGATGAGTGGGTTGAGACTTAAGGGCCCTTATTTGTGTCAATATGTTGCTATCTATTTTTCTCAATGCTTGTTATTTGTCATATACGTATTCTAAAGGCCCTTACAATGTGTGTGAGTTTCATATCTCTTGATATATATATACCTATTTGTTATTTACTAACCCTCATTACCTATTAATAATTTTTATGTATATAGGGATTTTATTCTTCATAATTTCTTTTACTTTTATAATCTTGTCCTGGGTATCAGGGTAGGTTCGATTCTAGTAAAATAGTTTCTTTTATTAAAGAGAAAATTAACTATCCACTTATTTATTCTAATATATCTAAATTTTTATTTATTCAATATATCATTTATGTATAATAAATATCATCAAGTGTAAGCCCCTTTTTTTTTCTTTAAAACTTAAATATTTTGTTCCTATTTAGCCTTCAAAATTTTCGGGTGTTACACGTGGCTTGTAAGGTGCGTCGATGTACTTCTTCTTTTCTTTCTCCTTTGCCCTTGTTCGGCTCGGAATTCTTGCTGGTAAATTTGAGGTGTCCACATCAGCTAGACTAGAACACTGGCACTACGAGGAGCCTCCGAAGTACTCCGCATAAGTCTCGCCTCACCTGAAAAATAAATGGGTGAGTCTCATCTCATTGGCTCATTATGGGTCCCGTAGATCCCTATCTCACAATGAGAAACACAACAGTACGGCAAACAATAAGCAAGGACAATAAATAAACATATAACAGAAGGAGACAATAAATAACAATAAAAGAGATCTACGTAGGTACCACACAGCTAGCATCATAAACCACGAATCACGCATATCACAGCTACACGGGGGTAATCTACGTCTCCCTCATGTAGAATTAAGTACACTGAGCCAGCAAAATAATAACCTCATGATGAAAGGAACCAGAGTCACTTCCTCACAGGATATAAGAGTATTACCCACTAAAAGCAAGGTCAAATGCATCCACTACCATCTTAGTCCGTGCCCCAAGTGTCTCCTGACTCACGCTAGGCAAAAACTGAAACACGCTAACCACATAATCACTATATAAGGACTAGTTGGGGTCGCACTCGTCAGCGCGGGTCCAGTGCCCCCAACCACGTGTGCACAAACAGACTAACTTCTCTAAGTCAGGTCCTCTAGCTAGTTTTCCCGCAGCCCGGACTCAAGCTACAAAGGCAAGGGGCCCTACGGTAACCAGCCTTAAAACCATCTCATCGGGACTAGCTCTCCACCACTCCCAAGTGGGTCCATATACGCATGCATAGGAAAGCTACGACTAGTGGAGAAGGTCACAGGAGGTGAGAACTCGCTGAAGAAGCGGAAACCACCGGAGTACCACCTGTCCATACTAACCCAATTGTGCACGTAGAATGCACCATGAGGTGGCTCATGTCACGAAAACCAATGATCTCTAACTGGATGGTGATGGGAATCAACTCCGAGCATGTACATTTTATTTTTGTATTTGTGTCCTTTTATTTATTTTTATATCTTGGGGAAAGTAGATATGCAATTATATGGCTTTATGAGCCAAGTTGTTATTCCCTTAGGATGTTTGGGTTTTTATGTAAATTGGTAGTAGGTCCAGCTAGGGGCCCCCCCAGCCCTTCCCCATTGGTCCACATAAGCCATGTGGGGCTGGTCAAAGTCTTAGGTGGCCTTCTAGATGGATTGACTAGTCAATTAGACACATGGGGGGATAAATGGGTTGAAATGTCAAGGGTAGGCCACCTACCTTGTCCATGGTCAAGGGGGCGCCCCCCCCCCCCCTTTATGGGTATTTTTTATTTTTGTTAAAAAACCTATTAAAACTAATTAGTTCTATACCTTGTATGCCCCTCCTAATTCTAGATCTGAGGGCATTTTGAGTCATTTTCTATTTATTATATAAGTCATGTAATTTCCATTTGTGAGAATTAATGAATGGAAAATTTCAAAAATTGAGTGGAATCCCCAAGGAGGGTGTGCCCCTCTCCCCTCTTCCCCCAAGTTCATCTTCTTCCTCCAGCCCTCTAGGGTGTGAAGCCCATTCTCCTTAGCCCCTCTGAGTTCCCCTCTGTCGCCGCTGCCATTCGTGCCGCCGTCGCGCCGCCACCGCCGCTACATCGGAGTTCTGTCTCCATCAGGATAGAACCTCACCTCCAAATCTGTATCTTTTCTTATTGTTGTCTGATCGAGACCTAATTTTGAGGGTTTATTTTGTCCATCTCCCTTAACCTCCAGTTCAAATTTCGTGTCATTTGGAAGTCATTAGGTATTTTTCCCATATTTTTGTTTGTCCTCTCAGTAATCTGCCCTTTTGCATATCTACGGGACAGAGTCACCTTGTCGCATTTTCCCCACCCCCTTACAAACTTTCAAAAAATCTCAACAAATTACTCAGTGTTCCACACATATATCCCCTTCCACCATAATTTTTGTGGAGTCTAGAAAAATCATTTTTCATTCAGTCAAAGGTCAGTTTCAGGCAGATCCCTTGCTGCCCTGTGTGTCTGTCAGTCCGAGTCAGAAACAAAAATAATGTTACAGTCATATTCCTTTTCAATCCGTTTGGTGGATGGAGCTGTCAAAATTATATGTTTTTGATCTATGAGTGCTCTTTCCAACGGTACCAGCCATGCCTCTATGGGCCTCCGGATCTGAGCGTCGTAATTCGTGTCACCGAGGCCCGCAGATCTGTTCCCTGTGCAGGTCCGAAATTACAGTCCAGAAGATATTCAGAAATAAATATCAAAAATCAACTTCAGGAGCCGCCCCTTCAGGGAGTCGTTCAGGGACGTCCTGCCATCGTCCCAGCCAAGTGGCGCCTCCGGAAGATCTCAGGAAGGTGACGTTCCTTTAGAAACCGTTGCTTGCTGTCCAGTGAGTCAGCAACCGAGTTGGCGCAGCACCAAGTTGGAATAGTGCCGAGTCGGACCAACAGGCCGAGTTCGTGCCGTACGCACCTCCAGATTGCTGCCCGTCAACCCAGGGTCGGTCCTCCCGGGCCCCACTTGTAGCCCTTTACCTCCCTGCGTGGAGTGGGCAATGAAATTCATTGGTGTAATTAACTTTTGCCGTTGTACCGGGAGTTACCGTACTTGGCCGGGAACGTCTTCTCCACGCCCGGAGCGTGGGGGTACACTCGCTACCCTCCTCGTAGGCATTGGTTTACTCATATATTTTTGTATATGCCGCTGCATGAGTGATAGATTATCTTGCTTGTTATCATTTTATCACCGCTGCGAGAGCGAGAGTGAGTGACCGTCCCGTGACTCGACCCGAGTTAACGCGGAAAGGCCGATAGCCGAGACTCACTGCCGGTTTCTCAATCGCACACGGTCCACATATTCCCTCGCTTAGAGGCGATCGTGAGCTAGAGTCCCAGGTCGCGTATCCGTCCCGCATCAGTTTGGTATCAGAGCACCAGTTGAGTCTAGGGTAGTCATTCATCATTGCTTAACAAAAATACAAAAAAAGAGTCATTGTCTAAGTCAGTCTAGGTTGCATTTCATCCCAATAACCCGGTATATAAAAAGGTGTTGTCCGAACGTTAGGCTACGCCTATCGGGATGGCCGCACACTTGCCCGAGTGATCTTCGGATCGATTAACTCCGCCACGTACCGAGTCTTGGTTTACGTCTAGGGTCCTCAGTGTGAATTAGTTAGTGCATTCCAACCTTGCATAGTCGGTCTAGTGTCTTGTCACCGTGTGTCTGCATGTCCACTATCCGCCACCCCCATGGCCGTTCCCCAAGACCATGCGTTTGAGTGGTCATCCCTGGTGGCCCGATTCAATGCCTTCATGGCCCGACCCTTGGATTTCACACATCTCATTACTAAAGCCACTCTACCCAATAGGTCCACAACGGAACTCCATTTCAACGATAGGGAGTCAGATAATTGGGTTTCTCTTGATATCGTGGAGTCCCTCTCCAAGACGGGTGAGATTATCCGCGATGGTGATTTTGCTTTTGTCGAGTTCGAAAGGATGATCGGCTCTGATTTTTACTGTGATGGCGCATGGTGCAATATTGGTACACTAGTAGGACCATGCATTATATTAGGGCGACCTTGGTTGGAAGAGAGGAGAGCGATCTTTGACCGGGATAGGAGGACCTTCACCTTATATCCACCTCACATACCCGGCAAGTTCGTCTTCCACGACGGCATTCAGCCGCCCACCTCTTTGTCACCAACCTCCCACCCCTATCAGTCCGCTCTGCCTACGGACTCATGCTCACCACCTCTCCCGGAGCCCAACCATGTGGGTCCTAGTCATTTCTCCGATCCGTGTCCTTCACATTCCCCTACCATAGAGGACACACATACCAAGGATGTCCCACCCGGGCTCATTCTAGTGAGTTATGAGGCTGGCCAAGAGTTGGTCGAGGAGTACCTTGCTAATGTTTCGGGGTTAGAGAGTGAGCCAATAGAGGGTCACGGACTATTAGTCACCCCACTCACACCGGTCATCCCGGACCCGTCTATTTCACCCACTTTATCCTCGGTGGATCCCACCATCCCACTTTTACCCATCTCTCCTCTGGTAGTGCAACCACTGGAGACTACCGTACCACTGTCGACACCCTATGGTGACATGGTATTTTTTTTATAACCGAGACCAAGGGAAAGGCATTGGGGAAAGCACAATTAGGTCCACCAATGATCCCTGGCCCTAATATTATTGATTTCTGCCATGCGTACGAGAGACAGTGTCCGGACTTCATTTTTTTCGTGCTTCACACTAGCCGTCCGGATTATATTCCCGTCACCCTTCCCCTGATCCTCCCACATTTCTATACTGGAGGACGAGTCTTCTCGAACCGGAGACGGTTGACAAGGGATGGAACTCATGGCATTAAGTTGTGGGTTATTCTTTCTTTACACTTAGTGTATGTAGACGGTGACCGCTCTCCTTATCGAGTCTTCCTTCGTATGTCCCTTGTGTTTGTGTCTCTTGTCGTCCGTCGTAGTAGTACTAAGAGTGTCTAAGTTTGCCTAGGGTCATGAGTGTGCATTTGTGTTTTGTTGTTTGTGTGGTTTGTGTTCTGTTAGGAGTCTGTATACGTCTTGTGCAAGCTCATTGATGTCACTCGTTCGAGAAGTATGGAATCAATTTTACATCTATGCCCGGATCTAGTCACCTACAGGGACCCAGCGGTGATTCCTAGTGAGTCTTCAAGCCGCCTCCTCCCTTTGAGAGTGACCCCACCCCGGAGTGTCCACCTCTAGCCTCGTTCCCATAGCAGCTTGTGCATATCGAGTATATACGGAATGAGGAGGTGACGATCACTTGCAGTGGAGCACACCCGTGCTACTTGGCACGGTGACGGATCCGTCGGTGTACTCGAGCCATCACACCCCTTACTCGATGGGGTCGAGTTCTTCCCACCCGGGGAGAATTGATGGGAATCAACTCCGAGCATGTACATGTTATTTTTGTATTTGTGTCCTTTTATTTATTTTTATATCATGGGGAAAGTAGATACGCAATTGTATGGCTTTATGAGCCAAGTTGTTATTCCCTTAGGATGTTTGGGTTTTTATGCAAATTGGTAGTAGGTCCAGCTATGGGCCCCCTAGCCCTTTCCCATTGGTCCACCTAAGCCATGTGGGGCTGGTCAAAGTCCTAGGTGGCCTTCTAGATGGATTGACTAGTCAATTAGACACATGGGGGGACAAATGGGTTGAAATGTCAAAGGTAGGCCACCTACCTTGTCCATGGTCAAGGCCCCCCCCCTTTTATGGGTATTTTTTATTTTTGTTAAAAAACCTATTAGAACTAATTAGTTCTATACCTTGTATGCCCCGCCTAATTCTAGATCTGAGGGCATTTTGAGTCATTTTCCATTTATTATATAAGGCATGTAATTTCCATTTGTGAGAATTAATGGAAGGAAAATTTCAGAAATTGAGTGGAATCCCCAAGGAGGGTGCGCCCCTCTCCCCTCTTCCCCCTGGTTCATCTTCTTCATCCAGCCCTCTAGGGTGTGAAGCCCATTCTCCTTAGCCCTCCAAGTTCCCCTCTGCTGTCGCCGCCGCCGTTTGTGCCGCCGTCGCGCCGCCACCACCGCTACATCGGAGTTCTATCTCCATCAGGATAGAACATCACCTCTGGATTTTTATCTTTTCTTCTTGTTGTCTGATCGAGCCCTAATTTTGAGGGTTTGTTCTGTCCATCTCCCTTAACCTCCAGTTCAAATTTTCTGTCATTTGGAAGTCATTAGGTATTTTTCACATATTTTTGTTTGTCCTCTCAGTAATCTGCCCTTTTGTAGATCTACGAGACAGAGTCACCTTGTCGCATTTTCCCCACCGCCTTACAAATTTTCAGAAAATCTTAAAACATTACTCAGTGTTCTACACATACATCCCCTTCCACCATAATTTTTGTGGAGTCTAGAAAAATCATTTTTCTTTCAGTCAAAGGTCAGTTTCAGGCAGATCCCTTGCTGCCCTGTGTGTCTGTCAGTCCGAGTCAGAAACAAAAATAGTGTTACAATCATATTCATTTTCAATCCGTTTGGTGGATGGAGCTGTCAAAATTATATGTTGTAGATCTATGAGTGCTCTTTCCAACGGTACCATCCACGCCTCGATCGGCTTCCGGATCTGAGCGTCGTAATTCGTGTCGCTGAGG
Organism: Amorphophallus konjac; assembly: GCA_022559845.1. Classification (NCBI taxonomy): domain Eukaryota; kingdom Viridiplantae; phylum Streptophyta; class Magnoliopsida; order Alismatales; family Araceae; genus Amorphophallus; species Amorphophallus konjac. The sequence continues at coordinate 78,752,549 of CM040125.1, forward strand.
CCTGCAGATCTGTTCTCTATGTAGGTCCGAAATTGTAGTCTAGAAGATATTCAGAAATAAATATCAAAAATTAACTTCAGGAGCCGCCCCTTCAGGGAGTTGTTCACAGACGCCCTGCCATCATCCCAGCCAAGCGGCGCCTCCGAAAGATCTCAGGAAGGCGACGTTCCTTTAGAAATCGTTGCTTGCTATCCAGTGAGTCAACAACCGAGTTGGCGCAGCACCGAGTTGGAATAGTGCAGAGTCAGACCAGCAAGCCGAGTTCGTGCCGTATGCACCTCCAGATTGTTGCCCCTCAACCTAGGGTCGGTCCTCCCGGGCCCCACTTGTAGCCCTTTACCTCCCTGCGTGGAGTGGGCAACAAAATTCACTGTTGTAATTAACTTTTACGATTGTACCGGGAGTTACCGTACTTGGCCGGGAACGTCTTCCCCACGCCTGGAGTGTGGAGGTACACTCGCTACCCTCCTCGTAGGCATTGCTTTACTCATATATTTTTGTATATGCCACTGCATGAGTGATAGATTATCTAGCTTGTTATCATTTTATCACCGCTGCGAGAGCGAGAGTGAGTGACCGTCCCGTGACTCGACCCGAGTTAACGCGGAAATGCCGATACCCGAGACTCACTGCCGGTTTCTCAACCGCGCACGGTCCACGTATTCCCTAGCTTAGGGGCAATCGCGAGCTAGAGTCCCAGGTCGCGTGTCTGTCTCGCATCAGATGGCTAACCTATCGACTGTCGGTGCATAGGGCGCGAGCTGGAACCGGTAATCACGCGAAATCTCAAAAATCAGGTGACTAGCCAATGGAGCTCTGGGCGGCCAATAGATTGGCCGCCTAGCCTCCTGGGAGTCCGCCACTGTGGCTGCCACTCAGTGGCCTAGGTGTACAGGGCTCTAGCAGCCCAGTAGAGAAGGGCTTTGGCTGCCACACCAGTGGCCGCCCAGTAGAATATATGTTTCGGCGGCCTACACAATGGCCACCCAGTGACTGGGCAGGGCGGCCTACACACTGGTCACCTAGAAGTCTGGGTGGCCAAGGGTTAGGCCGCCCAGAGTAAACCTCTCTAGGTGGCCACCACAGGGGCAGGGTGGCCAATGCTCTGCTAGCCCAGAAGCCTACGCCGCTAGGGCTCTGGCGACACAGCAATGAAGCCCCTGAGCGGCCAATCCAGTGGCCGCCCATCCCTCCCAGGTGGCCAGACCACTGGGTGCCCAACTAGGCCGAGGCAGCACCTTCCATGGCCACCTCTTGAGCAGGGACCCTCCCAGAATGCTTCCGGAAGGCCATCCCAAGCCAGTCTTTCCCCCACTGCCAGCGGGAACCCCCGAGAGACATGGGAAACATATCCTAGAGAAGAATGACATCCATAAAACCTGATCAAGGCTAGAAATCACAAGGGAACAAGATCGATCCGTGCTCACGGCCCCAAACATGCAGTTTCCCCTAAAAACACACCGAACGCCACTCTCTTGCCCAAACCACTACCGATCGAAAGGGAAATGCGACAGGGGAGTTCGGGATCCATCCCCCAACCACAACGAAGCTTCCAAACATCAAATAGGGCTCGATCCACACCGGATCCCGTCGAAACTTGAACCAACTCATGGAACCATGATCCCACACGCACGAACCGCCTCCGCCTTACTCCCACACTCCGCCTAGTCCACCGTTGTCGTCGATCAGACTCCTCTTTCGCTTGCCTTCTACAGCTGGAGTGGAGGGGAGGGGGATCTCGCAATCGGAAGTGGAAGAGGAAGAATGAGGAGACAGAGGAGTGGGCTTGGCATTTAATAGGAAAAAGTAAACTTTTGGGATTTACCCAAAACCCCCAAAAAATTGAAACTGTAAATATGCCTTTGCTCTTGCATTTTGGGCTAAATACTCATGGAAAATTCCGGAAAAGCTATGATTTGAATGGAATCCAAATTTTGACATTTAAAATAAAACCTATTCACAAAACTAAATTTGAACTCCAAGAAAATAAGATCCAAAAATCTGGACATTACTATCCTCCCCTATTACAAAAATTTGATCCTCAAAATTAAGTGAGAACATGGCCAAAAAGGGAAGGAACTTACTCAAATAGGTAAGGGAACTGATGTCGCATCTCATCTTCACACTCCCAAGACACCTCACCTCCTGAGTGATGCTGCCAAACCAACTTAACCAACGAAATACCTTTGTTCTGTAGTCACTATTCATGGTGATCCTAAATGCAGATGTGATACTCTAGAAGAGATAAATCTAGCATCACCTCAGGCCTCATGGAATCCTCCAGAACATGAGAACCATCCGGCATGTACCTCCAAAGCATTGAAATATGAAACACATCATGCACAACCATTAACTTCAGAGGTAGCTACAATCTATACGCCACCTCATCGATGCGTTCAATAATGGGAAAAGGGTCGATATAGTGGTGACTCAGCTTTCCACGTCAGCCGAAGCGCATCACCCCTTCATGGGGGAGACTCTCAAGAACACCTGGTCTCCCACTGTAAAGCTAAGAGGATGCCTCCTCTGATCTGCATAACTCTTCTGCCGACTCTGTGCTGCCAACAACCTCTACCTAACCAACTGCACCACCCCAATATAATGTTGTACCAACTCTGGCCCTGTCATGACTCGCTAATCAACCTTGAACCAATCAAGTGGAGTACATCATGGTCGCCCATACAACGCCTCATAAGGAGCCATGTCGATGTTGGAATGATAGCTGTTGTTATAGGCGAACTCCATTAATGGCAAATGATGAATCTAGGTGCCTTGCTACTCTAGGCAACAAGATCCCAACATATCCTCCAAAGTCTGGATAGTCCTCTCTGACTGACCATCAAATTGAGGGTGGTAAGCTGAGTTGAATGCTAACTCCGTGCCCAGAGCTCTCTGAAAGCTCCTTCAGAAACCAGAAGTGAAGCGAGGGTCTCAATCCGATACAATGGAAATAGGGATCACATGTAAGGGAACAATCTGCTCCACATATAATTGGGCCAATAAGTGCACACTCTAATGGACCTTGATCAGTAACACCTGAGCTATCTTCGTCAGTCAGTCAACTAGGAACCACATACTATCATGCCCACTAGGAGTCCTCGACAAACCAAACACAAAATCTGTAGTCATGTGGTCCCATTTCTCCTCCAAAGGCTGAAGTGTACCCCCTGGTTGTTGATGCTCTGCCTTTACCTGTTGGTAAGTCAAACACCTAGCCACAAATTCTGCAATATCCCTCTTCATACTAGGCCACCAAATTAAACCGTCTCTTCAAATTTTGGTACATCTTTGTCGCTCCTGGATGTACGGTGTACCGAGTGCCATCAGTCTCTTGTAAGACAGCTCTCCCCACCTGCTTGTCGGTAGGAACATATAGTCTACCCCTAAATCTCACTATCTCATCCTCACCAAACTCCACCTTGGCCATCGACAGAATACGTGGTAGCTCGCGGTCCACACACTGAGCATCCATCACCTGGCCTACCCCTGGTCCCGTGGGACCTTAAGCCTAAAGGTTACAGCTGGCACCTGCTCTCATAGCCTCCATTTCCTCGACATCATCTGGCTGAATACCATTTTCCTACTCAAAGCATCTGCCACTACATTCATTCTGCCAGGCTGATATGACAAGCTAAAATCATAGTCCTTCATGTAATCCATCCATCTCCTCTCCCTGAGATTAAGATCTTTCTGAGTGAACACACACCTCAAACTCTGATGGTTAGTAAAAATCTCAAATGTCTCTCCATACAGATAGTGCCTCTAGATCTTCAAGGCAAAAACCACTACTGCCAGCTTGAGATCATGAGTAAGGTAGTTCTCTTCATGCGGCTTCAACTGGTGGGATGCATAAACTGAAGTCCTACGATCAATGACACCCAAGAGGGGGGTGAATTGGGTGATTACAAATTTTAAGAAACTTTTGCCGATTTAAACAGATATGAAGAAACAACCCTTTAGAAACTTAGATCTGTTGAATTATCAATTAGATCTATCAAGACCTATCATATACAGTAGATCCTTGGTACTATGGCGAAGATCTAAATCTGAAGATACTGCTCACGTAAGGTGTTATCTTTCTTGAAGTCTCGCGATCAATGATACCCAAGAGGGGGGTGAATTGGGTGATTACAAATTTTAATAAAACTTTTGTCCTTTTCAAAATATGTGATACAATGTTAATCAAAAGGTTCAAATCTATTTGTTCATAAATTAGATTTATCAAACTTAATTAGATAATGATATAGATTATGCAAGATATATGAGGATAAATCCAGAATCGTAATTATACTAACACTCACGTAGAATGGAGGTAGAAGAAAAGGACCAAATCACATAATATAAAAACACAATGCACAGCGATTTTTAAGGTGGTTCAGATGCAACGACGGCAATCCTACGTCCACCGCTCACCAAACTCGGTGAGGCTTCACTCGGGGATAAATCCCCAAACGGAGATGACGCTCCAACATACACACACACACACGGAGACGAGGTCTCCAATACGATCCAACAAGCGGATCACCAACACAAACACCCACTACCATAAGTGCAGCAATCCACACACACGAGACAGAACGGATCTATAAGATCCACACACACACAAATGCAGATCTAGGAAGATCCACGCACACACACACGAATCAAATACGACACACACACACACATGACCACGGATCCAACAATGACCCACACAACACACGAGTTTGCAGTTTATAAGAAACACAAATTTGAAACTCAAAGCACAAGACATCAAAACAAATAAATCATAGTTTAGAATGCTCCTGATTTAGGCTCCCCCTGGGTGTATGATGCAGATCTTGCGTTGATTCCTTCTTTACTTGAATGGCTTCAAACTAAGCTTGAATGGACCTTGGAAAGCTTTATCCTTTCACCTTGAGCACCCTCTTCTTGAATCTATGATTGCTTGCTTGCTTCTTTTCTTCTTTCTCCTTGGATAGCCTTCCTTTGATCTTCCTTGAATGCTTGCTTACCTCTTCATTTGAATGGAAGTATATTGGCTTCAGATTTACCTTCAATGTATTGAGGAAGGATGGAAATCTTGCTGCACGAAGTACTATTCACGGAGCTACAGTACCCTCTCCTTTCACCTCGGACAGCCTCCACCTTGATCTCCCTTGAAGCCCTCTTGGTTGGTTAGGGTTATGACTCTAATAAGATGTTTTATATCGCTTGGAAGGTCTATGGACAAGCCCTAGACCAGATCCACAAATTCAGGAGGATTTGGTGGCTTTGGGATTAAACAATATCAAGAGGAAGGGCTTTCCTCGAAGTCACAAAAAGTCAACAATGTTGGGCAGCTCGGGGCTGGCGGTCGATCGCCACTAAGAAACCTGTAGGAGGCCGGTCCCTGGGATTTTCGGTCGATCGGGATTGGAGGGGCCATCCACCGCCACTGTGACAGACTGTGGAAGGTTGCATTCTGTTATTTCAGGTCGATCGGAGTCATGCCGGAGGTCGACTAGACTATCAAAAACCTAAAAAATGAAAAGTTTAGCCCAGAGAATCATATCCACAAGATCGAGGCATGAATTGAACGTATGTTTATAAGTTATTTCAAGTTCATTTGAGTTCTTAGGAATGCATTTGAAATGCTAAACACTTAAGCATTTCTAAATTTTGTTCCGGGGGCGGGCGCTGCCCCCTTGACCCCCGCGACCTGATCGGGTAGGTCGATCCCCGCGACCTGACCGCGTAGGTCGATCCGCGGGCGAGGGCGCACGATGGCCAGAAGGGTTTCATGTTTAATGTGCATGAATGAGGTGTATTAAAGAGTCTCACCAATGGTTCTTGACAGTAAATGACATATACCACCTGTTGGATTGTAGAGGAGCAGGGTGCTTATCCACATGTTTGGTTCACTAGGTGACTGCCATGAGTTTAATCCTGCAAGCAAGATAGTTAGGGTTAATACCATGCTTTCTCACATTAAAGAGGTTATGAAACCTCTTGCCTCTTGTAAAACCAACATATGCAAACCAAGGATCTACACCATGTAACCATTACCATTTGTCATCTCAACCATACATAGATGACAAGAGCATGAGCAAAACCACAAGTTTAGTTATCATCGCTTAATCACACATTAAGTTTAGTTATCATCAAAACCATAACTTAACAATCACAACAATCATCAAAACCATAACTCAACATTTCTAACAAGGATAGCCTTGTCAATCCAAACCCACCTTTTGATATACCAAAGATTTAATGTGAAAGTGATAAATTATGCTAGATCTGAACAAAGAAATCAAGAGAAATAATATGCGTGTATGCTGGCACAGAATGGGGGTAGACGAGAAGGATCAAACCATACAAGTGATAGAGATTTTTAGGTGGTTCAGATGCAATGACGGCAACCTACGTCCAGCCCTCACGATCTATGAGGATTCACACACTATCTTGTAGACGATTACAAGATTAAAACACACACACACTCGTAAGGGATTCAGAACTCCCACAAAGGTGCAAATGCACCGAAACACACACGAATCTGAAAGAAACCATACACACACACACACGGATCTGGGTAGATCCACACAGACACGAATGTTTAGAGATTACAAATAGCACACACTTGAAGCTTGAAGAATTTGGAAGGAGAAACACAAAAGAAAGATTCTGATTTAAGCTCCCCCTTTGTAGGTGATGTAGATTTTGGACGGAGCTTGAATCTCCACTTGATTTCCACTTGAATGACTTTTGATAGATCTTGAAAAGCTTGGAGTTGGATGAAGAATCCCTGGACGGAGCACTGTTCACATAGGTGTAGCAGCAACCTTCTTTCTCCCCTTGGTAGCCTCCTTTAATCTCCCTTTCATGATTAGGGTTTCTTGGCCCAAAGAGATATTTTTATAACACTTGGGTGTGTAGACACGTTAAAATTAACATTACTGTGAGTACATCTCAAATTACCTTATAATGTCCCAATTCGAGCCTCAAGTTAACTTTGTTTGAGTGATTTTTCTCATTTTTTTTGAATTTCTCCATTTTTTCTACCTTTTCCTATTTTCCCTATTTTTTGGATTTTTTGGGTATTTTTCTCCATTTTATCAATTTTTTAAAGAATTAATGACATGAGAGGGGACGTCATTTGATTTTAAAAAATATAAGAAAATATAAAGAGAAATGACGCCTCTTGAGGAGGCGTCCATTCATTTTATTTTTTGCTATTTTTTTAGATTTTCCGGGTATTTTCCTCCTTTTTATGGATTTTTCAGAAACTGACAACATGAGGAAGGGTGTTATTTACTTTTCTAATAGAAAATAAAAAGGGAAATGACGCCTCTTTGAGGAGGCGTCCATTCATTTTATTTTTTTCCTATTTTTCTGGATTTTTGGGTATTTTTCTCCATTTTTACGGATTTTCCAGGAATTGAGGACATGAGGAAGGGCGTTATTTACATTTCTAATAGAAAAAAAAAAGAAATGACGCCTTCGTAAGGTGGCGTCTATTCAATTGAGTAATATTTTAATATATATTTCTGTGGCCCTTTCATGGGTGTTTTGGTGGCCTTCTGGGTGTCAGAAAAATAAGAAAAAATAAGAATTGGAGTCAGCACATTCAGATGCACATCCACTGAAAAAATAAGAAAAAATAATAAGAAATAAGAAATGGCCTTATCTGAAAATAGGAATTCCCTGGAAATGATGCCCATCACCTGGGCGCTATTCAAATTAACGGCAAAGGAAGGGGCGCTATTTCTTTTTGACTTTTTTTTGATTGACGACACTCGGAAAGTCGTTATTTCTAATAACGACCGCGTGAGGGGTCGTCATTTCCTCCAGATTTCTGAACTGTGCCGGAACCCCGTTCTTTCTCCTTTTTGAGCCGTTTTCCACTTCGGAAAGGACTCTAATGGCTTTCTATGACTAAGAGGACTCCTTCCAGTATTTGTCTCCTACTAAAAATCAATTTCCCTATTTTTATTCAGATTTAAACCCGCGCATCTCTTCCCTATAAATAGAGCCCCTACGGCTCATGCTAAAAGGGGCCAACTTCATTCACAGGGGGAGATGCTGCTCGGCTGTTGGCTCAAGGAGGAGCTCCCTATGCGGCTAAAGCTTCATCCCTATGGTGACTCTCTCCCGAACGCTCATTAAAATCCACAACCGTCAACAGAAAAAATCCCAGGATCCTCTATTTCCTTCTCTCTCTTTTCTATTTCTTTCATTGCATTAGTGCATGCATGCATTAATTATATTCATATGTTCATCCAATTTCTCAACCACGTTGAGCCTCCATAGTGCAACACTTGCACAATTTATTTTCTTACATTCATTCATCATATCTCCCTACCCATTGCATTGGGGTTTAAAGGGGCAACACCCAAAAGGTGTGTTCATGTCCATGTTATCACGTTACGTTTATTTCATTTGGATTTGATACTACACTCAATTTTCTAATTCCATATTTTATTTATTGGTGTTGTATTCTTTTGCAAGGGTAATCGAGAAGAGAGACTCTCTCCATCGGCCGGTCGATTGGAAGAGAATGAAATCACTCACATCTCTCACATCCTTTTGAGGTGTTTATATCGCGATCCCTCCTTTTATTTATTGTTATATCCTTTGAGGCCCGCGGTCTCTGGCGATCACCCTCCAAAATTGCATCCACGTATGCCCCTTTTTCCCCTTTCCCACATTTTATCATATATGCTTTTTTATTATTTCTTAGTGGATTTTTAATTAGATCTACAAATTAGCGATCACAGTGGGACGTCCTTGTGTTTTTCTTTGATTAACCTCTCCATTAGGCACCCACGTGTGCCCCTCCTATTTTGCACCCATGGTGCACCTCCTCAAGTGATCCGCGTATCACTTCCTTTTCTCCCAAGTGATTAGTAATTTATAGATTTATTCAAAATTGCACTTCTGATATCCTTTAAAAAAGAGAACGAGCGACCACCTTAACATACGCTAATTCCTTGTGACATATTCCTCACTCTGTTGCATAGCATATTCGTTGCATTCATCTGTTACATATTAAATATGTGATATCTAGTGTTTTCCTGTTAAATATGTGACATCTAGTGTTAGTTGCATTCATCTGTTACATAGCATATAACATCGTGGCACTTCATATGTGATGCATATGTAGTGTTTTCCTGTGGCATTAGTTGCATGTCATATCCCTTTTGCATTGTCTCTCCCTTGCACTTCTGACATCTCACTGGGATTTCACAGAGGCGTTGCACATTCTGTTATTCTATTTTATTTTGTGCATTGCCATTGTTCATTCTGTTATCTACTGCATCCGCATTCATTCTCTCCTTTCACATTAACATTCATTCTTTTGGCATTAGTGATTTGCATTCATGTCATTGTTCATTAATTAGTTTTTGTGATTATTCTGTTTTGCATGCGATATTCATACATGCATCATTCTGCGTGATTTTTCTTTTCTTTTGCATTAGCTTGCATTACAAGAGCATCTTTGGTTTGGGAGACCTCCTCTCCCTACACTTATAGGAGCCTTACCCTTTCTTGGTTAAGGAAGGACCCTCCATTGAGCATTCAGTCTCTTTGGATCGGAAATTCCTAAACCAAGCCTCCATAAGTCCCCGCATCCGTGGATTCCCTCACGGACGTCGGGCAGGTTGTACCTTGAAGTTCCCCAGTTTTAGTTGGCCTATACGTGGTGAGAATCAACCTAGTGGGCATTGAAGCAAATCATTTTGAAACTAGGTTCATTACCTTGAGTGGATCATATCAATTTTGATTAAATACTTAATTCACATCAAGGAACAAATAAAATCAAGTGTAAACATCTCACTTGGTTGATATCTTAGCAAGTTGTTTTGATTGAATATTGTTGATGGGCATGATGTTTCGCTTTGATAATCAAACCAACATGTTCAACTCTAATTGTAATCATGAGGATACACAACCTAGTACATCTTATGATCCTCAATTTCAACATGCTAATTCTCACCATAACTCATCCAAGAGTTCGTGTCCTCACTTTCATGGTATTGCCCGACCCTTGGGCAATTTCTAATCTCATGGTCCCTCACATTCATTGCATGCCACTACTCCCTCGGTACCATCTACTCCTAATGATGAGAGGGTTTCCCAAATCATCCGTGCATTAGATCATCTCACCCCTCAACAAATCCATGCCCTTAAGGCTATTGTTGAGGACACATCTTCTTCTCATCCTCCCTCCAATCCCACACGGATGGCCCATCACCCACCTCCTTCCATTCATACCCGGGTGGCCCATTACCATCCTCCATCTCTTATTCGCACTCCCGTTCGAGGAGTCCATCCACCGCCTTCTACACAAATTCCTCCATGGGCAATCCATCACCCGCCTCCTTCTATTCCTCCTTCACCACGGCCCCAAGGCCCACACGTTCCTTGCAACCCGTCCTGTCCGAGTCCTTTTGTGGGTCGGCCCATTAACCCACCTCCACGGCCTTCATATCAAGGCACGCCTCCAAGGCAATAATGCCAACCCTCCAATGTTCAAGTCACACCCCTCCAGCAAAATCTCCTTGATAAAATTGCCTCCATGGAGGATCAACTTAAGGGGGTCACAAGCCCGCGGCCCGCTCCTTCTGCTCCTCCTCCTTCTCCAGTCAATCCTCTTCATGATTTCATGAATAACATCACTAAGATGGAAAAAGATTGGAAGGAGAGGAGAGGTAATGGCATCAATGTCATGTGTGAGCAAGATATCAAAATCAAGTGGACGCCGTTCACCCTCCACTCATCCACCCCACTCATTCATACGGACCTCCGCCTTTGCCTCTGCAAACATATAATCCTCCATTATTACATAACCCTCAATAAAAGCATGCACCACAACATTATACTCCACTACCCATTATTATGCCTCCACCATAGCATCCACTTGATGTTCTGGACGATAATGATTTGAAATCGGTACATGACGATGAAGTTCCGAAGGCACTGTTGTGCCCCTGTAGTCATTTGAGTCATCATGTGATCAATTAGGTCATTCGACATCAATCTATGATCCTATGAGTCATTTGGTATTCTTGGTTTTGATAATGGCTAAACACTAGTAGTCATTGATATTTTTCATTTTCATGTGATTGACATATGTGATGTTTTTGTTCATGACAGGTGCGCCAATGAATGGATAAGGAATCAAGTGGAAATGGCGAACGTGAAAGCTCAATGTTGCGCCCTCGCACGTGGATCGACCTGCGCGGTCAGGTCGCGGGGATAGGTGTTTTCGGTCGACCTACACGCTTTTTCCGGTCGACCTGATTTGCCAGAGCCTCAGAATGTCAACGTTTACAGATTTCGGTCGACCTATACACCTTGGCCGATCGACCGGTTTTCCCAGAACCGAAATGATGACATTGTTACAGGTTTCGGTCGACCGCCCCCAGGCATCCGGTCGACCGGTTTTGCCAGAGCCGAAACGTGCTGGCTGCAGCAGGTTCCGGTCAACCGGCCCATGAATTCCGATCGACCGCCAGCCCCGATGCAGCCTTGTTTGACTTCGAAATCAACCTCGTGGCTAGCCCCTTTCCATGGATTTGTTTAATCAAACCTTACCAAATCTTCCATGATTTATGGATCTGGTCTAGGGGGCATCTATGGACCATTCAAGGGTTATAAAACTAACATATGAGGGGTTAGAAACCCTAATGCTTCAAGGGGCTTCTTGTGAGATCTAGGGTGGCTGCAAGAGAGCTTGGAGACGAGCTACTGTTCACGTGAACAGTAGTTCGTGAAGGTGTTCTTCATCCAATCAAAGGGGAATCAAGCTCATATCAAAGCCAGCAAACCTCAAGGAAGATTACATCAAAGCAAGGCTATCAAAGTGATCCAAGGAAGCCGGTTTGATTCAAGTTCTTCAAGGGAAATCATCTACATCCATTCAAGCTCTTTCAAGCTCATTCAAGGTGATATTTCAAGCATTCAAACTCCTAGAAGCTAAAGAAGCAATCAAGATTCAAGGTAGCTTCATCATCTCCTTCATTCATTCAAAGAAATTCAAAGAGAAGATCAATAGAGAAGAATTGAAGGAAGAAGTACTGTTCACGTGAACAATACTCCGTGAAGAACATTCATCCAATCAAGGGTGAATCAAGAAGATTGAGTTGAAGCCAAGAGGAGCCTTGTTGCTGATCAACATTTCATACAAGGGCCAATTCATTTTCACTCATAACTCAATCTCTTGTTTTAGTTCATTCACATTTGTTTCCTTTTCATTATTGTTTAAACATTGAAAGTGTGATTCATCTCTACCGGTGGTTAGTAGGAAGGCAATTAGAGGTTGTTCCAATTTGCGGTTGACATCCCTACCAGGTGGTGAGTAGGAAAGCAATCGGTGGTTTCCGATTTGCGGTTCTGTGCGCTGCACAAGTGAAGCCTCACCGGGTTTTGGTGAGGGGTGGACGTAGGGCTGAGGATTCAGTCCGAACCACCTTAAAATCCTGTCTAGTGTGGTTTGCATGTGTGATTGATTCGTCCTAGATGCATGTTTAGGATCGAATTATTATATATCTTGCTAAGTGAATCATAGCGTACTTGGAAGCTAGTTTCTATTCCGCTGCAATTCATTTTAACTAGCTGTTTAGAGGGCCGCATTGCGAAAAGTGGGGCTGATCTATTCACCCCTCCCCTCTAGATCCGTTGTCCACTACACAACAGGCACCACTTCCGAGTCTCCTTCATTTTCCTCTCCCTCCATTGCCACCCGATGAACCCCCTGCTCAGGATGAAGCCATTGTCCTTAACCCTATTTATGAGACTAATTGGTGGTACTATGATGGGTCGATACTACAATCACCCACACCGGTACACCATGCGTCTTCTCCTATCCCTAATACCTCTCGCCCCATCCGGCGCTTCCTACGCACCAAACATTCTCCTTTTATTCCTCCATCAACTTTACCCCACTAGCCCCCACCAAGCCATACAAGCTTGCCTCTACTCCCCCGGCTTCCGCCGAGCCTCCATCAACCTCCACTCCACCGGCCTCCACTGAACCACCCGCTAAACTTCAAGCCATAACACCTCTTCCTTGTTCGCCCCCTAAAGCCTCCATTATCCCCATAACACCAAAGCCAATTACCCTAAACCCAACTTTACCTACACATTTACCCGAACCCATTGCTAGTCCTGGACGGGACTCACCTATTTTTGCACTCGAGCCGATCCCAGTCGCTTTCGAGCAAGGGGAGAAGACTGACGTGTTTGAACCTCCGCTTACCCTTCCATTAAAACTCTCCATTACACCTCCACTGCTCATCAAGCCTACCGCCTTTGATTCACCTTCCTCTACCACTCGGAGTGGGTGTATTCCTACAAGCACATGTGCCAGGGATATCCAAGAATCGGGCAAGAACGGCTTGACCTCAGCTATGCCATTCAAAATTCAAGATTTTATTTGCCGGATGCCGATCCGCATGATTATGTCGGGCACAATTGAGAAGTCTCCTTCAAGGCTCGCTATGATAAATTCTTCGAAATTGATGCCATATCGACCCTTTATCAAAGTCACCTTATTCATTGGTCGATGCTCTTTTAATGCTCTCATTACCCATCGTTCCGTCATTATACGACTCCCTTGTCAAACGAAGGGGTTCTCTTCCCATAATGCCATAACACATGAGAGTATTCGGGCATTAATTCCATCCATTGAGCCGTCTAGCCGGGCACTCTCCTTCCCATGGAGGGGTGGGCATCCTTTCGCTAAAGGACTTTCCACCAATTCATTCACTCCTTATTCTATTCCACCCGCATTTTTCTCTCTATGGGCCATTCCATGGTTGAGGAGGAGGATCTTACCCTCTCATTCCATGTATTCTCTACATTCTTTGCATATCATGCATTTCATGCATCCCTTACATCCATCACATTGCATTCACATGCATTCCTTCTTTCCTGGGTTTCCGAACTTGTATCTTCCCCGCCTTCCGGACCCTCCATATCTTCCATCTTTGGAACTTCCGGAATTATCTTTCCTCCCTGAGCATCGCGTCCCATGGTGTCTTCTTCCTCCAGAACTTCTTAACATATCTTTCCTCCTTGGGCATCGCATCCCTTGGTACTTTCCTCCTCCGGAACCTCCAGACCTCCCTCTCCGGGCATCGCGCCCCAATACACCCACATGTCCGGATTCTCCGGGCTTCTCACTGATTCTCCCAGGGCATCGCGTCCCTTGGTACTTGCCTCCTCCAGAACCTTCGGACCTCCCTCTCAGGGCATCGCGCCCCAATACACCCACATGTCCGGATTCTTCGGGCTTCTCACTGATTCTCCCTGGGCATCACGTCCCATGGTGTCTTCTTCCTCCGGATTTCTTATCCCCCTCCTAGGGCATCGCGTCCCTTCTTTCGCTATCCCTCCGGAACCTCCAGACCCTCCTGACCCTTTTCATCCACTCTTCCTAGGGAATCACATCCCTTCGCTTTGTCTTTCTCTAAAGCCTCCGGATCCCCTATCTTTCTTCCGATTCATCTTCCTACTTCTCCAAGACATCTCGTCCTTTGTTATTTTCTTCCTCTTCAATAATCTTTTTCCATACCTTTTCCCTGGGCATCGCGTCCCTCAGGGTTTTCCTCCTCCGGAACCTCCGTATGATTCCTACCCGCATCATGATTATCCTCCCTTGCTTCCGGAACCTCCGGATCCGCATCTTTCCATCTATCAATTTCTTCTTCTAATTCCTTCCGATCACGGGTCCGACCCAACTTCTTCCACATCAACCGCTTTGGGCATCAGCCCGTTCTCCCACTACTTCTGAGGCTTTAGTCCTCACTCATCCTCTTGATTTTTCATTTCTTTTGTAGACCATTTCATGTGATCAGGGTCTCCGTACCTTAGTGAGGGAGTTCTAGCCCTCGCCTCTTTTCCTTTCTCATTATTCATCCGAGTCTGATCTTGACACCACTCCTTGTTGAGCCACTTCAATCCTTTGCTTCCAATCATTTATCTATCAAAAAGGGCAAATCCCATGTTCATCAAGATCGCCTCCGTCAGCAGCTGCTCCGTAAGGTTGCAAGGTAACATGTTTGCGTAAGATTTGCATTTTATCCTTCTTCATGCACGATTTTCAAAATGAAGTGTTTCTTAACATGATTAAGAGTGGTAGTCAAGGCCTTTATCCTAGGTCTTTATCTTCATCTTTATTGAATTTCAGAAAGAGAGTCTTTAGGCTTGCTATATAGCACTTTGGTTAATAAGAATCCCGAGCTGGGAGTTCAGCATTCTCTCCCTACTTGTTAAGAGCAACCCTTAGCTGGGCACTTCACACACTTCACGGCGTCCTTAGCCGGCTCCTTTGGATAAACACCGTTGCTGCTTTGGCCATGCCATGAGCATGCATGAAAGTCTTTTTCTCTTCTTTGCTCGGCCAAGTGCCGGTGCAAGAGGTTGACAGATGAGATGACCAACCTAGGTACTCCCCAATACGAGAGAAGTCTCAAATAGGGACAGTCTTGACCCAAAATAAAGAGAAATTTCATGATACATCTAGCCAAGAAAAGGCTATTATGAAAATCAAGTCAAAATTTAGATAAGAGAAAAATTATAATAAAGACATGTCAAGAGTGGCAAAGTCCCCGTAGGGAAAACCCTGGTCGTATGCATGTCAAGGGTCTAAAAATCAAAGGCACAAATCCCCGGCGCAACAGACCACCTCTTTGAGGGGAAATACCTTGGAAGGAATTCAAGTCCCGACATCTCCCATCCTGCATGAAGCTTATCTCCAATTGTTCTTCTCTTCTCCCTCTAAGACCGAATGTTTCTCGGGTATGGCCTTGGTAGGGGCACCGTTAACCATGGACAGTCGGCCATAGGGCGCCACCTTTAAATGCACGTCCGACTTTGGATAGTTTTTTTTAGTGAAAGGGGAAGGAAGGAGGACCCCTAGCTAGTGGTTTAAACATCCCTCCGATGCTATATTAGCAAAGTCTAAGACAAAATTCAAATAAAATTCAAAAAAATCATATATTTTCCAAAGTTCGTAAAAATTGAAAAATTTCCAACAACTCATAAAAGTTCGCATATTTCATTTTCAACAAATAACAAAAATAATAACAAAAAACTATTTTCAAATAATGCCCGCCCATTCGCATTTCTTCATCACTGGCTCGTGCGCATTTCGATGCACATTTGCATAAGTTTAAGCATCGTAGGTGCATTTTCAAAGTTTTAGCATGTCCTAAAGTCTTAGCAATGTTCAAAGCCTTAGCGAAGTCTTAGCAATGCCATCTAAGTCTAACCACATCCAACGTCTTAGCATTCCACATTGAACGTCATTGCATTTGCCAAGTCTTAGCAGTCCTCCATGAGCCGGTGCATGCATTCCAAACATTCAGCCCCAGGTCGGTGCATGTCCCCCAGCTCCACAACGTCGGCGCATGCTCCCTCATTCCAGCCAAAGTCTGTGCATTGCATAGTTTAAACATTCTCCACAAGGTCTGTGCATTGCAAAGTCTAACCACACTCCAAAGCCAGTCCCCACGTCAGTGCATTCCACCCCACGTCGATGCAATTATAACGTCTGTGCATCATCCTCAAAACCAAGCCATCTCCTAAGTCTAACCATTCAATGTCCAAGCCATCCCATGTCTAAGCATATTCATTCAAAGTCCATACACATTCCAAGGTCTGTGCGCCCCTAAGTCTAACCAATCCTAAGGTCTGTGCACCCCACGTCTTAGCATTCCCAAGTCCTAGCAGCATAAGGTCAGTGCATTCCCAAGTCTAACCATGGCAAGGTCAGTGCATTCTCAAGTCTAACCATGGCAAGGTCAGTGCATTCTCAAAGTCTAACCCAAAGCCAGGTCGGTGCATTCCCATGTTAAGCAACGTCGGTGCACACTCCAGGTCGGTGCAGCGACACTCCTAAGCCAACGTTGGTGCACACTCCAAGTCGGTGCAGCGACACTCCTAAGACAACGTTGGTGCACACTCCAGGTCGGTGCAGTTCTCAGCCTAAGCCAATACAAGGTCGGTGCATCCAAAGTCTAAGCACCCCTAAGTCTACCCATCCCACAGCTGTCACCAAAAAAAAATTAAATATTTTCAAATTCCAAAAAAAAAATCAAATATTTTCAAAGAAAAAACTAAAAAATTTTAAATATTTTCAAATTCAAAAAATTCAAATATTTTCAAAAAAAATCTAAAAATATTCAAATAAATCCATAAAAAAGTTTAAATATTCTCAAAAATCCAAAAAAAATTGAATAGTTCTCAAAATTCCAAAAAAAAATTCAAATATTCTCAAAATCCATAAAAAAGTTTAAATATTCTTAAAAACTCAAAAAAATGAATATTTTTCAAAAAAAATCTAAAAATTTACAAATATTCTCAAAATCCATAAAAAAATGAATACTTTCTAAAATCCAACAAAATTGCATTGTATTTTTCTAATGGTTTTTTTTTACAGGGATAATTCCTTTGTAAGGACCAAGAACACGGGATGAGTCCTCTTCATTTCTTCCCAATATTCTCATGATATGTCACCCTGGGCACTTCGATCATCATCCGTGCCACTTGGGGTATCACTCTGATTATTCACGTCACTCTGATTATCTCTGTTGCTCTGCGCATCACCTAAATCATTCAAGAGTCAGAGCGCATCACCTAAATCATTCAAGAGCCAGCTTCTCTGACTATTCCTGCTAGCTTTGCTCAACCATTATGACATCATCCTGATCTTATGCATAAATCGTCTGATTTACCAAGATTGTCATCCTCATGACGACATTGAACAAAAATACTTGGAATGCTCTCCTGCTTTACGACTTTATACATGATGCTTTTCAATGCTAGGCAATGTTGTTGAATGTTTCGATCATGCATTCATGCTTAAACTGCTTTCATTACTTTATACATCCTTATATCTTGGCTAAAGCAATTTTGAGCGCAGGATGAGAAGCTCTTGGTCCCACCATCCGGGCATCAACACACAAGTCACACGGTGCTTGCAGCTCATTTCTCAGTTCCCTCATGCTTATTGCTATCACCATCTCTCCCTATATGCATTCCTACTATATGTTATTTACGCTATTAGATTATATCAAGGACCTTGTGGTTTTGGTAAATCTAGAATTTGAGTTCCCCTTCATCAAAAATAATGATGATTTCAGAGGAATCTTAGTAATACAGATAGGCCGTCGAGCGGTTCAAGATTAGGGACGATGGTTCCCTTTTACGAATTAGTGCGCGGATAAACGGGTTTCGGATCAGTATCAGCTCGCGACATCAGTTTCTTGACTCAGTCTTGGTAGCTTAGCAATATTATCCTTGATTACTTTTTATTTTTAATTTATTTTAATTTTTCCCTTTAACCCAGCATGTATTCATATAGGACTTTGAATCAACGTTGAGCTCATTTTGAGAGTCAAATTGATCTTAATCTTTCCAGATATGAGATATTCATTGCTGAATGGAATCCTCAGTTCATTTTTATCACTGTTTTGGGTCATTTTCTCGAAAGCTCTTTGTTTGGATTTCTATCTTCTATTTTCACTCTCTTTTTCCTTAGATCTGCCTTGGCTGTAGCACGTCCACATTGGCTGGTAACCGCTCTCCAACAGTGAAATCTACAGGTTTGTGACTTGGGGTACTTCCACCACGCTGGAAGTTGATCGTCTTCTTTTATCTCCCTTGTGCCCGCGTGCACACTCCCTCTTTTATCCAAACATCGTTGATTTCGTTGAATTTCTCGAGATTACTTCATCTCGAGCTTTTGATTTAATTCTCATCAGGTGATGTTGACCACGTGTCCCATCACACCTTGGCATCTACTTTTCAGTTCACTATGTTCCCTTGTAAAGCAGACACCAAGGTGAGGCAGCTGTAGACACGCTAAAATTGACATTACCGTGAGTACATCTCATATTACCTCATAATACCCCAATTCGACCCTCAAGTTAACTTTGTTTGAGTGGTTTTTCTCATTTTTATTGAATTTCTCTCTTTTTTCTACTTTTTCCTATTTTTTCACTATTTTTCTGGATTTTTTGAGTATTTTTCTCCACTTTTATCAATTTTTTAAAGAATTAACGGCATGAGAGAGGGCGTCATTTGATTTTAAAGAAAATATAAGAAAATAAAAAGGGAAATGACACCTCTTTGAGGAGGCATCCATTCATTTTATTTTTTCCTATTTTTCTAGATTTTCTAGGTATTTTTCTAGATTTTTCTAGATTTTCCAGGAATTGACGACATAAGGAATGGCCTTACTTACTTTTCTAATAGAAAATAAAAAGGGAAATAACGCCTCTTTGGGGACGCGTCCATTCATTTTTTTTTCATATTTTTCTGATTTTTCTAGGTATTTTTCTCTATTTTTACGGATTTTCTAAGAATTGACGACATGAGGAAGGGCGTTGTTTACTTTTCTAATAGAAAATAAAAAGGAAATGAGGCGTACATTCAATTGAGCAATATTTTAATATATATTTATGTGGCCCTTTCAGGGGTGTTTTGGTGGCCTTCTAGGTGTCGAAAAAATACGAAAAAATAGGAATTAGAGTCAGCACATTCAGATGCACATCCACCGAAAAAATGAAAAAAAATAATAAGAAATAAGAAATGGCCTTTTCTGAAAATAATGGGAATTCCCTGGAAATGACGCCCATCACCTGGGCGCTATTCAAATTAATGACAGAGGTAGGGGTGCTATTTCTTTTTGACTTTTTTTTATTGATGACACTCGGGAAGTCGTTATTTCAAATAACGACCGCGTGAGGGGTCGTCATTTCCTCCAGATTTTTGAACTGTGCCGGAACCCCGTTCTTTCTCCGTTTTGAGCCCTTTTCCACTTCGAAAAGGACTCTAATGGCTTTCTATGACTGAGAGGACTCCTTCCAGTATTTGTCTCCTACTAAAAATCAACTTTCCTATTTTTATTTGGATTTAAACCCACGCATCTCTTCCCTATAAATAGAGCCCCTGCGGCTCATGCTAAAAGGGGCAAACTTCATTCATAGGGGGAGATGCTGCTCGGCTGTTGGCTCAAGGAGGAGCTCCCTGTGTGGGTAAAGCTTCATCCCCACGACGACTCTCTCCCGAACGCTCATTAAAAGCCACGGTCGTCAACAGAAAAAATCCCAGGATCCTCTATTCCCTTCTCTTTCTCTTTTCTATTTCTTTCATTGCATTAGCGCATGCATGAATTCATTATATTCATATGTTCATCCAATTTCTCAACCACGTTGAGCCTCCATAGTGCAACACTTGCACAATTTATTTTCTTACATTCATTCATCATATCTCCCTACCCATTGCATTGGGTTTTAAAGGGGTAACACCCAAAAGGTGTGTTCATGTCCATGTTCTCACATTACGTTTATTTCATTTGGATTTGATACTACACTAAATTTTCTAATTCCATATCTTATTTGTTGTTGTTGTATTCTTTTGCAAGGGTAATCGAGAAGAGAGACTCTCTCCATCGGCCAGCCGATCGGAAGAGAAGGAAAGCACTCATATCTCCTACATCCTTTTAGGTATTTATATCGTGATCCCTCCTTTTATTTATTGTTATATCCTTTGAGGTCCGCGGTCTATGGTGATCACCCTCCAAAATTGCATCCACGTATGCCCTTTTTTTCCCCTTTCCCACATTTTTTCACATATGCTTTTTTATTATTTCTTAGTGGATTTTTAATTAGATTTATAGGGTGGTCAAGGGACATGCCAAGACACAGATCCACATTTCTTGGCATGTCTGGAGGCTTTGGGACTCAAAAGTCCTAAAGGGAAGGCTGCCCACGTTGGTGAAAACGAAAGTCAACATAAGCTGCCTCGAAGGGTTCGGTCGACCAAACTCTGAGAAATCTCAGAGCTTCCAACGTTGGGAGAATTGGTCGACCGAAATCCCCATTTCAGTCGACCGAACTCTGTCAGAGTTTAGTCCCTTGGTTGCTGGAGAATTTGGTCAATCGAACCAGTCCAATTGGTCGACCGAACTGTGTTTTCTCTGCAAAACAAATGTGTTAGCCCAATAAAACATGTCCATATAACAAGGCCTTGTGTTTGAATAACTTTAACATTCATTTGGGGTTCATTTAGCTCGGTTTATGCATTTTGAAAGCTTTCAACATTTGAGCATTCGACATGCCAAAAATTAGCCTTAATTACGTTCAATGCTCGCTCTTGAGCACTTAAGCACGGCACGAGATTGAAACCAAGTCTAAGATTTTGTAAGCATCAAAATCACTTGGAGATACTCAACAATCTCCCTCTTTTTGATGATGACAAAACTCTAGATCAATAAGTGCATTGGCGTGCCTTTAAGCAAATTTGGAACCTTGAAATCAACGCATTGTGTCCTTGCAATTTCCCACACGGTTCTTGTATGAGGCAAAGTTTACACTCACGCATAGTGAGGGATTACAGACGGGCTGACCTATCTTTCATCCAACACCATTTGAGATACATAGAACTGATTGGAGGATAGGCAAAACAAACGATCCGCAAGGCAATCAATCCACTTACAAATAGTTCATCAAGCCAAACCAACTCAAACCATTCACTCATTTATATTTGCTAACTCCGAATGAAGAAGTGAAATGGAAATCAATAGCCGTGCCATAACCGAGTCCTTTTCATTCCTTAAGGTTTTCATTACACAGTTCATGAACTTTTGACAAATGATTTGAAAAATGACATAGACTCAACATTGACTCCTGATACATGGTTGCAAGACTCAAATGCAAAAGTAACAAATCACTCTTAAATGCCTAATGGCAAACTCGCATATAGACATACATCATGCATAAGATATATAAACATATACTAACTACTTCTCCCCCTTTGGCATCATCAAAAGAGGGGATGGGATACAAGAAGAGTAGACCAATGTGACACAGAAGGACCAGAAGGTCAGTCACTAAGGAGGTGGAGTAGAATCCTCTAAGGCATCCGGATCATGAGAAGGCTCAGCTGGAGGCAGAGGAAGGCGGCTTTCAAATGAGTGCAGAAGGAGGTCTTGATGTTCCAGTTGGCGGTCAATGTGGAGAAGAGTCTGGTTGGTGGTACGGAAGGCCTGGTGGGTATCCTCGTAGTTGGCAGTGAGAGTTGCCATGTGGATAGAAAGGTTGTCCAAAACTTGGGAAAAGGCATCCATCCGACCAGTCATCGTGGTCATAAAGGTGTCTAGGCGGTCCAAGACTTGCTCCCCAAGGGCATCCACACGAGTTTCCAGTCCAGAAAAATGCCTATCAAAAGTGTCATAATCTACCCAAGACGGTTGTCCGGCACCCTAAGTGGACTCCCCATGGAAGAACTGTGGCGGTGGAACCGGATCAAACTGCTATGGAGGAGTAGGGGGAAGAGGAAGCTGCTCCTCCGCTTGAACCGGAGGTGGGGCTTGCCCTTCAGCATGCTACTGTTGTGGCTCTTGTTCCTCGTCCTTAGGTTCAGATTCTTCACCGTAAACCATCACATTTTTATGTAGTTCACCATCTAGACCCCAATAATAGCCAAAGTATGTGAATAGATTGTGTATGTTATATATATCACTCCGTCGCACTTCAATGAACCCTTCATTGATCAAGCTTATCCCGGCATAAATGAACACTCCAGTTAACTGCGATGCATAAGGCATGGATCTCCTGCTTTGAGTACGGCATGACCCGACTAAATCTGTCATAAGGTGACCCATGTTAATTGTAGCGACCCGGATTCCGGATACCCCGTGTACCCGGAATAAATACCGAATACACGTGATACCACAAGGGACCCGCGAGGCCTCCCAAGCGAGGGAAAGCGCCGAAGGGAAAAAGGAGTGTGTGTGGAATACATTGAAGCCACAGAGATATAACAGTAAGCAATTAAATTTCATTAAAATTCAAATTTTACAATTATACACAGAGTCCAGCCCAAAGGAAAGACAACAAGTCTAGCACAGTACAGTCAGACAGAAGGAAACGTACACAGAAGTCGGGAGAAGCCCGACACAGGTACGGCTGGCAGCTACCACAGCAAGAGAGCGCTCCACCAAGAACAACAGAGGCAGACGGTGAAACCCACCTGAAAAGCAGCAGGGGTGAGTCTCAACAGAAACTCAGTAGGGGTCACGCAGATCCCCACTGGACAGCGCACAAAGCAACGGAAGCAACAACAAAGCAGCAGGAACAGCAGGTGTAGCAAAGCAGGAAAAGCTACACTACAAAGCTGTAAAACTACCGCTAGAAAGCAATAAAGAAACAGACGGGAAGTAGGAGTAGGGAACACGCAGGAGAGGGGTGAGAACCCGCACCAAACAAGCGGCTGCCGAACTAACCTCGGCACCCAAAACTACTCCAAACAAAAAGGCAACAGATGGTTGACCCTAAACTCACACAGAAGGGTACACTAGTCTGTTAACCAGCCCCAAACAATCAAGGTCTAGACAAGACCTAGACAGACGCCAAACAAACATGTACACGAGCGGAAACACCGTGCACAACGCCCCACGCATGATCGGAACATCGTGCGACGACAAAACACTGACCCCGAGTGCAGCCACGAACGAGCGACTCGCAAAGGTCACAACGCGCAAGAAAACGTGAAGAGTCACGCGTCACGTGACGGAAGTACCCCCTTTCAAAGCCAGCCGCGTCCACTGACGTCTTACGCCGCACCTCAAGTGTCTCACCTACAGCACTGCCGCAACAGCAGCAGAGACGCAGACACGAGCTGAACCAAACAGGAACAACCGAACAAGTAACTAGTCAGGGTCACGCCCGTCGACGTAAGTCCTCAGTCCCTGACCACGTGTGCACACACTGGCTATAGCCCAAGCCAGGTCCTCTAGCTAGTATTCTCCCTCGGTAGGACGCTACCGTTGGCTAGGAGCCCGCGGAACTAACTACAAACCGCTCATCGGGAACACACCTCCGCCATCCGCTAGCGGGTCGGCACTCAACAGACCTTAGGGCAACAACAAGTGGAGGCTTCACGCGACACAGAAGCTCAAAACACAAGTGCCAAAGTACAAACAGGCAACCACGCCCATCAACACGTACTTCAAAGCACCAAATGGCAGCATCGCCACTGTCGACAACTCAGGACGAGTAACTAGACCTCCTATGTAATGATCCTGAGTCGAACGACTCAAAGGCAAGATCGTCACAAACAGCGGAACAAGCCGCCAATCGGTCTAATCCTAGGCCAGAGAAACCACGCTCCGCAGAAAACAACACACGGAGGCCTGAGGGGAACATTAAGAACCCTCAGCACAGCTGGACACGCAAACCAAGGTAGAACAACACCTCGAAGCATCCAGGAGCAGTGTCTCGGATAGGACAGAACCGCCAAGACACGCACAGACAAGGTCACATGTCAACCACTGGGTCAAACCGGGTTGACCTGAACCAAACAACAACATCATACAGAAGTAGGATCAAGAATCCTACCACAAGTAAGAAGACTCCTGGCTACCTTACAATGTAGTCTTAACCCTCATAGGACGTCGGAAGACATCCACATGACAACGGGCAGACCACTAGGCCAAGCCAAGACACACAAAAATCAACAGGCGGAAAACCAAGGCACAAGGAAAGTAACGCACGAGCCCTAGACCGCTACTAGCCAGTGACGGTCTAGACCATAGCCGTTATTTCCCAAACGACGGACGGACACAGGCCGTCGCTCACCACCCTGACAACCTACAAACCACACAAAAGCCAAGTAACGCACGGCTCTAGGCGCGTTACAATCAAACGACGCACGGAGGCTCCACCGTTACTTCCAACGGCATAGCCACCAAGACCAAACGAAGTAACGCGCTACGTCAGGCGCGTTACACGCAAACAACGCGGTAGGAGAGGGCCGTCAGAGACAAACGACGCGCAGGGGCCTATCCATTACTTCCAACGGCATAGCCACCCTCATCCCAGCACAACAACAAACGACGGACGGAGGCACACGCGTTACTCACAAACGACGCACAGGGGCTCCACCGTCACTTCCAACGGGACAGCCACCCAACCTCGTCCACGCAGAATGTAACGGCCAGGGGCAGGCACGTTACACTCAAACAGCGCACGGGGACACGACAGCTGGAGGCACCGCCTCAACAGGTCAAACGTCAATCAACTGGCAAGCAACGGCCTGGGCAAGGCGCGCCGCTTCCATCCAACGCGCTGGGTCAAGCGCGTTAGACCAACTGACTTAACCCCCAAGAAAAATGACAAAACGAAAGTAACGGCCAGTCACTGGCGCGTTACACGGGAATGACGCACCACCCTTAGGCCGTCACTCACCCAGAAGCAAAAGAGCTCAAAATGACGCAGACCAAATAACGGTCCATCGTAGGGCCGTTAGAGACAAGTAACGGTCGCTGGCTAGACCGCTACTTCGGTCACGGCGGGAAAACAGAGGAATGGCCAAATCGGCCCGTTCCACGCCCCATTCATGCTGAAACGCAGGTGAAACAAACCACAACGATGAATAACAACACCAGGGGACTCAAAACCACACATGCAAGCTCAAAAACACAAGATCCGGGCGATTTAGACAAATCAACCCAAAATGGGTCACCGAGGTTCCCGGGCTTCTACCGGCCTCGAATGAACACCAAATCACACGAAATCAACGTGGACGGGATCCTAACATCCCAGCGGTCATTTAGAAACTAACTACGCCGCAAACAGTCACCGTTTACCGGCCGACCCTAAAAACCATGAAAATCACGGTTTAGACAAAACAAGCCCAAACACGCTCGTTTCCTAGCCGAACGCCGTGCAATGACAGGGAAAATGAAGAAGACGAAGTAAGGATCAGTCACCCTACCTCCACCGAAGAAACCGTGCCCCGAAAGGACTACACCACGCCGAAAACTACTCGCGAACCGATTTCACCGGCTTTGAATCCACCGAACGGGATCGCGCCAGAATCGATCCGATCCTCGCCCCATCGCGCACCTCGACAGCTCCACAGCCTCGCCAACCCGCCCACGATCGCTCCGTCTGCAGCCGGGGCCAAAGAGGGGGAAGAACGAGAGAGAACGGGAGAGAGAGAGAGATCGCGAGAGTGAGGAGGGAGAGAGAGGAAAAGGAAATAAAAAGAAATGAAATTAGGAAATTTTCCTAATTTTCAAAAATTCCGAAAATGCGTCGAAAATGCACAAATTCAGAAAAATACGCAAAAATAGCCGAAACGACCGGCTCGAGGAGTACATCGTCGCAGTAGCATCCACGAGTTCGAGAATCGACAAACAAACTCACCGTACGGTTCCATAATTAGTACGTGAGAAAAACCCACACGGCTCGTCAACTCAACTCGGAAGCCACGAAAGCGAACCGAAACTCAACGAAACCAATCCGAAACAGATCCGAAAGATCCAACGAAGATCCAACAAGACCTGCAAAAGATCCATCAAGATCCAGGGCATTACATTAATAGTCACCCCATTCATCACATGATAGAACAGAAACTTATGCACCTTTGTCACCTCATTTCTGCTACCGCCCTTGGGATAGATTAGTGTAGTGAACATATGATGCAGAATACGATCTAAAGGAGAAAAATAGTTGGAGTTCAGAGTGATCAAATTGCTAACCCCAGGCACGTATTCGCTACAGGTCATAAGTAGAAAAGTGTCCTCAACAGAGCCATGACCAAAAGTCATATCAGCACACCTAGCGGACACTCCTAGGGCCCTTTCAAATAGTGCTGAATTGACCGCAATCTCAACTCCTTTTACCAGCATATACAAATGGTCATTCCTCATATTCAGGTTCCCGTAAAACTCTTGAACAAGGCTTGGATAAAATCTAGAGTATCCTATAACAAAATTAATCCACCCATCCTGAACCTCAAAAATAGCACCTAGATCTGGGAAAAGCTCAGTCATCTCACCAAAATCGACTAGACAGGGGTTGAGTATTGGCCGTGGGCGCATCGGCGGTGCCCGTGGAAGTGCGGCTACTGGCTGTGGTGGAGGAACAGGGCCCTCTCCTCTCCTAGCACTGGATTCCCCCTGGGTAGACCTCCAAGAACTTCTTCTAGGCGCCATCAGACAAGAAATTGAGGTGGAAACCCTTAGATCGCTAACCTCTTCTCGTGGGATGAAGATGGACCGGAAGACACACCAAAGATGGTGAAATAATGATTCTCCACAAGCTGGAACCCGAGGAGGAAGCTTCAAGGCCGCACAAGCCACCGCGGAGATTTCATCTCAAAACGATGACGAAGAAGCCGAATCTTGTGTAGATGGAAGAAATAGGGGTTTCTAGGGTTGGAAATGGTGAGTTTGGGTGTTCTAGGGTTGGAGGGATGCTGTGAGGGTGAATGGGGGTCAAATTGGTGAAAGAATGGAGTGAAGACCCCTTTAAAAGGGGGTTTAGACGCGGGTTCGATCGGTCCGATTTGTCGGATTCGGTCGACCAAACTGGGGCATCGGTTGACCGAAATGGTCGGGCACGCCTTAATTTCATTTTTTTGAACTCCTTCAGCTTTTTTAAAACTCCATCAACCTTTCTTTTCTTCTTTTTTCTTTTTTCCTTTTTATAACTCCTTCAACCTTACTTTTCCTTTTTTTGTTTCAACCTCCACTTTTTGTTGTAGTTGAAAGGGAATGACTTGATGAAAGAGGTGATGGGGCATTTTGAGAAAATCCTCTGACTCTCCCCCCCAGTAAATGCCTCAGATTCAGAGATCACTGGGTCCAAATTTATTTAACAAGGAATATTTGTCCTTAGAAAATTTTCAAGGAGGGTATGTATAGATAATTACAATCAAGCATGTAAGGGGGTATTTACACATAAGGAATTAGAAATAATCACATAGAATGTGCATTGGAATCTACCCTTTATGCAAGTGATTTTTTTTCTGCATATGCAACACTTAACCTAAGTGCAAACCTAGGTATGTATCATCTCACCCTTACACATGCCAAGTTCTCTTTTGATTTTATTGATTTGATGCTGGTTTAGGGGTTTGGTGAAGATGTCAGCCAACTGATTGTGTGTGTCAATGAATATCAATTCAAAGACCCCTTTTCCTACATGATCTCTCAGAAAATGATGCCATATGTCAATGTGTTTAGTTCTAGAATGTTGAACAGGGTTTTTAGACAAGTTGATTGTACTGGTATTATTACACGAAATTGGAACATATTTCATTTCAACATTCAAATCAAGCAATTGATTTTTGATCCGTAGTACTTGGGCTCCACAACTTTCGGCGGCTACATACTCACCCTCGGTCGTTGAGAGAGCTATTTAATGTTGTTTCTTGGAAGCCCATGAAACTAGGCACCCACAAAGAAACTGACAGTACCCACTAGTACTTTTATGACCAACAATATATCCAACATAATCCGCATTGATGTATGCAATCAAATCAAATTAACTACCGATAGGAAACCACAAACCAAAGTCTATTGTGCCAATCAAATATCAAAAAATCTGTTTAACAGCCAATAAGTGAGATTCTTTACGACTTGACGGAAAATGAGCACATAGACATACATTGTACGGAATGTCAGGACGGCATGCTCTTAGGTTCAGTAGTGATCCGATCATACCTCAAAATAGCGTACGATCTATGGTTTTAACCTTTTCATCTTTATCTAAATTCGTGGTTGTGGCCATCGGAGTTGACATGGGTTTTGCTTCTGCCATCCTGTATTTGTTTAACAGCTCCAAGGTGTATTTGGCTTGATTTATAAAAATACCTTTAGACGTTTACTTCACCTGTAATCCAAGAAAAAATATAAGTTCCCCCATTAGACTCATTTCAAATTCACCTTCCATTATCTATGCAAAATCATCACAAAAGGCATTATTAGTAGCTCCAAAAATTACATCACCAACATACACTTGAACTACTAATATGTCTTTACCTTATTTTCTCGTGAAGAGTGTTTTGTCAACCTTACCTCTTTTGAACCCATGTTCAATTAGGAATGAAGTGAGTCTTTCATACTATGCCCTTGGTGCTTGCTTCAGTCCGTACAAGGCCTTGTGTAGCTTGTAAACATGTTGTGGATGTTTTGGGTCTTCAAAACTTGGAGGTTGTTCTACAAAAATATCCGCTTTGATGTACCCATTAAGAAAAGTAGATTTAACATCTATTTTAAATAATTTGAAATTCAGTGAGCAAGCATAGGACATGAGAATCTGGATTGCTTCTAATTTAGCAACCGGTGCAAATGACTCATCAAAATCAATACCTATCTCCTGGCTATACTATTTGGCTACGAGCCGGGCCTTGTTCCTAACAAACAATCTCATGTCATTTAGTTTATTTCTGAAAACCCAATGGGTTTCAATGATGGGATGATTTTTAGGACGCGGCACAAGAGTCCACACCTCGTTTCCTTCGAACTGGTGTAACTCTTCATGCATAGCCTAGATCCAGGATTCATTTTGAAGAGCTTCATAGACATCCTTAGACTCTTCTTGAGAAATAAAGGCCATCAAATCCTCTTCTTCTACTAACCTTAGTGAAGATCTAGTTCTTACCCCATCTTCAAGATTGTCGATAATATTTTCGACGGGGTGACCTTTCAAGATCGTTGAAGCTCTTGGCAAGTCGAGGTGTTGCACTTGTTGTTCTTGAAGTGTTTCAAGTGACGGATCTTCTTTATCTTAATCTTTGCTGGAGGTTCCTTCCGTTGGGTCATCCTTAGCCTTAGATGATCCAACATCACTTGGATTTTTAGAAGCTTCATCTGCATCCACAATTGGAGTGAGTTGATTTGTGAATTTTGAATCAAATTCATCAGAGATAAAATGAGGACTTTCTTCTACAACTAAAGTCCTCTTATGAAATACTCTAAAAGCTCTAGAATTTAATGCATAACCTAGGAAGATTCCTTTGTCACTCTTTTCATCAAACTTACCTAGGTTAGTCTTTCCATTGTTCAGGATGAAGCAAGGGCAACCAAAATGTTTAAGGTAGGAGATATTTGGTTTCTTACCCTTGTACAGCTCGTATGGGATTTTCTTCAGAATAGGCCTTACCATTGCCTTGTTGATGATGTAGCATGCTGTACTTACAGCCTCAGTCCAGAAGTATTTTGGTAGGGAGTTATCACTTAACATTGT
>CM040125.1:78787556-78803575 GCA_022559845.1 Amorphophallus konjac
TCCACCTTGGTTTGATCTACAGAAATACCATCACCAGAGATCACATGTCCAAGAAAATTCACCTCCCGTAGCCAAAACTCACATTTACTGAGCTTGGCGTACAGTTGGTGGTCCCGTAATGTCTACAACACGATCCTCAGATGGTAGGCATGCTCCTCCTCTGACTGTGAATAAACAAGAATGTCATCCACAAATACCACCACAAACTGATCCAGATAAGGATAAAACACCCTATGCATCAAATCCATGAATGCCACAAGGGCATTGGTGAGCCCAAACAGCATCACCAAGAATTCGTAGTGCCCATATCTCGTGCTAAAAGCCGTCTTCTCTACATTTATGTCCCTGATCCGTAGCTGATAATAACTAGACCTCAAATCAATCCATGAGAACACCTGAGCTAACTAAAGTTGGTCGAACAACTCATCAATCTGGGGCAGTGGATACTTGTTCGTGATAGTCACCAGGTTCAACTGTCGGTAATCAATGCACAACCTCAAACTGCCATCCTTCTTCTTCATTAACAACACATGCGCACCCGATGGAGAAAAACTAGGGCGAATATAGCCCTTAGCAAGTAGCTCTGCAACTGGGCCTTCAACTCTCTCAACTCGGTCAGTGCCATGCGATAAGGTGCCTTTGACAAAGGCATGGTGCCGGGCACACTCTCAATAGTGAAATCAGTCTCTCTCTGTGAAGGTAAACCTAGTAATTCATCAAGGCAGACATCTAAAAACTCACACACAACTGAGATGTCTTCTACACCCTACCACCATTGATCAACCATCACCACAGAAGCAAGAAACATCTGACATCCAACATCAAGCAATCTGTGGGCTTTACTAGCTAAAATAAGGAAGCAAGATGAAGAGGACCGAATACCTTGAAAATAGAATGTGGGTCTATGGGGATGCTAAAAATATACCCTCTTTGAGCTGCAATCTACGACAGTACCATGGGCCTCGAGCCAATCCATTCCAAATTTCACATCAAGTCTCTGAGCTGCAAAGCATAAAGCCTGACTGGCAAATTCTGCCCCTCAATCCACATTGGCACCTTCTCTGGGCAATAAGGAATG
This sequence comes from Amorphophallus konjac, assembly GCA_022559845.1. Taxonomy (NCBI): domain Eukaryota; kingdom Viridiplantae; phylum Streptophyta; class Magnoliopsida; order Alismatales; family Araceae; genus Amorphophallus; species Amorphophallus konjac. Next base: position 78,788,635 of record CM040125.1, read on the forward strand.
AACATGAAATCACGAGTGGGCAACTCTACTACCAAATCATAAGACATCATGGGGGTGGACTCCTCGGCACAATGAACAAAATCCTCGGATATAAATGAATGCGAAGCGCCAGAATCAAATGAAACTCCAGCCGTACAACCTAGAATCACGATTGTACCTTCCACTAACTATGACACCTCTTCCTCTGCTCCTGTCATATCCATCACTTGCTCTTGGGACCTCTACCTCCCTACACTGGCTGACCGCGGCAGTGGCGAAAATTGACCCTACTATTGAGATCGCTACTGCTATGGCTGTGGCTGCCGGGTCTAGATTTGATACTACTGGAACTGGTGTGGCTGGCGCAGCCTCTAAGGATGCACGTGCCATGTGCCCCACCTGGTCACACCTGCAATATGTCATGGGCACAGAACATGGTCTGCCAGGGTGAAAGTCGCCACACAGGGGACACGCCCCCTATTGACCACCTACTGAACTCTGGCATTGAAGTAGTGAAGGCTGCTGCACACTGCCCATTGATGCTTGTCTCTGCTCCTAGCGATCTTGGCGCCTCCTACCAAAAACATCCATTTGAAATAATTTGAAATTCAGTGAGCAAGCATAGGACATGAGAATCTGGACTGCTTCTAATTTAGCAACCAGTGCAAATGACTCATCAAAATCAATACCCATCTCTTGGCTATACTCTTTGGCTACGAGCTGGGCCTTGTTCCTAACAATAAATCTCATGTCATTTATTTTATTTCTGAAAACCCAATGGGTTTCAATGACGGGATGATTTGTAGGATGCGGCACAAGAGTCCACACCTCGTTTCTTTCGAACTGGTGTAACTCTTCATGCATAGCCTAGATCCAAGATTCATTTTGTAGAGCTTCATAGACATCCTTAGGCTCATCTTGAGAAATAAAGACCATCAAATCCTCTTCTTCTACTTGCCTTAGTGAAGATCTAGTTCTTACCCCATCTTCAAGATTACCGATAATATTTTCGACGGGGTGACATTTCAAGATCGTTGAAGCTCTTGGCAAGTCAAGGTGTTGCACTTGTTCTTGAAGTGTTTCAAGTGACGAATCTTCTTTATCTTCATCTTTGCTAGAGGTTCCTTCCGTTGGTTCATCCTAAGCCTTAGATGATCCAGCATCACTTGGATTTTTAGAAGCTTCATCTGCATCGACAATTGGAGTGAGTTGATTTGTCAATTTTGAATCAAATTCATCAGAGATAAAATGAGGACTTTCTTCTACAACTAAAGTCATCTTGTTAAATACTCTAAAAGCTCTAGAATTTAATGCATAACCTAGGAAGATTCCTTTGTCACTCTTTTCATCAAACTTACCTAGGTTAGTCTTACCATTGTTCAGGATGAAGCAAGGGCAACCAAAAAGATTAAGGTACGAGATATTTGGTTTCGTACCGTTGTAGAGCTCGTATGGGATTTTCTTCAGAATAGGCCTTACCATTGCCATGTTGATGATGTAGCATCATGTAATTACAGTCTCAGCCTAGAAGTATTTTGGTAGGGAGTTATCACTTAACATGGTCCGTGCCATGTCTATCAAGGTCCTATTTTTTCTCTCCACTACTCCATTTTGTTGAGGCGTCCTTGGTGATGAGAAGTTGTATGTGTATCCCTGCTCCTTGCAGAACCTGCTGAAATCATGGTTTTCAAACTGACCACCTTGATCACTTTGAATTGTGGTGATGAGATAGCCTTTATCATTCTGTATTTTCCTGCAAAATACTTGAAACTCCATCACGACATCATTTTTGTTGGCTAGAAGTAGTACCCACATAAATGTGGAGTAATCATCAACAATCACAAATCCATAAGATTTCCCTCCTAGGTTGGATGTCCTAGTCGGGCCAAAAAGATCGAGAAGTAGTAGTTCTAAGGGCCGAGAGGTAGAAACAATATTCTTATTTTTGAAGGAAATGCATGTTTGCTTGTCTTTTGTGCAAGCCTCACAGATTTTGTCACTTTCAAATTTTAATTTTGACAATCTATTCACCAAATCATGTCTAGGCAATTTAGAGATTACTCCAAAACTAGCATAACCTAGTCTTCGGTGCCATAGCCACTCATTTTCATGGTTGTTAGCTACCAAACACACATCATCGCATGAAACATCGTCAAGATCAACGGTGTATACATTATTGTTCCTTTTTCCAATAAATTTTATTTCATTTGTGATTTTATTCATGACAAGGCAGTGAGTTTCATCAAAATTAATTTTAAAGCCCTTGTCACACAATTGGCTTATGGTCAATAAGTTATGATTCAAACCCTTCAAAAAAAGTACATTTTCAGTCAGGGTTTCAGAATTCTTACCTACGTTGTCAATTCCAATGATTTTACCTTTATCATTTCCTCCAAAGGTAACGAAGCCTCCTTCCTTGTCCTGTAGTGTAGAGAACACCTTCATGTCCCCTATCATATGCCTTGAGCAACCGCTATCCAGGTACCATTTGCTCCCCCTACTTTCAAGGCATATCTATAAGAAACAACATTCTCATCCAATTATTTTTGATATCCAAAATAATTTGGGTCCATAAGAGTTAGTCCAATTATGCACATATTTTTTCTTGATCCAAACACCATGATTCCTTTGTGCATTGTGTTGGAACCAACAATTTGCAACAACATGTCCAAATTTGCCACAATAAAAGCAGTTAACATGTGAAAACCTTTTTTGAAATATGTGTGGTTTGGACTGAACATGTTTTGGCTTTGTGTGTGAGCATGAAGCACCATTGTTGTCTTTTTCATGCACATAAGATGTTTTTATCTTGTGCTGAAATGATTTTTTATTTTGGAGAGCATACCTCAATCCTTCTTTTCGAAAGTTAACTTTAACTCCCAACAAGTTATCTAAGTTTTATTTGCCTTTAACAAACCTAGAAAGGGTGAACTACAGGTCATTCACTTCTTTATACGTACATACTCACATTTTTATTTTCAAGTTCTGAAATTGAGGATGTCAGAACTTCTTTGTCACTTTTCAAACTATCAATTTTTTCTCTATTTTAGACATTTTACATGATAACTCCTCTTTGGCTTTTTCAATATCTGAAATTGTTTGTAACAAGGTTTCTTTTTCTTCGGTTAGTTCAAACAATTCTTGCTCACATTTTTCGAACTTACCAGAAGAACCCTCATGTGTGAGGTCTTCGATCTTTTTGTTGAGCGATTTATTTTTAGACCTCATTTTCATTTACTTAGTGTACAACTTTTCATACTCAGCTTCCCATTGTTCATTTGGAATAACATTAGGGTTAGACTTTACTTCAGCTGAGTCTTCTTCATGTGTCACAAGGCACAAGCTTTCCATGAGCTCTTGCAGCTCCTCTTCGGACTGTTCGTCCTCTTCGTCTCTCCATGTGATGACCATGGCTTTGGACTTTCTGAACTCCTCATTCTTGAATTTTCTTTTAAAGTCTCAGCACTCTCCTCTCATGTGCCCGAGCTTTTTTTTTTTCAACAAAAAACTGGCCTATCTGGAGCTGGACCTGATCGATTGCACCCCCCCTCAGAAAGGGAGAGTATTCTCACTCCCCCAGGCAACACCAGGGCCCTAGATTTTATTATTTTTTTGTTGCAAAATTACAGGGTCCTTGGGCCTCACCCCTAAGGATATCAAAAGAAAAAAAGGGAGCCATAACATAGGCCCTTATGTATCAAAATGGCAAAGGCACAAAAACAACTTAACAAAGTATAGCCAGGAGAACCTAGAAACGGAAAGCTGGTAGTCTTGCCTTATCAATCCTAAAAGTAACCCTAACCAGCCACGGAAGATCTCTTTCACGAATAAAAACCGAGTTGTGGAAGCATTACATGAATAGGATTCCAATGAATCAGCAACTTGATTCCCCTCCTTGTATATATGCTGGATCGGGTAGCCAATCTCCTGCAACAACAACATTGTCCTCTTCCACCAAGGATGTGTCATCCAGCTAGGGGGAATACCCTTCCTAGCTGCCTCCACAAGAACTGCACAGTCTAAAAAAATAGCTGCTAGATTAATTCCACATTGCTTGGAAGCAGCTAGACCATCATGTAGTGCTCTAGTCTCTGCCACAAGGCTGTACCCTATACCATAATTGAAAGCAAAGGCAAAAAATAAGCTTCCTGTTGAATCTCTTATACAGCCTCCTCCCCCACTTCTGCCGGGGGCCTATGAAATATTATTCTTTCAAGAGCCAAAGTGATAGAATATAAATTTTTTTTTAATAGCAGCACAATGGATAGGCACATGTGGACGCGGGATTTTTATCTCGCTTGTTATTATTGTTTATTTATTTATTTATTTGGTTTGTTAGGCGTGCCAGTCACATGTGTGACGATTTCATTGTGCGCTCGACTTGACTTGACCAGTCGATTGTGAAGTCCGAGTCGGGATCAAAAGTCCGCCATACCATAAAGGCTATGACGTTAATTACGCCCTTCCTAAGAAGGACAACCCTTGATTAAACGCCAAAATAGGAGGCCACTCGGGGCGATAATAAAAGAAAAATAACAGTGCGTGATATTGAAGATATTATTATTCTGAGAAGGTAATTGAGCGAATGATAGTTTATTAAATCAGCATGACCCCCCCCCTTGTGTAGGTCGTGCCGGGTGGAGATAGGACACCGTCCCCGCAGCGGCGGGGCAGAGCCTAGACAGTCATCGGGGACATATCCCCTTTCATGTTCCTCATCCAGCCAAAGGCCTCGCAGTGTTCATATTCCCTGAAAAATTGAGCCAGACGGGAGGTGTATTGTCACGCCCCGAGTGCGGAAGATACTCGGATATGCGCGACGAGTTTATATCAACCATGTCAATCAGAGTAGTAGTGTATTCGACACCAAAACAGAGATGCGCAAATAGAAAGATAACACAATCCTTATTATTAATAGGCTATTACAAATCCAATACTCTGTTTAATAAAAAGAAAAGTACATAGTTGGACTCAAGAAAATAGGAAAAAAAGACTAGATGACATTTGGAAAGCTCTAGCTCTTTCACTCTTGAACATTCCCATCCGATTGACTTCCATCGTCGTCAGACTTACCTGAAAAGTAAAAAGGGACAAACGGAATGAGTGAACGCTCAGTAGGAAATTATATCTAAAGTACTAGCAAGGGGTTTAAGTAATTACATATTTCATGAATGCAATAAAGCTATGCATGCTCGCATAAAACGACAAGATAGAGAGAGAATATATGAATAAGGTTACAAGTTGAACTAGTCATGAACTTTCAATAAAAGATAACAAGATATTCAAGCAAGAACATTTAACAAGTCATGTCAAGAACTTTGGCTATCATATATCAAGCAAGCAAGTAAATTACCCTTTTTCGGGCCACGCATTTCATTTCATGTCAAGTACGAGTCAAGTACAAGATGTGTGTGGAATGTCCAATCAAGCAAGTCAAGTACTCGGTATAATGTCAGATACCTTATCATTAAAACTCCCATGGGCACAAGTACTTTCGGGTGCTCCTCCCAGGACCAGATCGGGCCCTATATGCGCAGGCATTTATCATGTGTTTTGACATCCACTCTTGTATATATAGCCAATTTTTGAATTTCAATAATCAAGCTTGTATACATGTATGACAACTTTGACAGAATGGAGTCCAAAAATATGACAAAGGACATAGAATGACGATAATAACGGTATAATCACGATATCGATAAAACTAGGTAGAATATGGTTCCCTTAACTTGGGTACCATGACAAATCAATATGGACATTCTTTATATAGAATTGAGGTCCACATGAACAGTATATCAAAGGTAAGATACCCTCATTCTTATCATAGAATTGAGGTTTTCAAGAATGACATGATATGGCATGATATCATCATCATATTAAGAATTTCTTATGATATACTCTTTGTATAATCATAAGGGCCGGTATACCATGTTTCTTTAGATTGACATGGCAAAGATCGTGTAATGGGTTTTTAGGGTACAACCAGCTCAGTCGACCTTGAGGGAATCCAAGGTACGAGGAGTCTTACGGAGGTCTCTATGACTAACTCGCTAGTCCAAAGGAACGGAATGTCCAATGGAGAGCTTGTATGTCAATGAGAATTGAGTGTGATCGATAAAACAATCGTGAAACGTGAGACTATACTCACGGAGTGGTGAATAGTGCCGATATATATTATATAAATAATTGGAACCATCGGTTAACAGAATCAGGATAAAAAATCAGTTTACAGAAAATAACGATTTAGGTAAAGTCGTTTCTCAAGTAATTAACGCCTAACAGAAGGGCGTTCATCTATTTTCCATATTTGCAGAATTTCATTATTTCAATAATTTATCTAAAACGTGCCCTGGACAGGGTGTTTCTTCAATATTTGACGACTATACAAGAAGGCGTCCTTTTTATTCACAATATTGGACAGGATATAATTAATTTCAGGTATTATAAAAAAAAGCGCCCTGGGCAAGGGCGTTATCTTTAATTCTATTTTTTTTACAGAATATATTTTTTAAGAATTTCATAGATACGCGCCCTAGGAAGGGACGTTATTTTTCAATTCACGCCCTGTGATGGGGCGTTAACATATTTGGAAACGACCTAGTCTAGGTCGTGAATTCAAGAAATACCAGGAATTTACATAATCAGCAAGATTTGCACGATAATCAAGGATAACGATCATATAGTCATGACAGGAAAATTGGCAGGAATTCACATGCAGTATATTAGATTTGATGTTTCATGTTTATTAACTTTAACCGCTAACAATTATTGATTTGATGCAATTTCATGGATAATCAGTTCTTAAGATAGGTGATTAACGTTTACATGAAATTAACGCCTGTATATAGGGCGTTAAATATGAAATTAACGACCTTGTGAGGGTCGTGTCTTGTAAAATAGCGCCCTGGACAGGGGCGTCTCTTTCAAAATATTGCAGAAACATAATAAAACCATATTCAACCGTATGCATGTCATGTCAATACGTATATAAGTCTTGTCTTAATTTATTTGGGCTACAGTAACGTGAGAAAACCTACCTTAAGAGTTGATTTGGAGATGAACGGATGAAGAGACGGCTACGGGATAATGGCCTGAGGAAAAGGATTGTTGGCTTTGATCGTAGAAAACTAACACTTCTTCAACTGCAGTTGCCCTATAAGAAGAAATGAAGAAACTGAATCAGTTTCTTTGTAATCTGAACAACACACGACAGTAAAGAACTTTTACCCGGAAGAAGAGCTCTGCTTTCTTCAGAACGTAGGGCTTCTTAACATGTAAGAAGAGAAGCAACGAAGAATATTAATTCTTCTCATACTACGTTCATAAGGAAGAGAAACAGAAGAAAATAAGAACGTTCAGTTCTTACCGTAACAGCAGCAGTCGATCAAATAGGTTTAGGGTTTGGATCGAGCAGCTTATTTATAGGATTTTGGAATCCTAACAAAAGTAGTGTTTGATTGCGGGTAATATATCCCTAATAGAGTCCTTGCCCTATTAAATACTTACTAGATTAACATAATCCTTCCCTGGATAAGCTCCTGGGTCGAATGGTTCACGAATGGAATTAACGACTTTGGTCAGGTCGTCGATTCTTGAATTGACGACCTGCTTCAGGTCGTTTCTTAATAAGCGCCTTGTGTAAGGGCGTTCTTTCTTTAAAACACGCCCAAGATTGGGGCGTTTCTTGGCCTTACCCTTTTTTGACGTTGGAATTTGACGCCGTGTAGTGAGGGCGTCACTTCTTGAATAACGCCTTTGATAGAGGCGTTTATTATTAAATTAACACCTTAATGAGAGGCGTTATTTGCATCTTGGGTTTTATTCCTCCATTTAACCCTCTTCTTATTATCTGTATTACTTCTGTAATATATATATTTTAATTTATTTCAAATATTCATTTATCAGGGTTGCTACACTCTCCCCCACTTAAAAAGAATTTGATCCCCAAATTCAATTGCATATTATGTATACACGCGGAGAGTGTAGAGTATATACCTCTTAGAACAACTCGAGAAATCGTTTCTTCATAGATTCCTCGGTCTCCCATGTCGCTTCGTGTTCAGTATTCTTATTCCATTGCACCTTGAGCATGGGAATAACCTTATTCCTTAGAGCTCGTATTTCTCGATCTAAGATCTTCATAGGCTTCTGTTCATAGGTGAGATCTTTCTGGATCACCAGATCTCCATGTTCAATAATATGAGATGGATCGTGTACATACTTCTTCAACATAGATATGTGAAATATATTATGTACCTCGGACAATTGAGGAGGCAATGCGATGCGATAAGCAACCTCGCCAACTCTTTCGAGTATCTCAAATGGTCCGATGAATCTTGGCGTAAGCTTGCCCTTAACACCAAATCTTCGTATGCCATGTCCAGGCAATATTTTAAGAAATACATGATCTCCAACCTGGAATTCAAGATCTCTTCTCCTTGTGTCAGCATAAGCCTTTTGTCTGGTCTGAGCAACTTGCAATCTTTCTCTGATTACTTGTATCTTCTCAGTTGTATCCCTTACCATGTCTGGACCTAACAGTTGTTTCTCTCCAACTTCGTTCCAGCATAAGGGTGATCGACAACTCCTTCCGTATAAGGCTTCGAAAGGTGCCATTTGAATACTTGCCTGGTAGCTATTATTGTATGCAAATTCAACTAGAGGCAAGTGATCGTGCCAGCTTCCTCCAAAGTCAATGATGCATGCTCTAAGCATATCTTCAACAACTTGGTTAGTTCTCTCGGTCTGACCATCTGTTTGAGGATGAAAAGCTGTACTAAAATTTAGTCTTGTCCCCAACGAATGTTATAATCCCTTCCAAAAATGAGAAGTAAATCGGGGATCTCTGTCAGACACGATTGAGACAGGAATACCATGTAGTCTGACTATCTCTTTGATATATAATGCAGCTAAGACATCAATTGACCATCGACTCTTGATTGGCAAGAAATGCGCCGATTTAGTCAATCGATCAATAATAACCCATATTCCATCATGTCCTCCTTTTGATTTAGATAGACCCATGATGAAATCCATACCAATCTCCTCCCACTTCCATTTGGGAATATCTAGCGGATGTAGCTTTCCAGCAGGCTTTTGGTGTTCCGCCTTGACCTGTTGGCATGTGAGACAGCGCGATACGTAGCTCGCGATTTCCCTTTTCATGTTGGGCCACCAGAAATTCCTTTTCATATCTTGGTACATTTTGGTTGATCCAGGATGAATCGTGTACCTTGATCTATGAGCTTCGTCTAAGATCTTCTTCTTTAATTCGGGACAGTCCGGTATACAAGTTCTGTTCCTAAATAACAATCTTCCTTCAGAAGTTATTTGGAAATCGGATTGTCCTTCTAATCTGTCCTTTATTTCTACCAATGCTGGGTCATCACCCTGAAGTGCCTGTATCTCAGATAATAAATCTGACTGTATACTCACATGAGATAAGGTGACACTATTGCAATCTGTGTCCATGTTTATATTAAGCTTTGAGAATTGTTCCAGTAACTTCCATTCTTGTATCATACAATTGGCTATCATTACTCTCGGCTTTCGACTAAGGGCATCAGCAACAAAATTACCCTTTCCGGGATGATATTGTATATTGAAGTCGAAGTCCTTGAGATATTCAGCCAACGTCTTTGTCTCATGTTTAGCTCTTTCTGGGAGAAGAGATATCTGAGACTCTTGTGATCGGAGTATACAGTAAACTGTACTCCATAAAGATAGTGTCTCCAGATCTTCAGTGCAAATACCACCGCGGCCAGTTCTAAATCATGGACGGGGTAGTTTTCTTCGTGTTTCTTTAGTTGACGTGAAGAGTATGCTATAACCTTCCCTTGTTGCATTAGGACACATCCGAGGCCAATGCCAGAAGCATCAGTGTAAACCTCGAATTTTTCTCCTTCTATTGGTAGAACTAAGACCGGAGCTATAGTGAGATGATCCTTAAGAGTTTGGAAGCTTCTTTCATATTCCTCGCTCCATTCATATCGGATCTCCTTGCGAGTTAACCTTGTAAGGGGCACGGCGATCTTAGAGAAATCTTTGATGAATCGCCGATAATAGCCTGCAAGGCCTAAGAAACTTCTGATCTCGCTAGCATTGGTTGGTTTTTCCCAGTTTCTAACAGCTTCGACCTTTGACGATCTACTGATAATCCATCTTTTGAAATCACATGTCCTAGAAAAGCCACTTCTTCAAGCCAGAATTCACACTTGCTGAGCTTTGCATATAATTGATTTATCCGTAATATTTGTAAAGCAATCCTCAAATGTTCCTCATGCTCTTCCTTAGTCTTGGAATATATCAATATGTCATCAATAAAAACCACCACGAATTGATCTAGATAGGGCCTGAATATGCTATTCATTAACTGCATAAAGGCAGCAGGGGCATTTGTTAGTCCAAAAGGCATAACCACGAATTCATAATGGCCATACCTGCTTCTGAATGCGGTCTTATGAATGTCATCATCTTTGATCCTTAACTGATGATATCCTGATCTGAGGTCAATCTTCGAAAAATATTTGGATCCAGAAATTTGATCAAATAATTCATCGATTCTCGGTAGTGGATACTTGTTCTTGATAGTGAGATGATTCAACTGTCGATAGTCGATGCATAGCCTCATGGATCCATCTTTCTTCTTTACAAACAGTACAGGTGCTCCCCACGGGGAAGTACTTGGTCTAATGAACCCTTTTCGAATTAGTCCCATCAATTGTTCCTTCAACTCTTTTAGTTCAGCAGGTGACATCCTATAGGGTGCCCTTGAAACAGGACCAGCACCAGGGACTAAGTCAATGGTGAAGGCCACATCCCTTTGAGGGGGTAATCCCGGCAACTCTTCCGGAAACACGTCCGGGAATTCTTGTACTACTGGAATGTCTTCTAGCTTAGTGTCCTTTGTTTCCTTAACTGTGACAAATGCAAGGAAAGCTACACATCCCTTCCTGACGATCTTGCTAGCTCGGAGGGCCGAAATAAAGGGGAATTGCTCCGACTCTTGGGGCGAGTAAAGACTAATTCTGGAAAATCTTTGAAAGCAATTTGGCTATTGCGGCAATCAACCATTGCCTGATATTTGGATAACCAGTCCGCTCCCAGTATAACATCATACTCCTTTAGATCGAGGCATATGAGATCTATAGGTAAATTCCTACCTTGAACCATTACCTCACAGTTTTGGTAGTGATGAGTAATATCATTTTCACTTCCAAGAGGAGTAGTTAGAACTATTTTTATCCATTCTGGTTCTAACGGTAACGGGTCGGCAAACTTCTTAGAAATAATGGAATGCGATGCACCCGTATCAAATAAGACATAAGCACTTTTGGAACAAACTGTTAATGTACCTTCTACCAGTCCACCTTCTTCTTGCTCGGTCTCCTTTATTGCATGAAGTCGAGCGTTCTTTGTCACCGGGTGCTTACCGTCTCCAGCTTGGTCATTAAGTAACGGACAGTCGGGAATCCGATGTTCGCGGCTCCCACAACGGAGACATGCTCCTAATTTCCTCCAGCATTCTTCGGTCTTGTGACCAGCCTTGTCACAATGCTTGCATACTACGTTTGAAGGTGTAGTGGTGATAGAGAAGGGCTTGGTCTTCTTGAATTTCTGATCTTGAGAGGAAGAACCTCCATTACTAGGCCTTTTCTTGAAGTTGGGTTTGAAAGAACCCGAACTTGTGACTTGCTCCTTCTTGTCTTTCCCACGGATCCTATCAGATAGTTCCGTGGCATCTTCAAGTAGCTGAGCTCGACGTACTATTTCAGAATAAACTTGGATATCCATAGGCGCCAGCTGAGTGATATCCTGGGGCCTGAGCCCATTAAGAAACCTTTTAGCCTTCATTTTCTCCGTGCTAATCAAGTGTTTGGCATATCTGGACAATCTCGAGAACTGTGCCTCGTAATCAGCTACTGATAGGGATCGTTGCTTTAATGCAGCAAACTCAGCAGCTTCTTCTCCTGGACTCGGTCTGAAAAGTATTTAGCATTGAAATATTCTACAAATTCTTCCCATGTAACTTGATTAGGATCGATGGTTGCTTCAATAGACTCCCACCAGCATCTAGCATCCTTTTCTAACTGGAAAGTAGCTAATAAGACTTTGTCCTGATCCGTGCATTGCATAACACGGAATATACGTTCAGTCTCCCGAACCCAATGCTCGGCATCGTCCGGATCGGTCGATCCCATAAACTTCGGGGGATTCATGCTCTTAAAGGCTTGGTGTAAGCTTCCAGCTCGTGGAGCACCACCCTGTGCTACCTGTTGTAGCACTTGAGTCATTCCTTGAAGGGTACGCTGCATGTTGCGCCATTGAGCACGTTCGGCAGCCATTATCCTACAATTACAATAACTATATTAGTACGTGACTACATTTAGAAACCAGTACTCTATTTTTAACTTTAACCCTTGGTTTTACCCAATCTCACTGGTAAAAGGTTTATACTTATCCTTGGACTTGGGTTTTTCCTAGGAATTGAATACCCTAGGCTCTGATACCACAAAAACTGTCACGCCCCGAGCGCGGAAGATACTCGGATATGCGCGACGAGTTTATATCAATCATGTCAATCAGAGTAGTAGTGTATTCGACACCAAAATAGAGATGCGCAAATAGAAAGATAACCCAATCCTTATTATTAATAGGCTATTACAAATCCAATACTCTATTTAAAAAAAAGAAAAGTACATAGATGGACTCAAGAAAATAGGAAAAAAAGACTAGATGACACTTGGAAAGCTCTAGCTCTTTCACTCTTGAGCATTCCCATCCGATTGACTTCCATCGTCGTCGGACTTACCTGAAAAGTAAAAAGGGACAAACGGAATGAGCGAACGCTCAGTAAGAAATTATATCTCAAGTACTAGCAAGGGGTTTAAGTAATTACATATTTCCTGAATGCAATAAAGCTATGCATGCTCGCATAAAACGACAAGATAGAGAGAGAATATATCAATAAGGTAACAAGTTGAACTAGTCATGAACTTTCAATAAAAGATAACAAGATATTCAAGCAAGAACATTTAACAAGACATGTCAAGAACTTTGGCTATCATGTATCAAGCAAGCAAGTAAATTACCCTTTTTCGGGCCACGCATTTCATTTCATGTCAAGTACGAGTCAAGTACAAGATGTGTGTGGAATGTCCAATCAAGCAAGTCAAGTACTCGGTATAATGCCAGATACCTTATCATTAAAACTCCCATGGGCACAAGTACTTTCGGGTGCTCCTCCCAGGACCAGATCGGGCCCTATATGCGCAGGCATTTATCATGTGTTTTGACATCCACTCTTGTATATATAGCCAATTTTTGAATTTCAATAATCAAGCTTGTAGACATGTATGATAACTTTGACAGAATGGAGTCCAAAAATATGACAAAGGACATAGAATGACGATAATAACGGTATAATCACGATATCGATAAAACTAGGTAGAATATGGTTCCCTTAACTTGGGTACCATGACAAATCAATATGGACATTCTTTATATAGAATTGAGGTCCACATGAACAGTATATCAAAGGTAAGATACCCTCATTCTTATCATAGAATTGAGGTTTTCAAGAATGACATGATATGGCATGATATCATCATCCCATTAAGAATTTCTTATGATATACTCTTTGTATAATTATAAGGGCCGGTATACCATGTTTCTTTAGATTGACATGGCAAAGATCGTGTAATGGGTTTTTAGGGTACAACCAGCTCAGTCGACCTTGAGGGAATCCAAGGTACGAGGAGTCTTACGGAGGTCTCTATGACTAACTCGCTAGTCCAAAGGAACGGAATAGCCAATGGAGAGCTTGTATGTCAATGAGAATTGAGTGTGATCGATAAAACAATCGTGAAACGTGGGACTATACTCACGGAGTGGAGAATAGTGCCGATATATATTATATAAATAATTGGAACCATCGGTTAACAGAATCAGGATAAAAAAATCAGTTTACAGAAAATAACGATTTAGGTAAAGTCGTTTCTCAAGTAATTAACGCCTAACAGAAGGGCGTTCATCTATTTTCCATATTTGCAGAATTTCATTATTTCAATAATTTATCTAAAACGCGCCCTGGACAGGGGCGTTTCTTCAATATTTGACGACTATACAAGAAGACGTCCTTTTTATTCACAATATTGGACAGGATATAATTAATTTCAGGTATTATAAAAAAAGCGCCCTGGGCAAGGGCGTTATCTTTAATTCTATTTTTTTTACAGAATATATTTTTCAGGAATTTCACAGATACGCGCCCTAGGAAGGGGCGTTATTTTTCAATTCACGCCCTGTGATGGGGCGTTAACATAGTTGGAAACGACCTAGTCTAGGTCGTGAATTCAAGAAATACCAGGAATTTACATAATCAGCAAGATTTGCACGATAATCAAGGATAACGATCATATAGTCATGACAGGAAAATTGGCAGGAATTCATATGCAGTATATTAGATTTGATGTTTCATGTTTATTAACTTTAACCGCTAACAATTATTGATTTGATGCAATTTCATGGATAATCAGTTCTTAAGATAGGTGATTAACGTTTACATGAAATTAACGCCTGTATATAGGGCGTTAAATATGAAATTAACGACCTTGTGAGGGTCGTGTCTTGTAAAATAGCGCCCTGGACAGGGGCGTCTCTTTCAAAATATTGCAGAAACATAATAAAACCATATTCAACCGTATGCATGTCATGTCAATACGTATATAAGTCTTGTCTTAATTTATTTGGGCTACAGTAACTTGAGAAAACCTACCTTAAGAGTTGATTTGGAGATGAACGGATGAAGAGACGGCTACGGGATAATGGCCTGAGGAAAAGGATTGTTGGCTTTGATCGTAGAAGAAGAACACTTCTTCAACTGCAGTTGCCCTATAAGAAGGAAATGAAGAAACTGAATCAGTTTCTTTGTAATCTGAACAACACACGACAGTAAAGAACT